>JADDOH010001650.1:0-130431 GCA_016648135.1 Agrypnia vestita | reverse complement strand
GATGCTACATGTGCTCCGTCGATTTCTTAAATACAAATTTCAAAAAATTTAAATAATACAATAGACGGTTTATACCTTTCAGAATAAATATTGAGTGAATTTCATTGTTTTAATTCATTTTTTATTCAAATTTGTTGCAGACAAAAATATTTGATGAAAATTATCTTTGAATTTTCTTTGAGGTAATTTTTAGGTACATAGACAATGTTTCAGAGACAAACAATGTAGGTCTAAGAACCTACCTATACTGAAAGTAATAAGGTAAGCCTTCAGGTTGATATTATTGCGGCAATGAGAGACAAAGGAAACACGTTAAATTTAACAAAGATTTTATTTATCACCAAATTCACTGGACATGAATTTAAATGGAGCACCGTTCTTTAGTTCACAATAATTTCGCACTGATTACTTATCTGTGGAACTTTTATTCGTCTTTCCAGGATATTCGTATATCTGTAGTTTCACTTATTCACTAATGAATGCTCGGTAGGTACTCTCTTAATTTAACATCACTGATCACACTGAATCGTCGTCGCCCATCGCCGGTTTGTCTCTGATTCCGCTGAACTGTCACATTAAACTGTTGCTGCGTGCCTTACGCGCACTTTCATTCTCTCGATTTTTGAAGTTTCTGATTTATTCCCTTGTATTTTAAACACTACCAGTACATTCCAATTCGAAGTGCTGTAAAATCCTCGATTACGTATAATTATTTCTATTTCTATAGTCTCGTAACAAAATTATCGTAAAGATCGTGCGTATTTTGTAGTGAATAAAGAAAATGACATTAACATACAGCTGATCTGATGGTATGTCATCTTTCCACAAGCATACATATATGTGAAGAATACAAAATTTAACGGCCTGAGGCAATGTTCCTTTTTGTACCAATACTAAAAAAAGAAAAATTTCTCTTGTATATATATATATATATATTGACGTTGTTTTGTTATGGGAAGGCCGCAAATGCTTCAGATTGTTCCAGAATGGGCCCGCCGAATATGTTGGTAAGTCTAGAAGGTGCCGGAAAAATCCGCTCTAGAAAGTTCTGGAAGGAGAACGTTCTAGAAAATTCCCGAAAACTCTATAAGGTTCCAAACTAAGAGGTCAGTCGAGAAGATTCCAGAACGTTCGATAAAGGTCTAGAAAATTCTGGTGGCGGAGTGTGTCTGCGACTCTATAAGGTTCCAGAACGTTCGATAAAGTTCAAGAATGTTCTGGATCGAGAACGTTCTAAAAGATTCACGAAAGTTCTATGTCCCAAACAGTATGGCGGAGTGTGTCTGTGAGTCTAGAAGGTTCCAGAATGTTCGATAAAGCTCTAGAAAGTTCTGGAAGGAGAACGTTCTAGAAGATTACTAAAAGTTCTATAAGGTTCCAAACTGAGTGGCGGAATGTGTCGGTGAGTCTAGATGGTTCCAGAATATTTGATAAAGCTTTAGAAAATTCTGGAAGGAAAAGGTTCTAGAAGATTACCGTAAGTTCTATAGGTCCCAAACTGAGTGGCGGAGTGTGTCGGTGAGTCCAGAAGGTTTCGGAACGTTCATGAAGGTTCTCGTATGCTTTTGAAGGTTCTGGAAAGAGACAGTTCAAGAAGGTTCTAAAAGGTTCCAAACTGTGTGTCGGAGTACGTCGGTAAAGCCAAAAGGTTCCAAAACGTTTGATAAAGCTCTAGACAGTTTTAGAAGATTTCTGAAAGTCCTATAAGGTTCCTTACAAAGTGGCGGAGTGTGTCGGTGACTGTAGAAGGTTCCAAAACGTTCCATAAAGTTCTAAAGTGTTTTGGAAGGAGAACGTCCTAGAAGATTCTCTATTCTTCTTAAGAAAGTACTCCAACGTTCCAAATTCCAAACAGTATAGTGGAGAGTGACAGTGAGTCTAGAAGATTCCAGAACGTTCATGAAGTTTCTCGAATGCATTAGAAGGTTCTGGAAAGGCAAAGTTCAAGAAGGTTCTAAAAGGTTCCAAACAGAGTGGCGGAGTGTGTGGGTGAATCTAGAAGGTTCTAAAACGTTCATTCTGGAAGGAAAACACTGTAGAAGATTTCCGAAAGTTCTCTAACAGTGTGGCGGAGTGTGTCTGTGAGTCTAGAAGGTTTCAGAACGTTTGGTAAAGCTCTAAAAATTTCTGGAAAGAGAACGTTCTAGAAGATTCCTCAAAGTTCTATAAGATTCCAAACTGAATGGCGGAGTGTGAAGGTTTCAGAATGTTCATTAAGGTTCTCGAATGCTTTAGAAGGTTCTGGAAGGATAAAGTTTAAAAAGGTTCTATAAGGTTCCAAACAGAGTGACTGAGTTCATCGGTGAGTTCCTTTTCCAGGTTCCAGAAGGTTAATAGAAGGTTCCAAAATGCTCTAGAAAGTTTTGGAAGAGAAAGTTCTACAAGCTTTCAGAAAGGTCTATGAGGTTCCAAACTGAGTGGGGGAGTGCGTCGACGGGTCTAGAGGTTCCAGAAAGAATAATAATGCTTTAGAAGGTTCTGGAAAGGGAAAATTCTATATGATTTCGGAATGCTCTAGAAAGTTTTGGAAAGTTCTCTCTAGAGTGTTATGATTGTGCGCTTAAGTATCTATTGATATTTTGGCAAAGTGAAGACGGTACAACAAGGCAATCCAATCACAGGTGCCGAAACCAGCAAAAAAGAGACGTCAACACAATTCTATGCTTACCGAATTATGGTCCCGAGCGAAGCCGGGCCAACCAGCTAGTAAAATAATAAAAACCCTGCAAAAATTGGAAAACATTGCAATTGGAATTGGAAGGTTTTTATTATTTTACTTGACTTGTATTAAAGGCAATGAATTTTTCATATTAGATATCAGTTACTCTAATGATAGTCCAACGTTTTACAAAAAAGAAGTCGGAAGTGTTGAAAAAAAAATGCAAACTTAGATGTCGCGTATCGCGTCATAAATAAGAGGCACCTCGGTACACGGATTTAGAAGTCATTATTTAAAAAAATAGGGGACATGTTATTCTCAGAATTCTTTTGTAAAAACTCGTGTGTATCCGTTTTAGAATCATCCGACATTACCTGTAAATATGTATAGATCGGTATTGTGGTAAATCTACCATAAGGTTGTAAAAATACAAAACCTCAGTGCTTTTCTATGTACCTACTGCACTCACATTTTATTGCTATGAAGTGTTAATTTTTTTTTGAAATGTGGATATATGAACACTGAAGTAAACAAAAGAGAAAATTTTTGATCATAATTTAAAAAATTACAACGGGAATATATCGACGGTCCCTACGAATCGAATCTGCAAAAATTCGATTTTCATTTTAATATCTTAAACCAACAGATTTACTTTATATTTTTTGATAATTTTGAACAATAATTTAATTTTCCTTTAATATATGTTTTATTGGAAACGATAATTCAAATTTCTTTCAACATTATCCGAAAATAAATAGTAAATTGGATGATTTAAGATGGCAAAACGAAAAAAGAAATTTCGCAGATTCGACAGTATACGTGGAAGACCGTCGATATATTTCTAACTCGAATATTTTATAGGTATGTAATTGATATTGTCATGGGACGTGGCTTTGGAAGATAAATGAAAACACTGGAAATAAGTGATTAATTATTTTAATAAATTTTAATTAACCTAACACTAATCTCCAGTTCACACTATTTCGCAATTTATCACTCGTCTATAAATACTTTATTACACTGGGTAATACTCTATAGCAAATTTTGTTCACTATGGCACAAAAATAGGCACTCCACTTAATTATCTGTCGCTTGGTTTACAACAGGCGATGGTAACACTGTTTTCGCTACGGTTTGTCGCTAATATCGCATCGGTTCAATGTTGTTTTGACGCGTAGAAACGTTAAAACAACATTGAATCGCCGCGGCACTGGCCCCGCTATTTATACGAAACACGTTGCTTTTTCGAATCCTCGAGAACATTCTTTTCTAGTGTTTGCGAAAAGGTTCCCGACGCTTCCAGGCTGTTCCAAGCATCCCCAAATATTGTTATAGACTGTTCCATAGTTTTGTTCCAAAGTGACACTACAAGGAATTCGGACAGTGCGTAATTCCTTTTTTTAACCATTTCGTTACAGTATTTAATAACCACATAATTTTCAACTTCCATCTTTAATTTAGAAAAATAATTCTGTTCATAGCGATCGTTTTTTGCAGATGTCAAACAATTTTGGTCAGCTTTTCAAGACGTTAATTTCTAAAAAGTTTAATTAACATGCAAGAAAGTTCAGTTTAGAAAAAGCTAATTTTAACGATGTCCTAGATCGGGTATAATATAAATTTTAATAAATTGCCTATGTATAATCTTTTCAATGCCCCGTTTTATACACATACATATTTTCTATAAATTAATCTGAAATTTCATGTACCTTTAATATATTGATGATGTGGTTGAGAAGCTAAATAATTATTCATACCAATTTTTGTGTACTCAATGGAAACTAGTAATTCACACTGAATACAATTTTAAAATATTATAATTTGAGTTTATTTTTCGCAGAATGAGAATTGCGAGCGCGAATCATGTTAGTTTAGGTATAAAACGCTCATCGGATATAATTCAGCTGCGACGTGGGCACTGACTATAGGAACCACATTGAAAACCACAAATGAATCATGGGAGGCACTGGACGATTTTGAAAGGAACATTTTAAGGCGGATCTTTGGACCGGTTCTAGACAATGGGCTTTGGAGCTGGCGCTATTTTCGCTAACATCGAACTCTAATCTTTTAAGGAGCTAAGCGTCACAAAATTTATAAAATTAGGAAGACCTCGGTTGTTGGATCATGTGGAGAGAATGAATTTAATAGTACCTACACGGACGAAAAGAGTGATTATTATCCATGATGTGGTTTGCGAATTCAAAAAAGTTCTTATAGACAACAACGATGATCTTTTCGCCTAATTGTTATAGATGCCTAAGTTGAGGTTTATAGAAGTTTGACTGAATTTTAATTTTTGATTCATGTACTTTAATTAAGAGATTGACACACTACAATAGAAAAGCTTCACTTCATAACCAAATATTCGATCATTTTAGTGCAACAGATTAGTTAGTTAGTTTAGCAAAAAGTTCGTTGCATGCAGGAACCGTTTATCAATGACTAAACAACATCATTTTTTGTTCAACAGTTTAATTTTAAAGACCTTTCACATTGATGAGAGATGTACTTTTGTGTATTTGTTTGTTTGAGCTCCCTTCAGAAATGTTTATTTTAAAATTATTTTCTTTAAAAAACTTTTGTATGCAACGTGTATCTATATGTTTCCGCAAATTCTAGTTTTTTTAAGTTAATTTTGTTTTCAGTTTACAAATGATACTGCGATTATTCACACATTTATTAATTTTTAAAACAACTTTATAAAATATTTTATTTTTTGGTTTTCCAAACGGAACGAATGAAATTTTTATCACCTAGGGTGATCTACGACCTTCAAAAAGCGTCTGAAACATTCGAGAAATATCTAGAAAAGCCTAGAAGCCACGATAATTTTCTCCTAAACACTAGAATATTCCATAAAGTATGAAAACATCATCATTTTCAGATATACAGCGCCGGCCGAGGCGGGAGTTGTTGTCGCGTTGACAGTTCGTTGACCATGCGAAATCATTGTGAACCGCGTCGCAGACGACGGCCAGGTGTGCTCAGTCGTGAAATTGCAAAGCGACAGATATCGAGCGAAGTTTTTACCTACAAGGCGAAATAAACCGGAGCGATTAAAGCAGGATAGGTAATTGGGTGCAATGTTCTAGTGAATATTAAATAAAGTTTTTGAGCGATAATAAATTGTTTATTTAAGAATGATATATTGTGAAATAGTGTAATTAAAGAATAGCGTTAAATTTAATGGTGTTGAGTGACTTTGTAAATTGATTAGTTAATTTATAAATCTCTCAATAATTTCCAGCGCTTTCACTCATTCTTCTCGCAGCCAAGACATGCTACAGAATTTATACCCGTAAACACTAACACAATGAAAAAATGTGCTTCATACCTACGCACGGCTTTCACATACTAATTCGATTGTCTTTCTTAAATGGAAAGATGTTTACCAGAACTTCATTGTGTACCGCAAGTATTGCCTCGGTTGACAAGTTTACACATTATACTCGTATACATACACACACGTGTGATCTATGGATGGATTCAAATGTGTTTTTAACATCATTAATTATTTACGTCATACAAATTATTTATTTAGGCGGTTTATTTTCATGTGTTGTCGTTGTGTTGAGGATAGGGGCCGCTATAATATTGATGTATCATTATAATACCCGCTGTTGTTGTGATGAAGTGATGAAGATAGAGGCCGCTATAACAATGGTGTATACCCATCTACTGTTGTCATGACGCATGAGCTTCGCCGGAGATTTGTGCGGACTTGGTTACTCTTACTCTTAAATTATTTTATACATGTTGAAAATACACGGCAAAAACTTTATCTTCATATCATAGTGAACTTGGGTTATTCTACCGAGGGTTTTTGTCGTTTTGTGTTAAGCTTGAGCCTTCAGTCGTCGTCATCAGGAGCAGAGTGGTTTTGGACTAGTATTAAACCTCAGGGCAAAACAGCTCTGATGAAATTCCATTATCATCTAAGTTATATGCTTATTACCCCGTTGTATATTTTGATATTACGTTCGTATTATTACGATGACTCCACCGTATGGATCCTACACACTTAGTATTGTTATCAATGGAAATCTTAATGAAATAAATTCAATATCATCATGCTGATAAAGTATTTCAATTTAATTTGCTCCACTTTAGTCATTAACACTACCTCATTTTAACATGGTGAATACTGATATATTTACGAATAATAAGCCGAATCATAAAAGCGGCACACCATTCATATATGATCGTTCTTAATAGCTTAAAATATATTTAATGTAATATAATGTTCTACTTTTAAGTCGTAATGTTACCCAGCGTACAAAATCACTTCAGTAGGAAATTAGCTTCAACCTTTGGTAAGCTCATTATTATACTAAATTTCCATATAAAATTTTGATTAATCAATTATGATGGATTATTTACTTACTGATTTGATTCATGTATTGTCATCGAGAGTAAGGCCTCGGACACGATACTGTGGCGAGCGGCAGTCAGAGCGTCAATGAGCCGGAGTAGTAAGGGTCGCCGGCCACGATATGACTAAACCTACTACTCAGCCATAAATACGTCCCTCACTACTCGGGTGCATTGGCGCTTTGACGCTCTGCCGCTCGCCGCTCGTATCGTACCCGAGGCCTAAGTCTGTGCGCTAAATTTCAGCTCGATTGGCGATATTGCGAATCGGGTGAATTATAATAATATATATATTTTTTATTAAATGTATTTGGTAAATGTACAAACTTAAGAAACTTAACTTTATACAATATAATAATATAATATAATTAATACACACTTACCCACTTATAAATGAGAATTTATTCTCGTGTTTAAAAGTGGGGGGCATTGTCATATATGTATATATCTAATATTAATGTAATCGTTAGTGTAAGACAAAGAAATATTAGAATAAGTTTAAAAAATTAAGACATTAATTAGGTAAGTAAAATATACACAGACATTAACAGTACAAGAATACAAAAAATTAAGGCATTAGATTAAGTAAATAAGATGTACACATAATTATTATTATAACATCAATAATTTCATTATAGTACCTATACTTCTTTTTATTATTTATTTTAACTCATTTCCAATTACCGTGTTATGTTTTCACATAAGTGTGCGTATCCTGCCATTTACAAGATTTTTGTATTTTTCGCATAAACTATAATTATTAATTGAGAATTCATAAGAAATTTGACGATTTCTTCCTAATTTTATATTTATTTGAGCGGAATATTGGGCAATATTTGTCAGAAAAGTGGCGAGAGTGATTGTGTACATACAACACATGTTTTCATTATTTGTTCCATTGAACAGTTTGACTTGCATACTTGGGCCAATATTTGTGATGTGACAAGTGTGTAACGTGTTAATAATAATTTTTATAGTTGAAGTTCTTGGCGTGAAGTCTACGTTACTTTGTGAATAGTATAATTTCACATTTTTTTAAATAGAAAAATCTTAACTTTGTAGAAAAAAGATTTTTTAAATATGTATATTAACATTAAAAAAAGATTTTTTAAATCACGATTTTAAACTCCCGCCAAAACGCTTATTGCAAGGGACTTTAGGGAACAATTTTTTATGTCAATCTGTATATAACACGTACCTAAAAGCTCTAACGGCTCTTTTTTTTACAAAATAAGCCGGCTTTTTTGTATAGGGCGTCCATAATGTGAGGGAAAAGTTCTGTAGATTTTGTATGGTCCCCAAATGTAGAAATTCATTCCTGAAAACTGAAAAATGAATCCTTCATTAAGGCATCAATTTTCTGTAAGTTATGAGATTGTCCTTGTGAAAACCGTCCTCCATTATTTTAAATGTGTTCTTAGATAGTTATTTTATTAAAATAGGTCACAAACATGGCAAAATCTATATAAAAAGATGCAAATGCGAGTAAAAACAAAGCAAAGACGAACAGCGACCATAGAAAATAAACAAATTATAGTGACAAATACCATAGATCACATATGGTTTATCTATAATTCTTGCTAAAAAACGTCACGACCAATCATATCGCGTTTAAATGGAATCGTACTTTTTAAGATTTTTCTTATAAATATTATGAATGAAAACATTATCCCACACCATCCATATTGAATTACAAAATATAATTTATTTTTCTGAATCTATTTCATATATTTTCAAAGATGTAAAATGTGAAATTACCCTCTTGTAATACATAATATGTATAGTATTGTACATATGTAAGTTGGAAATTATATTTTGGCCAGAAACATACTTTCACTTAGGGCATGCAGTGTGAACAAGAGGCGTGACTTTTATTTAAACATATATTTGGAAAAATAAATCGAAATTTATTATTTATCTGGCAGAATATTACGAATCCATTTTATATGTTATTTATAGTGATTGGAAAATTACGAGATATATCTTTTATTTCGGTTTCTTTTCAAAATATATGCTTAGGAAAAGTCATGCTTCTTGTTCTTACTGCATGCATCTGCTTTCACAGTACGATATATACAGTAGATTTTTGTTGCGTATATATTATAGACATCTTTATAGATTGAAACGAATTTAATCTCTGGATTTGTTTGGTATAAATTGCATCGCTTTAATGCAGATGTTACTGTAGGAACCTGTAACCTTAAAATTGTTTATCATTTTATTTTATTTTGTTTGTCGTTTCTGTTGTACTTCCTCTTAATTTTTGTATTAGATACCTAACGATTTTTGATTCATGCACTGTACTTATTAATTCATATCTTATCTTTCACTTTTATTATATTTTATTTTAAAATATTTAAGTTACAATGTGTATTGTGCTCTTCTTTTTCAAACTAATAATTCCTACATGCAAGAGCCCCACGGGCGTATAAATAAATAAATAAATATAATTTATATAATTTATATTGATATAACTGGTATATCATTACAAATAACATACCAACCTCTATATAATATAATATACCACCAAGCTTGTTCTATTTTCACGATACAAGTACTTATTCCGCCCAAGCATATCTATTTAATTCGTAATATTAATAATAATATACTGTTTGGTGTACATATATATGTTTGTATATATATGTATAGCTTTAAAAGTGTAGTTCTTCTGGAAGTGAGAAATACATTTTTTGCATGTTATTTAAGCCATGACTTATTAGTCATGGCTTAAATAATAAAAAAACAAAAGTTTGTCCTTGAAAAATTATAAAAATAACATAATATTGTTGATTATTCAGTTACAAAAAAAATTGTGGGACTAATAAACTGAGGGTGATCTAGCAGCATCGTGAAAAAGCATTATTAAATATACTAATAAATAATTAACGTAACTCCTAAACTAACTAAACAAACCTATTAAAAGTGGGGAAAGTTTTGTCATTTTCTGAAAAACTAATGTGGTCCGCTGAACGAAGAATGCCGAAATTTAGCATTTTGTAATCTCTCTGAGACGGCCATCCAGATCGAGGATATTCTGCAACAGTAGCTACTCACAGCTCCTTTCCTAAACATTGTACATCATTTTGTAGTAATACATAAACTGGAAGGGTAAAATAGTCTAAACATGTAGTTTTTATTAAAAAAAAATCAACTTATTATGGTTTATTATTTATTAACTTAGTTATGGTTATGGCAAAATTTAACATAATTTAAAAAAATTAAGTCTACTCTACTTATTTTGATCTATATTATTATAAAGTAGAAAAAAACTACGTTCCACTCAGAAAAAGCCACGTTAGGGCTATAAGGCGGGGAGGGGGTTCAAAAGAGTTCAAAACGAAACCACCCAGTTTATAGGCGCCCCCTACCCACGACAAACCGTTTATGCCTTTATAATTCCATAATCCCGCATACATAACAGAACTTTCTCGATAACCGACATCAAATATTTCTGTACAGAAAAATCTCACATCTTCGTTCTTATATTTATCGACACAAATGGTAGAAACGAACAACCTTGACTGCTGCGGTTTAATTCCTCGACCATTTTGGTCGTCCACCGACCGTCACAGTGACACTCGACACAGTGAGCGCACGCGTCATGTCCGGCTAAGTGTTGACTGATGACACACGTAGATTGTACATTTAATAATTAGTATTAGTACTACAGACGCCAAATACAATAGATCATTGGAACATTCCATAGTCGCTGAAGCGATTAATTAAACCGGATCGTCCAATTAACATGTCCGTCATTATTTTTGCAATTTACAGCAGCACCCATCAATTTAAGAATTATCTTCACATAATAAGAAAATTGTAAATTTTCCTGTTTCAGTACAGATTCTAGCGACATAGGCAGCTAATTTTAATTTCGCTTTTTTCCCAAATACATAATGTCACTTAGCTAGTAGCAAAAACTTTGGGGGAGTCTTCCTTATTCAATTAAATAGAAAATATTATTTACAATTTGGGTGAAACGTCAACGTTTAACAACGAAGATAACATTTTTTTTAATATTTCTGACTTACCTTTATGTAATTTACATCGAATATTAAAAATTCATTAATTTCAAATTCAATTTCAATTCATTAAAAAAAACCTGGTTTAAATTTTTGAACGATTTTAATAATTGTATTTGACTTGTATCAAAGCGAATGAATTTTTAATATTCGGTGTAAGTGACTTTCGTGATACTCTAACGTTTGGATCTTTGGATATACCCCACATATGTATATGTATTTTATTTATATACACTACATATTTAAATTACTATAAATGTATGGTACGAATAGGTATTTGGTAAGATTTTATTAGTGTGATGTAAGTAATATGTAAACAGGGTTTACATACGATGTAAGTATCTACGATATTCGATTATAACCCTTCAAATGACGTACTCTATTATATATATTTCGGCCGCCAGTTAAGACTGTGAGAACAGGGCCACATCGCGTAGCGTAGCATCTTGATAACGATAGTTATGAACATTATTGAATATATAATTATTATCTTTTGTTTCTTTTACCTCATTATTATTTTAGCCATAATAAGTATCCTATCCTAGGTAGTGATGGTCACTGTTACGTAGAGAAATATACTTTTTTTATACCTCATTTTATACACATTAATATCAATGACATATGCGATACAGTAATGGATGCAATTATTATTTTTAACTTTCATTAAACTTAAATATTTATAAAAATCTAAATATTAAAAAAAATCTAATTCAGAGTACATTTCATAAAAAAGCATAAAGGCAATGTTTTCATTTTATTTAATAACAATTTTGAAAGCATACTAATTTTGCAAAAGAATGAGATAAGCTATTGGATAGGAAGTTACGGACGGACATTCGAAATGATTATTATTGGGGATATTACGTCAAACAAAATAAGTACGATTGCATTTCGTCGAAGATGACTGCGCAGCATCAATTCAATTCGTTACAAACAGTAATGTAGTTGCCTGTTAAAATCGATTAAAATTGACGAGCACCGAGAGTTCTGTTGCTTTTACCTGCGTAAAGCCTCTGTGCTTTCAACGGAATGTTGTATCTCATCACCAGTAAGTAAGTCAGTTATAACAATTAAACTATTTAAGCGCTTCAATTTGTAATAAAGAGCTTTCTAAATGATGGAATTTTTGGCGGACCGTGGTCAAAAATATAACTTAGAAATAAAATCCACCAGGATACATCATAATAAACCACCAAGATAGCGAAAAGACATGGTATTAAAATTATTACATGTAAATTGTATGGATTGAATAAAAAATATGTGTAGATATATTTTATCGCACCACGCCCCGCTCCCATTCAATTACATTTGAATAACAATAGCGTATAATTTAATTGCGCGAGAAATATGTACAACATTCTCAAACATAGGTACGATATGAGAATGATAAATGTACGATGTAAGTACGATGTATGTGCGAAGTAAGTACAATGTAAGTTAACCCGTAAACACAATTTTCGTATGATGTTAAAACGAAGTAAGCAAGACGTAAATACGGTTTACGTACGATGTAAATATGATGCCAGTACGATATAAGAAAATAAATGTACAATATAAGTACGGTGTAAGCACAATATAAGTGCGATGTATTAAGTAATATGTAAACAGGGCTTACGTACGATGTAAAAATAATGTAAATACGATGTAAGTATTTACACTGTAACAGCGGTAAAATTAACTATGTAAGTATCTATAGTATTACCTCTCAATTATTATTATTTTTTTTTATTTCAAAAAATCCTTGTTTACAAATAAAGGTACTTAATACTAATTTAACAATAAAATATAATATAAATTACACTTTTTTTGTCAAAATTTGTGGATTATGCCACTCTACTAGGCTACGCCTGTCCCAGAGTGGCGTTATAGATCACAATTATAATATTTTTTTGAATTCGTCAGTAATTTCAATAATTTATATATTTTAAAATAAACGTAGACATAGGTTTATATACTTGTTTAAAAAAAATAGAAATACTAACACGGAATACGGTTGCATCAATATTCTTATTAATTTGAAAATAAGCTAAATGCTTGTGCTATGAAAATAGAACTAACATGCTGGAGTTCAGAAATGGGTCTCGAACCATCGATCACTGATTGACTAGGCGAGAGTCATAACCACTACACCAGCAAGCTACACTCAACAAATTTATTATTATTTTCAGTGTCTTATCTTATAATATGAAAAAAATAATCGAAAGTTAGACTCCGAAAGCCATTCAGTATTCGCTCCTGTTGTTTACGTATGAAAATTAAGATTCCTTCATTTAGTTTTCTAAACAATTATTTTAATTCATATAATTTTATTTAAAAAATAATTCAATGCTCTTATTATATATCCGTAATGAGAATACTACTAATTTTACTTTTTTCCTACTCTATTTTAATTAACCTGTGTACAACAATACGTATACTTATACTCGTATAAATATCGTATTTGTGCCAGCTTTTACTGCGTGACCTTTACACTTTACAACAATTGCACTTTTACGTATTCTCTAACAAATAAAACAGTATCACTTCTTCAATAACGGCAAAATAACTTTGTAGTAACATTATTTATATTAATAAATATAAGTCATTGTATAAACCAATATTTATAGACTTATGAATATGCTTCTGGGCTAATGGTTCATTCATCAGGATACAATATATACAAAAAATTATAATTTGAAGTTTAGACATTAACAAAAACAAAAAATATATGAGTTGAATAATTCATTAAGAACTAATTTAAAAACACATTTAAAACATAAGTATTTGCAAAAAGGATTTGGTTATTTATTATATTTAAATTGCTACAACACTTTTTTTATTTTCTAAAATTTCTTATTTATCTAATTGTAATTTATATGTTTTTTTCTATTAATTTCTAATATAAAATTTCTAAACACTTATTAATGTCAAAAAAAATGGTTTATTTCCAAAAGTGATGAAATTTTATTTATATTATTTATATTTATATATATATATATATAGTTATTTATATTTAAATATCTTAAGCGCTCCTTAATTCTAGTATCAAAATTTCTACATATTATATCTATATAAAAATGTTGGCAATCATTATAAATTTATTTATAAACCCCGATTTCTTAGATTATCCATAAACTTGTTATTTAATATTTGTTTAGATTGAGTTTAGAATAAAACTATTTAATATTAGTTAATATTAATGTTGAATATTAGTTTAATATTATTCTAGAAGAATAAAAAAGTTGTCATATTACTTCAGAAATTAAAGAGTTTGTAATTTTCAAATATTGTTTTTCATTACAAAGTTTAAACTTTAATCACTGTATAGTTATTGATTTATATTGATATTGTCAAAAAATACTAGAAAAGAGTTGATTGGTTTGTGGAATTAAGATTGCTATTGTGAAATATAAGATTTGTTCACTGAAATATGTTTGGTACAAGTAGTTCTATATAATATAATACCTAAATATTATTTTACTTTGACTTTTTAAAAAAAAAATTTATTTAACCCAGTGAACTATTATAAGTCTAGGAAAAATACACTAAATTTCAATAACAAGAGGGTATATTGTAAATTTTGATATGTCAAAATAAATTTCGATTTCAACCGAAACCAGAACAGAAGACGCACTTCAATTTCGGTTTAGGCTAAACATCTAGTTTCGGTCTGTTTCTATTTGATATATTATTTTTTTATTATAGAAAGCTGATTTTATAGAATTTGGGAAAGAAGTTAATAATCCAATAAATATTTGTTTTATACAGTGTTTTCTTTTTATTAAAATCATTTTGAATGTAATTAATGTTGCTACGCATCTCTAGTCATCGTGGAAGTAAAAGTCGTGGTAAAAGGAAATATCTGTTCCTGTGTACTTGGGTACTCGGAACTGTTAACCTCAAATCGATAGAGAAATGCGGAAAACACAATACGCTCGATTTCACTTGATTGATTTTGTTTATATTATACCGGGAAATTAACGTTTTTCGGTAAAATCAGACCATCCAACGGTTCGCGAACCACTAACCGCTATTTTTACCTTCTGGTTTGTGTTTTCTGGAGTATTATGCCGTGTTTTACGACCATTTTAGCTGGCGTTACGGATCCCATTTCAGGGTCCATCATCAGGGCTGATGTGTCAACGCACAAGAGAACTGCTCCTCTCAAAACTATAGTGATGACAAAATAATTCAACACGTGTAAAGTTTAGTTTAGTAAATTAAAGTTGCAAACAATAAATTAAAGTATTTTAGCAGACCAAAATTTGTTAATTTCAGATGAACTTGACGCCTAACTAACCTAACCTAACCTAACCTAACCACGGGTCCCGGAAGAACCATGGCGATCCACCGCCATCCGTATTGTTGACACGCGTATCACGCTGTTCGTAACGTTCTCTCTGATACTCGGAACCTCCAGTTCAGAAGTCCTCGCGAGACCTTCCAGGAGGCCTTGTCCAGCGCTTCTTGCGTGCGCTGAATACCGTCAGCGGGTATTGTGACACGTACACTAGGTCAACCAACAGCTGAGATATTTCATCAGCAATTATGGCGTAGTTGAACTTAATGAATATCATCAATTAAAAATGATTTGTATTATCTAAAACATAGCATTATTTGGTAACTTTGATCGATGTAAAAATATTTTTATTTATTTATTCATTTATACGCCCTTAGAACTTTAACATGAAAAAAATTAGTAAGCAATAATAAAATTGCACTTTAAATACATTATAAAATCCTTAATGTAATCTCTGAATAAGTATTGAATATGATTGTAGAAGATTGTTGTCCATATTCTTGAAAATGTTACCACATTTTTTTTTTGCGAATAAGTTTTAAAAAAAAGAAGTTTATATAAATAAAAGATAAGATTTAAATTACGGCACAGGTAACATTTCCATGCACACTAATTTTTTAATAGCAAATTGGGAACGAGCTTAATTCTGTGGATTAGTTTAGTAGAAATAATATTAAACAAATCCACCGAATTAAATTCGTTCTCAACCTTATGAAACCTCGGCAAACGTGAATTGTTTATAAAATTACAGTGAGTAGGATTTACATGAAATGTAGCATAGTTAATGAATAATCACAGATCAAATTGGTAATACAAAAATTAATTGAACAAATGAAAAATGAAATAGTATAATGAATCGCTTTACAATATTTAAATGTAAGCTAAAGAAAACTTCAAATTACAAAATAATAATTCAAAGTAACAACAATTTAAAAGAACACACAAAATACTTACTTTATTTAGTATTCATTTTAATAAGTACCATAAACAATGAATGATATCGCCATGCCTTGTTACGTACATACAGACGCATTTTCTTTTGCGCCACTTTCCAAGGATGAGTTTCTCAGCGCTCGTGATTTTTAATATTTATGACCTAAACCATAATAAATTTTATGGAACTGTGGCATAATTTTTCTTAGAAATATATAGACATTTCTTTGTTACCTAATGAAAATGCAATTTATGTTATTGCGTTTGACTGTTAGCTGCGTAATAGAAGAATAATGATCAATAATAAGGACAACTCGGGTTTTTAAGACGCACAGCCTAGCTTTTCTGTGCTATCTGTGGAGTAGCTTCGCTTTGTGACCAAGAGGGTGTAGGTACCATCCTCGTCTTACTAGACTAACAAAGCAGAAGAGTAAATTTTTCAATACAACGTACGTTTATCATAATTTAATTGCAATCAATATGTATATATATATATATATATATTAGGCCTTTACATATGAAATTGACGTTTAGTATGGGGGGAACATAAAGCCGATTTTTTTTTATTTTAATATATTTATTTAATCAAAGTATGTACCATTGCTATCTATGCACTTTTGCCATCTCATAGGTAGTTCATCGATCCCTTTACTAAAAAAACCATTCGGACGGGAATCAATAAAATCTTTGATGGCGGTTTGGACTGCCCCATCGGAGTTGAATTTTTTCCTTTGCAAGAAGTTATCCAAATTTCGAAAAAAATGGTAATCTGTTGGGGCAAGGTCCGGAGAGTACGGTGGATGTCTTAGACATTCCAATTGAAGCTCCTCTAATTTGGTAGCCGTCTGTTGTGCAGTGTGTGGTCTAGCGTTATCATGAAGCAGCAGTGGCCTAGAGCGATTAACCAGCCTCGGTTGTTTAGCAGCTAGCTTTTCCATCATGGTTTGCAGTTGCTGACAATAGACATCTGCCGTAATCGTCTGGCCAGATTTAAGAAAGCTGTAGTGAACGACACCAGCACTAGTCCACCAAACGCTCACAAGTAACTTTTTTGGAGTCAATTTTCGCTTGGGGCATGGTTTGGCTGGTTCGGCAGGGTTCAGCCATTGCGATGAGCGCTTCCGATTATCGTACAGGATCCATTTTTCATCACCGGTAATGATTCGATTTAAAATCCCTTCATTTTGTGCCGGTTGAGTAATGCAACGCAGCAGTCAACGCGCGTTTGTTGATTTGCTTCACTCAATTCGTGAGGTACCCACCTTTCAAGCTTTTTCACCTTACCAATTTGCTTCAAGTGGATTAAAACAGTTTTATCACTAACACCGCAGCCTGCAGCTAACTCGGATGTGGTTTGCGATGGATCCGCTTCCACAATAGCCTTCAATTCTTCATTATCAACTTTGGTCTCCGGCCGTCCACGGGGCTTGTTCTGCAGGTCGAAATTTCCAGAACGAAAACGTTGGAACCAAAAACGCACTGTGTTTTCTTTTGCGGCACCGTCGCCATACACATCATTAATCCTTCGAGCCGTTTCTCCAGCACTGGTGCCACGATGGAACTCGTACTCGTAAATAACGCGATATTTCAAGTTTTTCATTTTGTAAACTGAGTGACGCAAAGAAAAAAACAATTGAGGAAAAAACAAATGAATTATAATTTTCAAAACACAAATACATGAGTAAATAGCTGTATAAATTTGGATTTGGAATTCCTAACCAAAGAGAAGATATTTGAGATCAAATTTGCCAGTACGGCAAAACGCCAATTTCATATGTTTGGACCTAATATTTAGTTAAAGCACTGTTCTTAAATTCACAGTCGCTAAATATTTATGGAATAATTCACACACTAATTATTGCATTGTTTCTTAATTCGCACTAATTACGCTGTTTCTATCGCTTCGATCCACTTTGAGAATGTTCCGTTCAATTTAGCACTAGAAAAATTTCTCGCTTGTCGGTAGGTACTTGCGCCGAATATCTATCGCTGCATGATTTCGCTTTGTCTTGTAAAGTTGTCGCTGTCAATTAACTTTGACACGACTAATTACGCAGTGGCTGACCGGTAGCTTCATAAAGGTTAGGTTTTATCGATGTTTCTATAGTTTAAAATAGTATTCCAGTCAAGTCCAGAGTGCTGTGGAGCGTTCCAGAGATTACGGGATAGTCCGAGCATATGGAGCCCCGACCGATGACCGTTAGAAACAGGAGGAGGTCGCCTATTTCTACGGAGTGAGTGTGTAGGTATGTCTGGATGTCTGTCGGGCCCAGCAACAAGCGGCGTCACCTACCCTCAAGGTGCTGTCCTCCCCGCCCGAGTGTTCCAGAAAGGTCAGCGCAGAACACCGGTTGATGTAGCGGATGTTTACTTTGTACGGTAATAGCCCCATAAAACACTGCCTGAGCTTTCGCAAAGGTCTCGTAATGCCTCGGCGAGAAGACCCGCCCAAGGCTGTTGCTCGCTAAATGTCGAGGCGATGAAATCACGGCCGTCATTCCGGGGGGCATTATTAGTAACACCTTTAAGACTAAAGCCATGTATTCACTAGGGGACAAATCGCGAAACATTCCGCTCGGCATGTCGCATCAACATCTACGCTCATGTTTCGGGGACAATGACGCGGCCATTTGACGTGTACACACCGGGACTCGCATATCTTGTCGCGGAAATGTCACCCGATGAGCTTATGTTAACAGCTGCGGTATCTCATTTGGCGAAAACGGGGTTCCGCGCAATTCGAAATGTTTTTTTGGGTCGCAATTTCAAATTAACGAGGTTTTACTGTAGTAAATTGAATATTATTAAAACAAGGTCCTTTTTGCAAATAATTATTGTTTTCCAGACGTCGCGGAAATATATCGCCCTATGAGGTTATGATGATAGCCGCGTATCTGTTTATGTTAATGAGTTTATCGAAAAGTAAGAGGAGAAAAAAGAGGAGAATGCGAAATTATTTACTGCAAAGAGAAAGAAGGACGGACATTCTATGCGATCTTCGATCGATACAGCTCGATGAGTTCAAGAACAATTTCGTTTCCCCGCATTGTCATCTTGACAGATACAGCGCATGCGTATTCACTTGTAAACATACCACGTGGTACTGACGCTCCGCGGAATGTTGCAGTGAGTACGCTCGGGTACCGTGCGCATGGCAACGTTGCCACGGCACGTAGAAATGCCGCGCTATGTTGTGCGCGAGGTCGCGGAACAGTGCACGACGTTGCAACGTCACGTAGACTCTATACCGCGCGTGCTGTTGAGGGACAATTTGTCCCCTAGTGAATACATGGCTTAATTCAACCATTGGTTCCGAAAAGAAAGAATTTTCTAGGATTTTTCTTTTTGCATTTTGTATTTATAATTACAAGGAGTCCTCTATATGCTATCATTCAACTTGCAAACATTCAAAGATACGAACGGCGTGAAATATCCAAAATTGTGCTTCAATGTCAAATTAGACGGCAGCGCGTAATGTTAGTTCGGGACTCTGCCGCTTGATTGGAGGTGTTTAGGACCCACGGTTTTAGTAACGGTTATAGTATTTTTTAAGGAGTGTGCATGCTATATTTTATTAAATTACTCTGTGATTAACTCTATCCCCAGAAATGCACTTTTTAAATTGTGTTATTATTTTATTTTTGATACCCGATAAGACTGTTATAAACGAAGTTGAATGTAGGACTCTAAAGGTGCGTGTACACGGATCAAACACTTGCCTTGAAATTTATGTAAAAATGAGAGTTGTACGAGGATCGAGTTGACTATCGTATGTTATATTTTGTATGCAGATCAGAATCATGACTGGATCATTCTTGTTTCCCCGGCACTATTTAGATAATAGCTTTTTTCCTATTTCTAATACATTTTGAAATATACTAACCTAACCCGATGAACAAATGAACTTAAGTAAATACAAGCACAACGAATCATCCGTATTAGAACGAGAACAAAAGAGTGTAAACAAAAGAGTGAAAATAGTGTAATTTTATCGTGGCGGGAAAATAACAGGAAAGGTCCAATTAATCAATTGTAGCATTTTGATTATTACCGCCAAGTTTTCGAGATGCGAGAATTAAATATATTTGATTTTTTATTTGATATTTAATTTGGAATTAAACTAGCGGTTTAATTCTAAGTCTAATATTTTACCTACGGATCGTAAAAATATGTAAACCAGGGACTTTACCAAAATAAATTTCACTAGGCAAATTAAATAACCCCTTAGTAGGCAGAATAACCCCCTTTGACGGTAATCTAAATTAATTTAAAAATGTACTTAACAATTTTAGATACTCACAATAACAAAGAATTAATATAAGAAATGCATGTACAGCTATCAAATGATATCTTTCAGTAAAACATAAATCACATTAAGCACTAGACAGGTAAGCGCACATTTAATAAGGCAATCTTTTTCTAGAGAGATAAAAATGGAATTTAATCACTTAAGCTCGGTAAAGTTTGCTCGCTAAGCTCAGTGTTAATTAAAACTCAGTATAGCTCAGAATATCTCGTTCTGTTTTTTGATTTTTTAAATTTATTTTATTTATTATTAGTAGGTTATTTTGAGTGATGCAATAAAACATTAAATAAAGAAATATTTTTTTTATTTCTCTATAAGATTCAGAGGCTTGTGTATAGAGAAGAAGTACATATAGGCATAAATTCATGACAAGAAGGTGGCTTAATTATTAATTATATAAATTTGCAGGAACAAAATATATATAAATATGCATTAATCATAATAATATAAAATAAAATTGAATACAAACATTGATTCAATACAAGGAAATATGTATTTTGTACGATAGCTGCGAAATTTTGTTTTTTTTAATAATAATATTGGGGTGGAAGATGCACGCTTAGTGTGAACAGATGTTCCAAACATCTCAATTAATAATTTTTAAATTAACATAGCCGTTCAAAATCTTTTGTACAGAGTTAAAAGTGATTTATTGAAAAACTGTCAATACATTAGTATGGGTATTCGTCCATATACGAGAACTGGATTTTATACTATATATAATAGGACTGGGTCCTTATACGGTCAATATGTTTTTATTTTCATATATGTCCCTATTTGAAATCATTTTTCCAAAACCATATAAAAAAAATTGTAATGAAATAAGAAATAACAAATTATTGTTCATTTTATACGCCTTTATTGTATCAATACATCCGAAGCACTCGTGAATATTTCATACACATAAAATAATCACGAGATGTTTGAGAACATCTGTTCACACTAAACCTGAGGGAAAGCGTCCTCAAGGCGTGTTTGTTTAAAAAAATTTTTTTTCAAGTAATATAATTTTCTTCTTTTCAGTCATAATATTACCCAGAGTACAAAATCACTTGTGTAAGAAACTAGCGCCATCTTTTGGAGAGGTCGTTGACTAATTTCCCATAAAAAAACTTTTAACTATGATGGATTTATTGATTAATTAGTGAATCTGACGATTGATCCACGAAGCGGGTGAAAAACCGATTGCAAGAATCCGTCCAGACAGACAGGTGAAGATAATATGAGCGCGGTAATAAAAAGAAGAATAACACAAACCTCAGCAGCATCAGGAACACGTCCTGCTTGTCGAAGACTTTGCAGTACAACCGGAGCACATTGAGGCAGGCGAACTGGAGCCCTTTCCACGGCAGCTCGGCTGGCTCGTAGCCCTTCCACAGCGGGCAGCCGGCGTGGCGCGGCACCAGCAGCATCGCCACCGCTTCACTCCGACACCGCGACCGCCTATCGTCTGTCCGGGTTTAAACAGCCAAACTCACTGGTTATCGAGACCGCGGGCCGATGCAAATATTACTTATCAATTTTCCTATAGTAAGAGTACATAAATAAATGAGAACCATTCAAAATTACTTTTCTCCGAATCACACTACGAGTGCCAAATTTTACGCTCATGGTGAATAGAATAAGCTACACGTAACGGTGCATTTAATATAGACAAAAACCGGTTTATTTTAATCGATTAACTGGTAATTAATTATTTAAAAAAACATTTATCACAATTATATAGATACATATTTCTCACTACACTCGAGAAATAAATCGACGGTCCCCCACGTATACTGTCGAATCTGCAAAAATTTGATTTTCGTTTTATCTTAAACCATCAATTAACTCTATTTTGTTATCAACATCTTAAAAATTATTCCTTTAATATAAGCTTTGTTTGCAACGAAAATATATTTTTTTCAACATTGTCCGAAAATATAGAATAAATTGTATGATTTAACATAGTAAAACTTAGAAATAATTTTTGCAGATTCGGCAGTATACGTAGGGGCCGTCGAAATTCTAAAGATTTTTTAGATAATGTTACGCGCTGTGTACACTGGTCGCACTCCGAGTAAAACCGTTTAAAAAAATACGTTTTTAGAAGAATCTCATATTTTTGTAGATTGTTAGTTCTACTACATATAAAAATATCATCGTTGTGTGGCTTTCCATTATTGTTTTACGAAGAAAAGTGATAAAATTGCATTTGATACATTTTCTTTAAATTGAATACAAGAATATCCCTTTTAAAATGTCTTGGCGCTCTATTTAAGGAACGTCACAACATTTCTAAAACTGGTAGACTTTTGTTGCTGGATCATGTAGAGAGAATGAATTAAAAGAAGAAGAAAATTAAAAGCAAAAGGGCGAAGGAACTTAGGAAGGCCAATACTGAGATGGAGCGACAATGTCCTCAAAGACATGTCTGCCTTGGAGATTCAGAACTGGAGGAGAAAGACGGGACAAGTACCTTTAGACTCTTGAAGAGGCCAAGATCCGCCAGAAGTTGTATAGCCAACAAAGATGGTGATAAAAATGATTGTTTTGAAAACAATAATGAATGATAATAACCTTTTAGGAAAAAAAAGACCGCCAAATTCATTCATGCACAGTAGAAACTACCCGTTTACATTGGGGATGAATGAAATATAACCAATTTTAAGAGAAAACTAAATAAATATGTGATGTTTTGAATGAAACATTTGAATGAAAAAAATAAATTAAAAGTATCAATTTTAATACTTATAATACTATTTGAATAACGAGAAAACTTTAAGCCCCATTACCTCAAAATTCAGAATGCATATTTTGGAAGGGTGATAGTGGAGTTTGATATATATATGCAACAGCGCGGGTGACGTGGAAAAAGGGGCACTTTTTAGGAATGTGGGAAATTGATAAATCGATAAACAATAGATCGAAGAATCGACTGAACGTATCCAAAAAATACTACCATCGTAAATTATTTTGATACGAGAAAAGAAACACTTTTCGTATTATATTTATCTAAAGAAGATTCAATAACATCTAGCTAGGGTCGTTGATCGAGTTAGCACAGCGAGTTAACATAATATTAACTTGATTAATTAAGACTTTTGGCATATACAGAAGTGTTCTTTCATTGTTTTATAGAGGTCGGCTTATCTTTCAGCTCGTAGATAGTAAAATAAACGAAAAAATATATAACGAACTGTACCTACCTATGTACTTTAGCGGAACATCTAGGGTGAAAATTAATTTCAACTTATGTTTACTGCCTTCGTAACTACTTACGTTATTATACGAGTGTATACAAGTATACTTAGGTGTAATATTAATTTAGAAATTAAAAGTTTTCGTTTCCTGATGTGTTTTGCGCAGTGACCAAAAAAATTTAAAATTAATTTAAATCTCATCATTTTTCATGTTTTGCATTATATATTTACTTTTGTTTTACATTATACATATTTATTAAAAAATTTTAGCAGATAAAATAATTTACAAAACAATTTTAGCACATTTTAGAAGCATTAAGTAAAATAAGAAATTTCAACTTCTTCTTCTTGTCCGGTATTGTTTTAAAAAAGAAAGAAAATCGGTTAGTTTTTCTCCCCGGTTAATTGGTAGGCAGCCCTATTCTCGGGTATTCCGTTGACGTCATTATTTCGAGGGTTAGGCTTCATTCACACTATTGAGTCGCTCTCGGGCCGCTTCCGGTCCCATCTTGCTCCAACAAAATATTAATAAACAATTAAAACAATTAACAACGAAGTCATTCCCACCCCAGACTCGGTTCAACCACGCTACGACACAGTATCCATCGAATAATATTTGGTTGGAGCAGGATTCATTGATGGTATTTAAACTGGTAACACACTAACCGTTATTTTAGATTGGTTTGTATCTGATTGTATTGAAGATTGGTAACTATATTTTTTGGCTAGAGCGGGATCAATTGATGGTAATTAAACCGGTAACACACTAACCGTTATTTTAGATTGATTTGTATCTGATTGTACTGAAGATTGGTAACTGATTTTTTTGGTTAGAGCGGGATTTAACACATAGTAACACACTAACCGGATAGTAACACACTAACCGTTATTTGTATCTGATTGTACTGAAGATTGGTAATTGAATTTTTTGGCTAGAGCGGAATCAATTGATGTTAATTAAACCGGTAACACACTAAGTGTTATTTTAGATTGATTTGTATCTGATTGTACTGAAGATTGGTAATTGAATTTTTTGGCTAGAGCGGAATCAATTGATGTTAATTAAACCGGTAACACACTAAGTGTTATTTTAGATTGATTTGTATCTGATTGTACTGAAGATTGGTAACTGATTAAAGAGTTAAGGTTGTTATTACGGTCGTTAGACATATTTAACTGTAATTTCGGATATTTTATACGCACCGTATGTATTACCGAGAAGCGAATCTCGACGTTTCGTTGGATACTTATCCAACGTCATCAGGAGGACGACCTTTACCCGCGGAGGTTGACAACGCAAAAATATTATCAACAGAACTGTACCTTATACCCAGATTAGTGAGGGAGTCCATTGAAATATACAAACATCCCAATTTCAATAGAGATGACAGTTACAAACTATCAAGTATTTGGCGCCCTATTCTAACGATATTGATTCAACCCTTGAGAGAATTCGCAGAAAATCCGCCGACGTAACTAGTACATATTGCACACTGGCGACCTCTACTGCAGAAGAAGAGAATACTCCACAACAAAGTGCATACAATTTACGCCCTAGAAAGCAGCACCTTTAATCAGTCCGACCTCCACCTCCGCGGGTAAAGGTCGTCCTCCTGATGACGTTGGATAAATATCTAACGAAACGTCGAGATTCGCTTCTCGGTAATACATACGGTGCGTATAAAAAATATCCGAAATTACAGTTAAAGATGGTAACTGATTTTTTGTAATTCAACGCACAACCATTGATACTAGATGGCAGTTATATCTCAGTTACAATCAGATACAAATCCCAACCATGTGTAACCGGTTCAAATAACGATTTGACCATCACTACCAAACGTCATTTCGTCTTCGTGTTCTATGTAATCTTAGAGTGTATAGCAAAAAAAATAATCAATTAAATTTTTAGCAAATGTGTGCAATAATATGTATCTTGAAAACGTGAATTATGAAAATTTAAATAATTACTTCATTTTTAGTCATTTAATTAACAAAACTAATTTAATTTTTTTTGTAATTTTAATTTAACAAAAATAATTTAACTCGTTAAATTTAGTTGTATAGTATTTTAATCTCACAAAATGAAAATATCATTAGAAGATAATGAATTTTAACTAATTTGACTTAATTAAAATAATTTAGATGAATAATCATATAATTATAATTAACAAAAATGGACTTTGTTTTCATAACTTATATATTGAAAATATCAACATGTTTTAGGGCTAATGGTCCCTTCGTTAGGATACAATTCTTTCAACTTTCTATATCAATAATAAATTTAAAAAATACATATTAAATAATAAATTCATTAAAAAAATCGGGTATCTATAAATTGATTTGTAATTATTGGGATTATTTTTATATATGAAAAACGTGTAGAAATTTTGATGTAAGAGTTAAGTAGTAATAACTACTCCAAATCAGCGAATCATCTTTTGGCTATCGATATTAATAAGGGTTTACAAATTTTACATACAGATTGTACAGAATTATTACAATTTGATAAATGAGAAATTTTGGAAATAAGAAAAAGCGTTAATAGTTAATTGAATATAACAAATAAGTAGGTAATTTTTCGTAATAGTTGTCTTTTAAATTTGTTTCCATGTTAGTATTCAATTATTATTAATTTTCAATTTATTGTCAATTTCGATTTTTGATTTTTAATTTGTAAGTATACATTGTATCTTGACGAAGGGACCATTGACCCTAAATCATGTTCCATATTTTCAATATATAAGTAGTAAAAAGAAAGTACGTCTGTATTAATTATATTAACAATGTCACTACAAAATAATTTTAGAAAAAATTATATAACTATACTTTCGACTTTAAAACAGAGCATCGAATAAACGATCAGAGCAAACTGATCAACAAAAATGAAGCGTGATCTAAACATGCCCACATTTTATTTAAGTGAGAGCGGACCGGAAGCGGCCCGAGAGCATCTCTATAGTGTGGATCAACCCTAAGTTTATCATTCAACAATAAAGAATGTTCTGTATATCATCACGATTGGAGTAAAATACGAAAGTCTGAACGCCCTGGATATAACAATATTTTTGTATTGTTATATATTAAATACAGCAGCTGTGTAGTCTCATGAATGAAAAAATATTTTCATCTCCATATACACATGCCAAAAGTATTACATATTAATACTTTCAATGTATGTAATTAGATCGGTTTAAAATAAAAATCATTAAAAGGCTTGCAAAGCAAAAAAAAAACCTTTTATAAAGAATTCAGTTTAAGACTATAAGAGTATCAGTAAAAAATCAATATGATCTAAACCTAAACTACTCATCAAAAAAATATTGTGTAAAATACAATTTTTATCTACATAAAATTTCCCCGACGATAAGCAAATTTATTTTGGTAAGAATTTAACATTACTTACATAAATTACCCCAGACAGATTAAAATTAATTTAAGTATATATTTTATTTACATTTTATCAATTTGTGAATTAACCTTAACATATAAAAATATGTTGTATATAATATAACTTTTTTATAGGCCTTTTTAAGTTCTACAACTTTTCTATAGAAAGCATTCGCTCGACCGTTTTTTCGTTGCAAAGTTGATTTTCACGAAATTACCTTTTATTTTAACGGGATAATGTCCGTATGTCCACTCTGAAGGTCTATTCTAAATATTGGTAAAAGAATTTTTGAAATCGGATGAGAAGTTTCGTAGATAACCTACTGCATCTAAACTTACAAACTTTTCCTCTTTATAATATTAGCATAGACTATTGGTACGTACCCGGTGTTGCTCGGGTAGCAGATTTATTTGAAAAGAAGTTTGTGAGGAAAAGGTTCCATTGTTTTGCAAAACCCCTAAATAATAACAACGTTTCCATTTAATCCAAGCAGGAGGTGGATGGGATGTCCGGGAGAGTGGTGAACAGTGACTATACATATTATCATCAGAGTTGTAAAATGCAACTAACATATGATTGGTTCAGTTCTATAAGATTATCATGTGTACGATTTTATTCTATTTTTGGAACACGACCTCAAAATAGAATATGATAATCAAAATTCTATTAGATATGAAAGAAAATTTAAAATGAAAATTATCTATTATTCACCTAAATGTTTCCACACTTCTTAAGGGCCAAGGCACTTAAATTAATAAATATTACTAATTTCAAAGAAAGATAAAACAATTATTGCAAAAAATAAATTGGTTCGAGTTCTGTGTCAACAAAAACATGGAGAAAAAAATTAACATGAAACATTTAGAGCACTAAGGTTTCATGTTAATTTTTTTCAATAGGGGATTATAATGTAATATTATTCTTTATGATCTTATATTATTATTATTAACCTAATTTTCTACGTAGATTTAATTGACAAATTCAAACAAATTAATTTCATATTCATATTCAGTAAATTCTTTTGTTTAGAATAGCCAACACAGAAGATTACTAGATTACTATTTCTCAAATCTATTTCATCAACTGAGTTTGTTTAACTTTTAACTTATATTTTCTAAAGTTTTTATTATATTCTGTCTCTCACTGTGATATTGTTCATAATTATTTTCTGTAATACACGCAATTGTAAATTGAAAGTCCTTTTATGTAAGTGACCTTTCCCACCTGCAGAGAGTAGTAAAAAATTAAAGCTAGAAAGATATGGTAAAATGCATTACGGAAGTAAAAGAACCGCTTGAGGTTCGTGCGAATCAGCTGAGTAACCCGGTGAATAGGAGTTCCTTCCGAGAGAAAAACTACCTGGGCGAAGGAAAACGTGGCCTATATTTTCCGCCGGTTCCTAAAGAAAAAGTATGCAAAATTTGGATCAGATATGTCAAACAGTATAGATTTGTACACAAAATATATCGAGGGGAGGGGGGAAATGTCATCTGTGTTACCCGCCGGGTCCTAAAGAATATGTATACAAAATTTGGATCAGATCGATCAAACGGACAGACATTGATTTTTATTGGTATAGATTTGTATAGATGTTACCCGCCGGGTCCTCAAGAATAAGTGTACAAAATTTGGAGCAGATCGGTGAAACGGACAGACATTGATTTTTATTGGTACAAACATATTAAAATAAATTATAAATTATAGATGTCTCACAGATACGAAGCTATTTATATGAGAAAATATGTATAAAAATTTGGTCCAAGAAGCAAAAAAATTTAAAATAATTCTATAATTTATCCTAATTAATGATTATCCCTCTATGGACAAAATCCAGTCATTGTGTTCTTTGAACATACAAAGAAAAACGTTTTTTAAATAAATCGAATAATATTTATTCTGTAGTATGTAAATGTGGTGGCTGTCTCGCCGCCTTAATGCATTAGAAAAACGCGGTTAGTGCTTCATAAAGTCGTTATCTGTCACAAGAGAAATATATTGGTTTGTTTTAAAGCTAACACCTGCTCACGTAAATACATTTCCATAGTAGATTAATTTATTGGGGGCCATATAATGTCAGACGAAGAATATTGATCAGACGAAGGAAAGCTGCTTACTTGGGACCCATTCTCCGCAACGAAGAACACGATCTCTTACAAAAATGATGCGTGGGAAGTTAGAAGGCAGCCAAGGCCTGGGTAAAATTTCATGTATGTACTTCTGTTTATATATAAAATTATTAATGGACACAAATCTTTAGAATTCACAAGAAAATTTTAATAAATATACTGTACAAAAAGAAAACATGAAAGACTACCTTTTTTAGTATCAAATCTGAAATATTTTCTGTAGATGTACACTATAGTAGGTTTGGATATGTACATTATAGTATACACTATAGTAGGCTTGGATATTATGACATTTGACTTAGGGAGATTTTGGCAGATAATCATCCGTATTCTGAAAATAACAATGTCTGGATCTTTAAGATCTTTATCCCAACACTTAATAGACGATAATAAAAATTGAAAATGTCCAGAGCGGATTTTGTAATTCTACGGCTCAAATACACTGTATTAAAAGATGATACAAGAAAGATTGTTTCTTTCAATCGTATTAATTTCTTCATCCACAGCGTCCAGATGAAATATCATGGCTAAACTTGTCATGACCACGTTCGGCGTTACCGCGTATTCAAATCTTCCCATCTTGACATTTGACAGATAACAATTTGCATCTTTCTTCCTCCCTCATAGAAACAAACACCGACGTAAAGCTATGTCTCGTTTATTTTTAATTTTTATTATCGTCTATTAAGTGTTGGGATAAAGATCTTAAAGATCCAGACGTATCTGTCAAAAAATGTCAAGGTGGGAAGATTTGAATACGCAGTAACGCCGAACGCGGTCATTCCAAGTTTAGCCATGGTATTTCACCTGGACGCTGTGGATGAAGTAATTAATACGAAACAATCTTTCTTATGTCATCTTTTAATACAGTGTATTTGAGCCGTAGAATTACAAAATCCGCTCTGGACATTTTTAATTTTTATTATCGTCTATTAAGTGTTGGGATAAAGATCTTAAAGATCCAGACATTGTTATTTTCAGAATCGGGCCGAATAACAGGTAAAACAGGTACAAAAAAATGTACAAGGAAAACGATAAAATATAAGGTATCGGGTAATATTGTTAAATAAAATATATAATTAAATATATAAAATTCAGATTTGTTACTATAACGTAAATGACATGATTGTTTATAGAGTTTCAAAGTGTTTGGCAGAATAAATGACCCGCGAAAAGCGTCTGGCAATGATTAATATGAGTGTACAGTGCTGTGTACTATTCCGTTAAATATATTTAAACATCAGGTTTGTACTTTTACGTTTAACTTACTCATTTTTTGTACCTGTATTATCTATTATCTGACAAAATCCCCCGAACTCAGATGTCATATATCCACCTACTGTAGTGTACATCGCCAGAAAATATGTCAGGTTTGATACTATACGAAAGAAAACTCAATTACGAAATTCAATTACGCACAGTGGAATGAAGTTGTGTGATAAACTGCCGAATGAAACAAATAAAACTAAACACGTATTCCGTGTTCGCATCTCTTTTTTTTTAAAAAAAGCTTTTAAAATGTAGCAAAAGAAATTTGTAATAAAATTTATATTAACTAAAAGCAATTTAAGTTTATATTATTCTTAAAGTATTGTCTATTTTTTATAAATAAATAGGTTATCTCGTATCTTAGAAAGTGGCGCAGTGTCAAAAACGCCGGAGATCTAATTCATCTTGCACAGGATATATCAGCATTGCTATTACGCATAAGGAATAGATGGCGTATGAAGATGAAGACCTCGCGGGCGCCGTATTCTCAGAATAACACCATCGTTGTAATATCCTAAGAAAAAATAGACGTCACATAGGTCCTTATTTATATTTACGTACGCATACGTTAAGTTTCTATGAGAAACGTCAAAATGTCTGTCAAATGTCAATATTTTTATTTTTATAGCGGAAAACTTGGCTTCTTTTAAAATAATTCAAGTATCAAGGACGTGGAGTAAGTACATTGAAGCATGTCCTTGGCATAAATGCATATTTAAAAAAATTAATGAAATAAAATATATCAATTATTATCTTATTTTGACAACATATACGTCCATAAAGCTTTTAAAGTACATATTGCAAATAAATAAGGAATTCAAAGAAAAAAGAAAGAAAATATATTGAAAAGAATATTTCATTTTTCTTCTTTCAATTTTTCATATATTTTTAACTCAACTACTCAAATACTTAAATTCAAAGTTTTTCCAAAATATATGTTAATGTTAAAGTCGTGCTTCAATGTACTCACTGTACGGCGTGCGCACCTGTTTAGTACTTTTTTTTATTAATATTCATCACGTCAAATTTGACGAAGTGTACAATGTTATATAATAGCGGTCAACACCCGATTACGAAAAAAACACAAAACAATGAAGAATAATTGAAAATTTTTATATTTATTAAGTGCAAGATGAAGTGAAAATTTTGTAATAAAGCAAACAAATGATTCCAAAAATTTATTGCAGTTATGATTAGGTTTTATAAATTTAAAATCTTTGGAACGCTGTGATGTATATGTATACGTATACGTAGAAGAAATAATATTGACGCATGTTTACTCCTTTCAATTGTTATCAAATGTTTGTTTTAATCTCACTTTCAGATCGTTAAAATTATATTCTCTCGCTTAACGCTGTATAAACATAACATTAGGTACTACGATAATATTGTGAACCAAATTTCGAAAATAATTTTGAAAGAATGTGAATGCCATGTTACACCTGTAAAATTTTTACGGATAATTTAAATGGTTCACGCATGCGCAAATAGCAGGCCTTGACTCAAAATCTTCGACCTATATTAAAAACTTTAATTTGTATTGATATCAGCGTAAGTATCACGAATTTCTCAACAAAATAATAATATAGGCACGGGGTGGCTCATCTTTCAGAAGAATTCAAAATTTTCTGTAAAATTGCAGTATATCATTGAGGATGAGTGCAGCATCGCTCCAATTTATATACAAACGAACGAAAAGATAATTCATGTCTCTAACCATGATATATGAATTGGGTTGAGCAGCTTGACAAGTTTTATGTTCAAGATAAAATACATATTTTTAAATTGCTAAATTAAACTCAGCATCTACTATCTCATCTCGCTTTTAAATATTATGACAATATTTAAACTCTTCAATAACTTTTATTAGATAAGTGAAGCGAGAGTTAATTTGTTTACACATGACACTCAAATCACTACAGTTTTGGTAAATATTATGGTTTATCAAACAAAATTTATTAGATCAATGACTTATTGTAAGTAACTTATGTATTACACCAATTACGACCATTTCTTTTCAATTCTGGATATCTATGACAGATATGTCATCAAAGACATGGTCATTCTTAGTTTTGGCCTTTTCAAAATCCAGCACCTGTTAGTCTCGTCTTCAGTAATGACTTCAGTGATTGCTATTCGATCATCCTCTCCGAAAATATTGTATTAGTCTTACCGTTTCAATATTGATCTTACCGCATTGAAAATAATCCTACAGATTGTGTGTTTTTTATTCTAGCACCACTTAACTATTTCATCTTAGCAATACTTATATCGTTATCACTAAATCGACTTTGGCCAATCAATCACTGCATCTCATTTTCTCTTACTCCACCTCTACCCCGACTTCAACTTCCTCGCCCTTTTCCCCCATCTCTATTCCCGTATTGCTATCAATACTCCTTAATTAACCCATTTCTTCTTACACTTTTCATATTCAGTCGCTTACCATTATTTTCCTTTAGTTTTGTCTATTGCTTACTATAAATTAACTTTAAAATATTATATTTTAAAATATCCAACTTAATACTTAATTTACTAGTCCTTAAATATCTGTGATTGTTTTATGCAATGTCACTATGCCCTAGCATTTTAATTATTGAAAATATAACTTTAAAGATCTACACTAATATACGAGAATAAAGAGGAAAACTTTGTAAGTTTGGATGTAAGAGGTAATCTCCGTAATCTGATTTCAAAAATTCTTTCACCAATATTAGGGTGGAAATAGTCTATATATTATCCCGTTAAAATAAAAAGGCTTTTCGCGGTGGCCTGTTTTAAAACTAAAGTCGACGAAAAAATGGTCGAGCAGAGCGTTTTTTACGAACGCTTTAAGAGATATTTAATTACTTTCTATACTTCAATTTCAAAAATACCATAAAAAATCCGCGATGACATATATCTATATATTTAAGTTAATACACAAATTGATAAAATATGACTTACAGTTACTAAAAATGTACGCGTGGGTAAGCTATAATAATAAATATAAATAAATAAAAATATTACATTCTTAACTCAAAAGAGTTATTTTCTTAAAGGTCTTGTATATCCGTTTCGACGTTTTCGTAATCAGTAATCATTGATCACTGTGGAAAAATTAGCATTGGTGTTTTCCAGAAATGCTCGTATCCCGGCCGTAACTAAATATTTTTACGATAGATAAATTATAAAGATAATAATATTTCTACTATAAAATCGTACAAAAATTCGACGCCAATATTTAAGATTATTTATGCAACAACAGAAGTATCATTACATATTTAAAGTTATAATTGTGAAAATCAAAAATTAAAATACACAAATATCCTAAAATATTACCAGAAACTATTTTAGTGGCATGGAGACGGAGACTGAATAAATAACTTCTTGTTAAATCACCATTCCACAGACTCAAACGAGAGTCGCTCCGACGCTGGGCCGATCGGAAGAGGATTCTGCATCCAATTTGAGAATTTATCTTCGCAAAAGATGCCAACGAGAAGAATGCAATCGCTAAATCATCCAATTAACCATCGCGGGCAGGTCCAGGGCGGGAGGGGCGCGCGGGGAAGACGGGCTCTCTGGTGGCCCGTACATTCGGATTTCCCTCGACATATTTTTATATGATGATGAAAAGTAAACAATCCTCTTTCCTCTCTCCGAATTATATTTGACAGGCGTCAATCAGCGGCCCGGCTGCACTAGAAGCAACACTCGCGCGCTGCGGAGCGGAATAATGAATCCAACACGTCACCAAGTTTCCTCCTGGTTTAACGCGTACCTAATCACTTGTAATCCATTTAAAATGTAACTAGCAGACTAGTGATGATCAAATCATTATTTTAACCGGTTACAACGGTTTTAACAGGACATCAGCAAGATAATCCTATTTTCATGGCACTAGCGTTTAGCGTATTTTGAAAACAGTGAAATACGACATGCGTATACCGTGTTCGCATCTCTATTTATTTTTAAATAAAAATCTGACTATAACACGACATACATCCGCCACGTTTCATGGCCAAAGGCCGACTGCCGACATAATATATGGACATACGCGTAAAACCATAGCGTAAAGGATAATATTCGATATTGATTTTGTTAAATATATTATACATAAATATTACACAGCGACTATCTGTTTTTATTTATTTTTTTAGTTTATTGCGCTTCAACAGGCCAAGAGGCCCAATTACAGAAGCGACACACGTCACAAAACATCCAAGCTTGAGTAAATCACATAGATTAATTGTGATCTCACCGAGAATCGAACCCGGAACCCTCGGTGTGAATAGCCATTGTCATGCCAACTGGGCTACGAGGGCCGCCTTTTTAAATATATTTATTAATGACGTGAGGAAGAAAACATGTTACAGAAATTTTGAACTATTTACGCACTGAGCGAAAGCGCTTGTTCTATTAAAAGAGAACTAACTTAGATTGTGGCTAGCGGGATTCGAACCATTGGACATTTTTTCAAAAGCGGACGCCCTGATCACTCGATTAACAAAGAAAAAACTTAAATATAAAAGCAGTTTATAAATTTAGATTGCATCAAGTCTGATTCTAGATTATGAGCTAGTAGTCTCTCGAGACTAACACTTACTGAGTGTAAAATTTGTTTCCGTTACTATTTTGCGAAAAATGTACGCGTCTTGTTCGTCACAATAGCTTTTAACGATACATGCGAAACAGAAATCTCATTCCATTAAATCTTTTTACGTCGATGATCGACGACAATAGCTTTTTTAAAAGAAAACAACTGGCTTAGCTGGGTGATTCAGCTTGGCTAATATCCGCATTCCATTTGTTAAGGAATGCACATCATGGGCAGCCACGTGTAGATTTTTTATTATTTATTTATTTATTTATTTATTTATTTATTTATTTATCTTCATCTTGTTACATGACAGGAGATGGAGCCGCTCATCTCACTAGGGAGAACCTGTGCCGAGATGAGCAGCTGAACAATATAGTTAGAACAAAAAATAATAAAGATATACAACAAAATGCTATATAACTATAAAATTAATTAATTAATTAATTGAGTATATAAATATAAAATGTGGATAATAAGAACAGAATATACTGTAAAATACAAAAGCAATGAAATTATATTTTATTTTTCATATGTTTATTCAGTGGGTATCTTAGTAATATTATTAATATTATTAGTATGTATAATACACCTAAACCTTGTTTTATTTTTATCTTCACCCATACCAGGATTGATACCAGTTACTTCGAAAATATTTTTGAAGTCAAAAGTGCTAAGTATAGACAGTGATGTGCTGCTCTTATTATATTAACCGGCTAGCACCTTAGTAACCGATCCCCAATTTTTATACAATTTAAAAAAATATATATCATACATCACAAAATTATTTATGTACTTTACATAAATTCATTCCAAATAGTGTTTTGATTTTCACTTGAAACCTTAACCGTGACGTCTTACTCGTCTGTCATCTGCTGTGTGGTGATGGCTCTGAGCCATGATATAATGAATGGTGTGGAATCCCATGAATTCAGTAGCAAACCTATCAAATTAATGGTCTGATACATGTTGAATACTTAAATTTGCTGTGTTTTCTGAACAAATAGTAATTAACGAAAATCCTCGTTCCGCCTCTGCAGAGCTTATTTAGCTTTTCCGACCGATTAACTCTTAAAATATTATAGATCAAATCATTTATATTTATTTTGAAATTATTAATTTCACTTAGAATCCTAGTACTATCTTCGCCAGCCCTGCACGGGTTGACAATTTCATATAATTTACAGGTATTGGGTTCAAAAGTATTAATAAATCGTAAATTTTTGTATTAACGCCACATGTATTTCCACACTCCTTTAACAAACCCACAACGATAATTTAAAAAAAAAGTATTTTAAGAACCAACTCTCCGAACCAAAATTATTTTATCAACCGGCTCGACATAGCCGGTGCGAACGCATAGCAGCACACCTCTGAGTATAGATCGCAATAGGTATAGGTCTTTTCATACAAACTTGCAATTGAGTTAGTGTGGGTATAGTGCGTGATACGCGCATTGTTTCGTCGTGTTAAGTTTACGGATATATCCCTTTGTTAACACAACGAAACAATGCGCGTATTACGCACTGTACCCACACTAACTCAATTGCAAGCTTATATGAAAAGACCTCACACGAAGTGTCTACTAACGACGTGCTAGCCCCCATAAAAATGTTGTCAAATTATGATATAAGGATGTTTTGTGTTAAGATTTATGCATTGATTTATATATTATTATTGATACATTCTTAAGAATTTTTTAAAATATTAATATTGAACTTTACGTGAATAATTACATTTGGTAAATTTTGTTAATAATGTAAGGAATCATGCCTAGTCAGAATTATGTAAAAATTGTTTTTTTATTGAAATTTTGTTCTTTTGCTGCATTGAGGGTAAAATTTTTATTGTAACGGAAGTTGCGCACGCATTGTAGGCCGTATGGCGGGAAGCAGCATGGAGCGGGAATGCGAGATCACGAAATGTGTGCGCAGCCATTAAACTCTCATTCATTTTTTCCATTATTTTGACATTAAACTGTCAAAAATTTATTCACTTGAAATTAGTATTCTAGTAATATAAGTAATGTATTGTCGACCATCTTGATTCGAGTAGCAATGATAAAGATGGTAAATTCAAAAGCTGACGAATGATTGGTTATTGAATTGAAAATAATTGAATTATTTTAAATAGAGATGCGAACGCGGAATACATGTCACATCAATATTCTTACTATTTTCAAACTAATCTAAACGCTTGTGCAATAAATATATGACTAACTTGATGGTCTGGAGTGAGGTTCGAATCCGCGACCTTTGGATCACGAGGCGAGAGTCCCAACCACAAGACCAACAAGGTACCTATTCGAAATTCATTCGACATACAATGCGGCTGTCAAAGTTGTATAGTTTCGAAACTTTTGAATATGGAATCGTTTTAGACCGGAACTCGATAAAACATGAAAGTGGGTAGGCACTTGAACTTTTTGGGAAAATGCACACATTTTTTGATTCGTGGCATCATATATCTGATGCTGCGGTGATAAATGTCTTCGAATCGTCGTGAGACGTCGATTCCAAGACATTTATCTCTTATTTTAGCTATCACGAACCAATAATTACATTTGTACCACTTCAAAAACAAATATTAATTATTTAACTACATTAAAGTGTTATTAAATATATTTATCATCTCCCTAGATATCGCATTATTGTATTAATGTACATTTTTAACCAATATGTAAATTTCAATTATCAAAATCACGCCAAAGAAGTATAACTTCTACTCCGTGTAAAAGAATACACGTTCCTTCATTTTTTTAAATGATGTATTACGTTTCGAGAATATTCCCTGAAAATTTTAATATTAACGGAGTTCTAAGATTTTTAAGAAAGCCTCAGTGTAAGTGTATTGCAGTGTAAACAACATTTTAAACGTGTTTTTTCATAATCGTATTTTCCAAATCGCTGACCAAAATACTTAGAAAACTATCACATTTTACTCTCATTTTGCGAGTATTTTCTACATAGGAAAACTAGTACTTGACTTAGGATTTTTTAAAAGAATATATTTATATTTCAAAATCCTTCGATCACGTATAATAATAACCCATTTCATTTTTTTATTTCAAAGGATCTGATTTCGAACAATAGTAATCTCCGCAAAACTCGTTTTTAAAGGCAATCAAGGACCATGGCTGCATCTCATCCTTTGAATAATATTTTTTTATAAAACTTGTGTATAGATTCTTGAAATACATATATATCTTTAAGTGTATTTCAAAATACGTTATAAAAATGTGGGAAAATAGGGAAACTCCAAAATCATAAAAATATCTAAAAATTGAAGAAAAATCATACGAGAAGAAAGAGAGAAACAATAAAATATAGGTACACACAAAGGTCTATAAACTCATGCAAAATTCTAGCACGCATAAAATTATTTGAATGAATTAATACAAAAAAAATGTTATGATATTATGTAAATGATTTTTTTGTCATAGCTGTTATCATCAAATTGACATAGCTGTTAATTTATATTCAACAGATAATGAGATTATTGATTTTAATATGGGTAATGAATGTACATCTTGATATTAAAAATAATATATTGAAACAAATAATGTTTACACGTACAAAGTCAATATTTAGAATCACCTGACACACGCTTCGCATTTCACGTGAGTTCACGGCCAACGTGAGTAGGTACTGATTCTACTCATTCCTTTTCTGATAAACGTCAAATATACTCGAGTGCTATAATATATTCTTCAATTGACTAAACGTCCAATTGAATGTACTTGTTGAAAGGATGTCTTATTTCAAAACGCTGTCCTCAATAGTTACATTTGTGTAACAATTAACGTTGCAAACAGGTAGGTAGGTTAATTCATTGTAACGTAGAGCTCTCAGTTGTAGGTCGGCTATCATTTGGCAGGACGAACCAGTCCACGTTGGCGACGTGAGAGGATTGGCAAGTAGTTGTTTACGATTTGAGAATTGTCTGCAGAGCAGAGAGCTGTCCTATAGAATGTTTAGACAACACTCTCTCTTAGGATAATCCAAATAAGGTACGGTTATATGATCAATTGTTGTAATGTGATGTATACAAAAAAAATCCAATGCTTTCTTAAACGTAATACCTATAAATAGCAAATCGTACGTTTTTTGCATCAACATGACATTTTGTCGAGAAATTGCGGATAGAAAGACAGATGTAAGAACTTTTTCTTAAAATTTTTCGCAAAAGCTTGAAGTCTTTTATGGGTTTACGATATTGCTGTCTTACCAAAACTTAGATAAAACAATAAAAAGATAAATCTCAGATGAATTAAAAAAATGAATAGGAAAAAACTCAGATAAATCGAAAAATGATATTACACAAGTAAAATTTTAATTGTGTTATATCTATAATGTAAAACTTATGATCATATAAAATTTCCTTTCACTGTTATTAATTAATACATAATTCAATATTAAAAATTGGTTTGAATAAAAGCGCTTATGAGGATCCTTACTTTGCTCAACTCACTAAGTCTGATCAGTAGTAATAGTAAATGGAAAAGGGCATAAATTTTTGCTTTATCGGTTAAAATCGTGAAAATCCATACTTTTTTCAAAAATTTTACTATTATCTACTGCTGATAAAACAAACAAACCTTAAACGTTTAAAAAAATTAAAAGGGGTTGAAAACAAGTTTGTAATTTATTTTGATTTTAACAGATCGTTAACGACCCCAACAGATAATCCCAGTGTGACATAAAAATACAACGTAAAAGCATTTTACGACATTTAAGTGAAATTAGCTAATTACAAGGTGAGAAAATGGGGGACTCTAAAATATTTGAAAATAGAAGAGAAAACATAAGACAAATCAGTCGATTTGCACTTTTATGAGGACATTTTATTTTAAGTATTTTTTGATACCTTTGTGGCACTAACTAAACAGTATGCAACTGTTAAATACCGTGCCCTTGGAATAACGAGGTACCATCTGCCATTTACTTAAAGGATGTTTTATTAAGTTTCAAAGATTTGAATATTCGTTGTTCGATTTTTTCGGAGGAGTTTGGTTACGCAAAATTTTTACCAAAATAATTGGCTAAATCCAAGATAATGGTCCCATTGCATATAAAACGAAAATGAGTATTTCACTATATTATTGAATGTGCTAATAACAAAATGAAAGATAATTTACGTTTAAATAGTAAGTATTAAATAATTTACACTTTACACTTTAACTTTACAATTACACTTTAAAGATTCGAAAAATGCACTGCATATTTTGACATTTCATATTTCATATGAGGTTAGGTTAGGTTATTAGGTTTGGTATGTTTAATTTAGATTAAGATTATTTTAGTTAGATTAAATTAACAGGACCTTAAATTATATAGTGAAATACTTATTTTCATTGTGTGAACAACGGGACCATATTCTTGGATTATTCCAAATAATTAAAAGTAAAAAATTCATTATAATTATTTAGCTAAAAAATAATAAAACTGTATTACAAATTTCTTGTAACATCTTGTACTTCAAAATAAATATCTTATTTTGCTATTAAAACTTTTCCTAATTTCTCAAATTTCATTACAAAATTTTTATACAAAGGATTTTCTTTTTATTAATAACAATAATGAAACCAGAAAATTATTTTATTATTATTGAAGAAATTCATTATAATTTTCAAAATATAAATCGTATATTTTATTTGGATCAAAATCAACAGTTGTTGTTCTGAAAATATTTTACTATACCATGCAAACTACTAGTGAAAATGGACATAATATGTCCATTTTCCATATTACAGAATGGTTTTAAAGAGAAATTTGTCAGAATTAATTATAACAAAATATCAGAATACCTATTACTTATTGTTCTAACATCCCGACATAGTTTATACGTACAGATATACACTATTTAAGTCAATGTTGAGGCCTGTTACGCTATGAGAAACGCGGTAAAAAATGTAGGAGGCCGCGCGTCGCACTCGATATAATCTCACGCGTTTGTTTGACTTTTGTCTCGTTTTAAATATTACATTGTGTCATTATACGCGACGCGGATGGTGTGATGACATTTGACAACCATTTAAATTTTCTTTCAACAACAGTGGCATAGATTTGAAAAAAACATCAAAGAAACACAAAATAATTCACTCTCTTGTGTACCCGATGTAGGACACGGCTATTATCCGTATCGACGCTCTCGCGAAGCAAAAATTTAAGTGGCGTATTTTATCATCATTAAATTAACTGGAAGCAACATTTGTTCATAGTTTTCGTCATTACTTGGCGGTTATCCAAATGTAAATAACTCAATTTCCAAAATATGCTCGTGTAGGCTTTCATAAAAAGAAACATCAAAATGTATCTATTTCTGGCTTAGAAAATTTCAATGAATGTTTTGTGAAACTTGCTCAGTTATTATTCGATTGGAAAACGAGTATTAGGTTTTGAAGCTCCTAGAACGGGTGCGGTTAGTGGAGTACCTATGTATGTATGTAAGTAAATAAACATACATACACAGTAAATTACGCAAGTTATCTACCATGTTCATAATAAAGCATGGTTTAAAAAATTCTCAATTCGCGTATTTTACTGGCACGTGGAATCAAAGTATTTTTTTTAATTCTTACTTGATTTTCACTAATTTTACTGTATTGAAATACGATGGAGAGAAAGCTTTGAGGATATTTTCACTATTTACCGCGCAACGGCTTTCGCACAAACAACCGCGAAAATGTTTATATTTTTGACATTCGGTTGAAACACCCGCCTATTTGATGCGACCGCAGCGCCAGCCGGCCGCGACTCGAACTAGCCCGCGAGTGGCGCGAGACGCGACAGATAACAGCACTGACAACCTGGCAAGCTCGAAGCCATTCAGTGGAGGAACGCGCGCATTACGTTCGTTAGAGGTATTACGCGAGTCTGCGGAGAGTACGCTCGGTGACCGCGCTAACCGACGTCATTCGCTAAACTAATGATAGGCTTACGGAGAGGCAGGGCCCGCTCGAGGGCTAAATAAGCCCCCGGATCTCTTTCGGCGGCATTTTGGGCTCTTATCGCGAGAGGGGAGGCGAGTATCAATAGCATCGGCCGCACGCACCCTCAACCGATCAAGTTTCGAGCTCTTAAACACTTACATAAGATATTTATCTGCGTTTGTTTATCGAATGTGGATGTTATCTGAATTCGTTTACCCTGAACGCAGTTTCATAGATAACGCACCCCCAGATAATTTGCTAGTCGACCAACACTAAACCAGTGTAAAATTAATGGGTTAATTTTATAGTGATTTAGTGTAACATGATTTTCGTACACAAATTTATAAATCCTATAAAATAAAATATGAAATAAAAATTATTGTATATATTTTTTATTTGCTATTGTTGTCTAATGAAAATTTTCAAGATGATTAATAATGTATTTTTTTTTTTGTAAAAAGTTAAATTAAGACATAATTTTTAACGTCGTTTAAAAGTGCTATTTTCTTTTCTTAAGAGAATTCTCGCTAAATTCTTTTAACAACCTAATTACCAATATTTTTATATACAAAAGATGCATTGTTATTATAATATAAATCTTATACCTTACCACCACATTTCTACCACAGTTTAATATAATTAGAATGTTTTTTAATATCAGTTTTTTCGTTTTCCGATAGTTTTTAATCTTTTTAATGAACTCTAAAATGTTTTTTTTAACTGGCAACAGAAAACATCCACCATCCATCTTTTTTAGCGTCATTATAATATAGGTTGTTTAGGATATTTTAGGTTACATTTGTTCTGAGTACATTCCTTGCATCATTCATTCAGAATTCATAGACACAACTATACTAATACTGGAAAAATATATAATGTATAGTGACTACGTCTCTATGAGTTTGTATTAATCGATTAACTCATCTTATCGCCGTGAGGTAGGTACCAAAAATAATTTTTCCGTCTTTATTTTCTCAAAGAATGTTTTTAGATAGATAAATTTTATTATACATAAAAATGAAATAAATTACAATTTCTAAATTTAGATCGAAATGTCTGATCAGTGCTTTATTTCATTCTTAGAATTCAGGATGCCCTGGATTGTGGCAGCTTACATGTGATTATTATAGGAACACTAGATATACAAAAACACACTAATTAATATCATTATACGTTAATTTTTAATGAAACCATATTCTGTGTAATGTTTATAAGAATGTGATGCTGTTTGATAAATAAAACAAATTACGTAAATCTTTTTTCGATACATACATTTTTTCTGTGTTCTTTTCTAATTGATTTACCTAATTGATTTTAATTAAACTCACAAAAAATATTGTTAGGGTGACGTCTAGCGGATATCTCACCGCTATAGGCACCCATTTGAGAGTTTTTTTAATTATTTCCAGAAGCAATAAAGTGACAGGAAAAGAAGTCTGTCTTTTATTTCAAGCAAACTTGCGACTCATTGTGACTAATTGTAACCAAAGTATCTTCCTTCAAATTCAGACGAAGGATCATTGTGACTGAAGAAGAAGCATCTTTTTCATTTAGGTAATCAGACAGATCAAGGGTAAGGGCTCAAACACATAATGTGATGTTGTTTTTTATGGGGACATGTTATCTGTAACGCTTTTCAGGCGGAGTTTCCTGTAGGGGTTACCTTCCCTTAGTCGAAGTTTCCGGTTATGTGAGGATCGGAGGCCGGCCTTTCACATGCCTCCATTAGCGGCAATGGCTGCGAAAGTCAGAAAAAAAAACATTTAACACAAAGAGATTGGATATTACACCAAATTTAAAAACATCACTATCACTGTTAAAAAAAGCGTAAATGGAAATGAGCGGGCCATATTTCAATGTGCAAAGATAACAGATTAGTAAAGAATACCCTGTATACCATATACTCTGAATACCATATACTCTGTAGATACAATAAATTATCGAGCAGCAGTCACGAAAAGGCCTTCATCCAGCAATTGATTAACAGTGACATACAGATACATACATATTTTTTTAAACATCTAAATATAATAATTTCCGTCTGTCCGTTGTCTGTCCGTCCATAACTTCGTGTAACTTCCGTAATTTCGTTCGAATTCACGGCAGTGGCTTGAATCCCGGGCGAGCAAACCCGAAGGCGGCAATCTAGCGACGTTGCCACGACCGCATGTGCGTGACCCGTCAGAAATTCACTACATATAGGACTTAATACGCGATTTTCAGTCATTTTTGACGGGTTACCGCTAGTTTTATTGTAATTTCGAATGTTGTAATTGTAACAATAAATTAAAAATAATTATGAGCACACGTGCAAATAATATTGACAAAAACTCTACAGTCGGCACTCTCTCGAACTATACATGTGTTTTGGAACATGTTCGATTGACTCTGCATTCTTTTGTTTTGATCTATTATTGTTACTATGATCTGTCATTATTTTTAGAAACCGCAGCTACATTATGGATGTGTTTAGTTCTAATATAAATCGGCAGCGTGGGTGGTCGTGTATACAAGAAAAACATTAGTAAAACAATGCAACGTGGAAAACAAAAATAGTACGAAATAACGAATCATTATTAATTTTTCGTAATCGTTTTAGGATGTGACGCAATAGGATAAGGTAGCAACATTAATTTTCCTTGTGTAACGTCACGGTTGAAATAACTTTTCATATGTAATAACGTTTTAATATAAACTTACAAAACATTACGTTATGTATGTATATAAATAATTTTTGGATAGGGAAGGAGTGGTACCTTGGACACAGTTGTACCTCGGACACATGCATTTTTTCGTACATTGGAGCCCTTTTATCTTGAAATTGATAATAGTAGTCTAACTCTTTCTAGTGGGTATGGACGGCAAACGGCACGCGTGTTTATGTGAAATAAAAAAATTTCGTTCGTAAAAGTAAATTCTTTTCATCTCAGTTTTATGTATATACATATCATACTATGTTTCCTATGTAAATATGTAATTATGTGATTGAATGAATCTTTAATATGTCTATAACATTTGATCATGAAACATTTTGTATTCGTAACCTAAAAATAATAGATTAATTGTTTTTGTTATTGTGGTGTTGAGTTGTACCTTGGACATAGCAAACGCGTTGTACCTCGAACATGTCCTAGGTACAACACGTTGTACTTTGGACATGTTCGAAGTACAATACATTTGCTACGCATATTGCAAAATCTAATTGTTTTAACTTGTTCCATGTATTTTCCTAATATGCCACGTAGCAAGACGGGAGTAAAGAGGGTTCGCCTGGATAAACATACACAACATCCATTTTCTAAACGATGACATTAACCTATAGATCCATTAAATCAATCAGTCATTAAATACTAATCGGACTACATTCAAACACAAAATATACAATATACATAAATTTACATGTAAAATATAATTAATTGCAAAAATACATGTTACTAGAGCGTGCCGAAGACACCTGTAATTGGGATATTGGGCAAAGTCTTCAGTATAATGTTTATTATCAGAGTATCATGTACCTATAATCCTGTTAGTGTCTCTAATAAATAAAAATAAAAAAAATTAAAAAAACAAAGAAAAAATACAGAGTGCGATTCGATTTATTGAGGAACAAAAATTTACTCTATACAGACCAGCAAAACTAACTGGGTTATCCAGAAGTGCAATAAGAAGGCATCTTCATCATTTTGAAAAAAAAATAGCTCAATGCAAAAACCGTCGAAGAGTTGGCCAGAGAGGCCAGAAAAATGGCCAGAGAACATCGACTCAATGGGACAAAAATCAAAAATTGAAAATATGTTCGATGTACAACACCTTCCCTTACACGAGAAATGTATGTAAATGTAAAGACTATTCACACATATTTTGAAATGAAATTAACTTATACAAATTGCCCCCTTTCGTCTTGGGCCCTGTGTCTTGTGCATCTGTTGCACCTGCCTAGTTACGGCACTGTATAACAATATATATAAAAAAGTAATGCTGTAAGTATATATAATCGTTCTTAATGTGCAAAATAAATACTTTGCAAAAAATCAACGAATAATGTATTATATATAAATATAATAAAAGCCCATCTCTGTCATATTACGCTGTACCTACACATGAACACAAAGTTTCCAAAATAGAAAAATTTAACTGATTTCAACTCAAATAATAAAAAAAAGCATTTAAAAATGAAATTTTTCTTATATTTCGCTTCACAAATATAAATAAAACATTTAAGAAGGTCCTCGTGCTTTTATGTTTTTTGGTGTGGAATTCTTCAGCATATTTCCTTACATGTTGATGGGAATTTTCCTATCATCCCTAGTAATTAATATCAATTTTTCAGCAACAATAATTCTGAATGTCTGTCTGTCCGTAACTCGCTGGAATTACAACAACTCACTGATAGCTGCTAATGAGGCCCTAGCGCCCGAGTGCGGCTCAATATACACGCAAGGGTCGTTATTAATTATTATTGTGTCTCATAATTTTTCACGTATGTACGGCTAGTTAGTATAATAAAACCCCGGGTATGTTTGTCTGTCATGTGAAACTGTACCTGTGTATGATATGTAACATTTTATTTTCACCTGGTTTTTAAGCTTTTCTCTGTGACATGAAGTGCTTCTCTTTTAAAAATAAAAATACATTCAAAATCACACAAAAATTATTATACGTATTTATTGCACATATAAAATTATTTTTATCATCATTATTTAGGACATATACATATTAGTTAAAATTTTCATTAACATATTATCTTGAAGATTTCAAAATGGCTCGGTTCATTTCAAAATGGACCCGCAAAGGTCCTTTTACATGACTCGCCTAGCTGGCGGTGATAATCGTGTCGCAATGGCTTGAGTGAAATGAAAAAGTTAATCACTTTCTTAGTAAATTATGTAATATAATTCGTTAAATTTAAAATTAGCTAGCATAAAATTATTTTATTATAAAGGGAAAAAAAAAATTATGTCAAGGGGTCCTTTAACGCCAACTTGCCTGACCATCACGTCTTAGGAAGGGTAAAATAAATGTAATAAAGAGCAGAAAATAAAGAATACAGTTAAAAATATAGAAATCGTTTCTCTACTGACAGAAAAAAGTGGTAAAAATATAGCAGTTTACATGGGAATCAAAAGAAACACTCCGAAGAAGTCTACACTAGCGTTTGTTCAGAATCATTGATAAAGCTCTGAAAATTTGAGATGAAATGTAAAAAAATCAGACTAGGAAAACCAATGATGAAAATACACAAATTTACGGTCGACAGGAAAGCTGCGTAGGTGGCGCACGTTACACAGGACTTGACTTGAGTGGCATAAATATAAATCTGAAAAACCAAAAAAAAATTAATAAAACTATCAAAACCTTTGAATTTCAATATTGTTCCATGACGATAATGATTTCAAAAATTAGGCATACAATGTATAGAGCCATATTGGCTAATTGATTCTTGTTACTACCTACTAACAAATTACTCTTATATAATTGTGTACGCATGATGTAAATGTTCTAGAATGTTTATTCAACTATTCACGATTATCCTAATTTCGAATGTCCGTCCGTAACTTGCTAAAATTACAACAACATCACTGAGTAGTAGCTAAATAAGGTGCGGGCAGACGAATGTGATACAACTCAGGCTACATGCAGAGTTCGCGCCACCAAACGGTTTTGACATATATATCAATTTAATTAACTCTCGTGATTTTTCATGGGTTTTCAGCTCGTATATACTAAACGTATTGTTTAGATTTATCAACAATTTTAATGAATGAATAAAAAAATAAGAAATAAAGACACAATATCAACAAATATATCCAATTAGTTTAGCCAGAACTCGTTTAGAAATCGAATTTTTCAGTATTTCTTAATAATCTCCAATACAACGTTGGACTAATGTTAATGTAACTAATATGGAAAATTACACATTTATTCGCCTCATTACAAGTGCGGGGTATGAAATAAAAGGCAGCAATATCCAAAAAAAAAAAAAAAGTTTTAAATGAAGTCGCCGAGGATTGATATATTAAAATGTACTGAATTCTAGATTTTATGTAACTATCGCTTCCAAAATCATGTCTCCTTTGAATTTATATGATATGTTTCCACCAAAATCTCAATTTCAGTACATTATTAATTAGTAATCCTCGATGACTGTATTAATTTTTTTTGGATATTGGTGTCTCTTTGCTTTTATATCCCACAAGTCAAATACAATGACCGAGAGCCGGTCGTGTCAAGTTGATTTATAGTTATGATTCATTTAAAGCATTGATTTTTACGAAAACGGTTTAGTTGATTGGTGGAAAACGCAAAATCTATGCCTTAAAAAATGATTAATATGATATAGACCAAGTTGATACAGCCGGTTAAACCTAACGAAAAAAATCTGGTTCAAATGTCTTTATGGTTTTAATCATTTTATGTAATATTCGATATACGTTACTTTGATAGTAGTCAAAAAAAGTCAGAAATATTTAAAAAAAAATAAACATTGAAGTTGGCTTTCTACATTACTGTGAATATTAGGATATTATTTGTAACAGATAATTTAAGCAAGAATTTTTCTGTAAAGTATTGTAACGAGACGATGATATGCTGATAACAATGCAACGATGTCACGCAACGGCGATCAGTCATCCGTAACCGCAAACTCTCGAATGTTCTGCACGCAACGCAGGGTTCGTCTACGATATTCCATTACATAGTTAAACACTACGTTTGAATCGTCTAAAATGCCCTTCACAATGCTCGTTATTTCAAGAAAAAAAATTCGAAGAAATTTAGCTATAAAAGGAGTCACACGACGCGGGTTCAGGCATGTCAGTTCGTGAAGATAACAAGGCGACATTTCCGTAGCGTGAACAAGTGTGACCAGTAGTAATATATGATATTTCAACACTCGATAATAGTAAGCAAGCAAACACAGTGTGACTACCAGTGGTACCGGGTCGAGTAATTTCTACGAGCGAACATTGAACGGAATTTACGAGAAGTGATCTAAGCGATAGACACAGCGTAAATCAGTGCGAATTAAGAAACAGTTCAATGATAAGTGTGTGAAATATTCGGGAGACATTTAGCGACTGTAAAATGACTAATGGACGGTAATACAATTTAACTCGTGTCTAATGACTTTCTTTGGTAATAAAAAAAATATCGAAATTTAATGTTTACCACACTAAATATATGAAAATCTGAATAATATGATCCACAATTGTGATATGGATTGTTTCGCGTAAATTTTAGTTAATTACATACTATTTAAAAGTAGGTACTGATTGGTATTGAGAACAGAAAAACATATTGAACAAAACACTCAAAAATACTGTTTTGTGAGTGTGCATGGATGATGATGTGAACATAATTGCATTTCAAATCTGATATTTTACGTTTGAATCGTCTAAAATGCCCTTCACAATGCTCGTTATTTCAAGAAAAAATTTTCGAAGAAATTTAGCTATAAAAGGAGTCACACGACGCGGGTTCAGGCATTTCAGTTCGTGAAGATAACAAGGCGACATTTCCGTAGCGTGAACAAGTGTGACCAGTAGTAATATATGATATTTCAACACTCGATATCGAAGTTTATTCCGTAAAACTGAAAGAAAAAGCGTGGGAATCGGCATTTGATGGAGCCGAAGATTTGAATGCAGAGGAGCCTGCTCTGGCAACCATGCCGGCGGGTCAGATGATCTCGTGTCGGAGTAGTTTGTACCATGCTGATAGAGGATCCTGAGGTCAGTAATTACCACGCAGGTGTAGATTTCGTTCGTGACAAATAAAATCGACTTACTCGCTCTATTTTCAAGGTTGTGGATAATTGTTAAATTTTTATTTTATTAGAGTCATATCTATCGCATAAAGATGAGTGTACACAGGGTTATTTGGAAAACATTAATAATCTCGCAGAAATATATTCCTGCTTTAATTATGAGTCGGAAACATTCAAGCAACCAGGACCTAATATCATTAGTTATGCAGATGCCACATCTAAATTTGCATTTTTTTCAATATTTCTGACTTATTTTTTGTAAAATGTTGGACTATCATTACAATAAATTATATCAAATAAGAAAAATTCATTCCCTTTAATAAAAATCAAATAAAAAAAAATCCAATTCCAATTGGAATTTAATCTTTTTTAGGGGGGTTTTAATCTTTTCATTTAACTTGTATTGAAACGAACGAATTTTTCGCAATCGTCATTAGTTAGTGTGATGAAAGTTCATCGTTATACAAAAAATAAGTCAGAAATATTTTTAAAAAATGCATATTTTGATATTGCATAACTCCATAACTATTGACATTGGGTCATGGTTGCTTCAACATTTTCGAATTATAATTAAGGCAGGAATATAGTCCTGCGTAATTTAAAGATGTTTTCCAAATAACCCTGTATATGAATGAATCTTCACTCTCGAACAGTACAGAAACAGTTCGTTCTAAGAATTCCGATTTTGAATTTCGATTGCGAATTTCGAAAGTAGTTTGAATTCTATTCTTAATGGACTAACTGAAACCCGTCAATAATCATGAAATTTTACATGTTTGTGTATTCCAGTTTTACATTAGTTCGTAGTTTTAATATTTTAGTCGTATATAAATCAATATATATGCAGGCTTATTTGGAAATCATTAATAACCTCGCAGGACTTGCCTTGGTTTTGTATTTTTTCCTCAATATTTATTTTTGTAAAACGTTGTACTATCACCACAGCAACTTATATCGATTACGAAAAATTTATTTGTTTCAATACAAGTTAAATAAAATGATAAAAACCCGGCAGAAATTCCAATTGGAATAGGAAGGAACAAATATTATAAATAAAATTTAAAAAATATGTCTCCAAACATTCAAAATGGCTTAGCGAAAATATGGGACTAGCTCAATGAGAGTGGACCCACCGCTAACTCGGGACCGTTTTATAATCAAAATCTCCTATTCGGTTTTTCTCATCCGCCACCAGGTTGGCATTTTTTAAATGTTAAGGAGGCAACCCACCAATGCAATGATAACAAAACCGGGCCGCACGCCTGCAATACAAATTTTACTCTTATTGTCCCGGTAGTCTTCTTCTTTATTATATAAATAAAGAATATGTAAATATACATACCTCTATGTATATGTAAGAGAGAACAAGGGGATGTACACAGAAATAATCACAAAAAAGTGACTTGCGCACGCGTATCACGGCCGGCAAACGCACACCTTGAACAAATCACAGAGAAGCACAGATCATGTAAGCCTTTCACCTAGAAACCCAAACCCTTATCAAGCCCATGTTATGTTTCACACAGGACTGACGTTTTGCTGGGAAAGTTTACCTACGTTGATTTAAACAGCACAAGCGAAGCCATCAATTTATTTATTTTTTCCACCTCTACACTTGACAAAATAAATAAAAAAATTACCTATGGCGGGGAAAATGACTCAATATGAAAGAATTCTATTTAAGAAAACGGGACGTTGCTATAAAGAACCACTTGTAATCTTTAACATTATATAAAATGTTTTTTAATTATTCCATTCCATATTATTAGGTCGACATTGAAGCGTGTTGTATTTATTAGTGGTGCAAATAGTGCTGAATTAAATTGACACACGTACCAACACACCTTCCTTTACATACTATTAAAGACGATGATGCCAATGTGTACTTGATCATCCAACCATTTCTACATACAATGCAATGAAGGGACGGTTTTAGGTATGCGAAACGTTTTCAACCTGACTTAACTAACCTTATCTTGGAATTAACCGAGTTCGCATGTTTCTTTTTTGAACATTGTGCATAAAAGAAACGTGCGAACAATTAGCTGCTTATTTAATCATGGACAAGATATTACAATACTAGGAGAGACTGGGGTACCACGATTTTAATTTTAAATTAAAAAAATTATTAAACTTAACCATTAATGTTTTATTGAATACTGAATATGTTCTGAAGAAAATTGCAAGAAAGTATCTTTACTTGGAAAGGATAAAGATATATAACTAAAAATACAAGTTTATTAATATACAATACTATGATTCTCCCGCACACTGATTATTGTTTCAGTATATTATTTTTGAGCAACGAAGGAATACTAAAAAACTTCACTTAGTACAAAACAGAACGATGCGCATAATATAGAAGTGTAATAAGAGAACAAAAATTTCGAATGCCCTAGGATTAAAAACAGTAAATCAAAGGTAAGTATAATGTATTGGTACAAATACTTAGAATAAGACAACGGATTATTACCCAAATACTTTGATAAGAGGATGAAGCTGAATAGGGATTTTCATTCTTACAATACAATAAGACTTCAGAAGAAAAAGAAAAACACCTCACAAAATTGTCTTATGTACAAAGGTTTAAAAATATTCGATAGCCTGCCAAAAGAACTTCAAAACACAGTGAATATAAGAAGGTTTAAACAGGAGTGCAAAAATTTTATAATAAAAACTTTTAAATGACTAGATGGAATGCAATATTTAAATGAAATCATGTATTTGTTAATCCACAGTGTGGAACTAAATAATTAAATAAATTGATGTTTAATTTCAAATATGAGGAAAAATAATTAACTTGTCTATTTTTTAGGTTTGTCTGTTATTATTATTCATGTAAGCAACATGTTTTCTGTTTCTCGTATCATCAACATATCAAAACATTTTATGCATACATATGCACCTGTGGAAAAAATTATTTTCAATCCATTTCATTGCCGAGGAATCGGCGTTTATTGTACATTTAAATAAACAATTTTTCATACAATATTTTTTAACATATTACTTATACTTTCAGAATAAAATTGACTAAGTTGATTTAAGTAAGATAAGTATAGGTTTAATAACAAGAAAGAAAGGAGATCGTTTATTTTATGTTATCGCTTCTTATTAGACTAGGTATTTAAATACCTACTATGTAATGGTTGCTTTCATTCTTAACAATATGAGTTACATCGGTTATCTATTTAACTAATTTTCAACGTATATCCTTCTTTTTTTAGTATCATTAAACCATTTTTGTTAATTTTTCTTTGAGAAGTGGTGTTATTATATAATGTTTTATTGTATTATAATGCCTTCCAATTGCTCTTTGTCTAATCCTATTAGTCAATCTGTTTGTTAGTTTCTGAATTGATACATGGTTTTATTTGTTATTTGGTATTTTGTTGAAGATATATGGATCTCACAATCTCTAAAATGAATACCTATTTTACAAATTGCAAAAAAAAAATAACATTCTGTCAATTCTTAGAACAGCAGACTGTCACGCTGTCACCATCAGACAATATCCAGAGATGTTTTTAGAGAAAAATCTGGAAGTCAGTCGACTGTGCGAGTGCTTGCAGAAACATCCGAGATAAACGTTCCCTATAAAAACATATCGCACCACACGCAGATTTCAGTCGAGTTGCAGCTGCTGCAAAATGTAGATCCGGGCGAATAGAAAAGCGAACTGTGAATCCGTGCGTATAGACCACCGGCGCACCGGCCAACAAAAGATATCAGTGACGGGTGGAATATTCTTGTTAGAATAAGTGACTTATTACCAATAAAAGTTTGGAATTGCTTAAAAGTGTTTAATTTTGTTCTGCAGCGCGGTGAACCCGTGACAATATATTTATATTTATATATCTTTATTTAGTTAATGATACATTGTTTATCATTAGCTAATATTAAAAAAACATTAGATGTATATATATGTACACTTATTAAATAATTAAATAAATAATATTTCTTCATACATTTTCCATTGTTATGTGCCGTTTACATTCTTGTTTGAAGATGTTGATTCTGCTTAGCTTCCTCACATCTTCTGGCAGGCTATTGTACTCATTTATTCCCTTGTAGTAAATACAGTTTTGTGTGTTTGTCTTTTTTCTATTTGGAATACTTATTTTGTTTGCATTTCTTGTATTATGTCTATGTATCTTTGTGTTATATTTGATCTTATTTTTAAAATATTTTGGCATTTTGTCGTTTAATATTTTGTGAATAAATATCATTGTATTTAATTTTAATCCTTGTTTTATATTCCAATTTAATCAATTTAATCCAATTTAAATCTGATAACATCTTTTTAATTTTGGAATATCTATTTCTCTGTAGAATTATCCTCACTGCTCTATTCTGTTGAATTTGTAATTGTTTATATCTCCTTCATTACGTAGGTACAAAATAGTGGGGCAGTATTGAAAATGAGGAGCAATTATTGATTTATATATTGTTATCGCTGTTTCTTTGGTTAATTTTGGTCTTATTCTTCCTAAGAATGATATTTTCTTTGCAATTTTCTTTGTTATGTATTCAGCATGTTTTATAAATTATAATTTAGAGTCTATAATTATCCCCAAATATTTTATTGTATCCACTATTTCTATTTCTTCTTCATCAATATCTATCTTTATCTCATCATTATTCCTTTTATTTCCTACTAGCTGTGTCTACGCGGCTTCGCACGCGTAGATTTTTAGTACACTGTTTGGATCGTCATAGAACTTTCGCGAACCTTCTATAACATTTTCTTTCCAGAACTTTCGAGAAATTTATCGAATGTACAGGAACCTTCTAGATACATTCTGCCATTTCATCCATTAGAATCATCATTTAGAACCTTATAGAACTTTCGGGAATTTTCTGGAACCTTCTTCTTCCAGAACTTTCTAGAGCAGGTTTTTCCGGAACCTTCTAGACTCACCGACAGTCGGCGGGCCTATTTTGAAACAATCTGAAGCATTTGCGGCCTTCAACAATGCACTAGAAAGCACATTTTTGGCACCCATTCTCACCCATGCTCAGCCACCCCCACCAAACTCGCATATTTTCGATGTGACACCAAGGGCTATCCACCACCATAACCACCGGTGGGTGATTGTGGCTGGTTGTGGAGAAAACTTGGCAGATAGGGAAACACGGGTGTCGGGGGATAGAGATAATATATATGAAGATATTGAAGATATATCTTATAGAGATAGAGAGATATATGAGAGATATATATATATATATAGATATATTTATAACAAACCTTTTGTTTTTTTTGCATTTAATTTTAATGTATTCATTTTAAGCCAATTCAATATATTAATTAATTCTTCATTTTACATTCTTACTAATTCTTCCAAGTTTTCTCCAGATATGTATTTTAATCTCTACCTTTATCTCATCATTATTGTTCCTTTTATTTCCTATTAACATACCTAAATATAATAAACTTTTTTACTATATTTTTTTGTGTTTAAGTTAACTTAACCATATAAACTAAAATTGACGATTGTATCTTTCTTCTCATTGATTACACCTTCGAAATTCAATTTGTGGTGTCCCCGTGTTATTGTAGAAATATTATTCAAATTATTATTGTCTCCTCGGAAGGAAATTCGGGAAATTTGTAAATCCTTCGAGTCAGCGATTCTAAAGGATATTAAATCGTTGAATATTGTGCCCCGTATACGAATCTCCCCAATCGTCCTCTCACAAGACCTTCATCAAAACATTATTGTTCTCCGTCCGTTATTAAATATACTCTTTGACAAACGGTTGACTAGCTGTCTAGATGGTCTTGCGTAATATTATGTGCATAGCTTTACGCCATGGCTTCTGAAGTACATGCTGACACGAGATGGTAGAAGCAGAAAGAATTGCACGTAATCGAAGATTTTTCACCATTTATAAGTAAATTGGAAACTTCTACAGAGGTCTCGCAAATCCCCATCGATTCTGGTACCATCGAGACACAACGTTCGCCTATAAGAAGAGGCCGGCCGGCTACTGCGCAGTCAGTGCGTGTCAGAGTTGACAGCGGATGATTACCATAGAAAGCAGTATGTGTTACTAACGCGTGTGTAATTCCAGCGATAGAAAATCAAGGAAGTACCTTCCGATAAGCTAGAAGTTTTCTAGTGCTGACCTGAGTGATTTTAAGTAACGTGCATCAGTTTATTAGAGACAAGTTATTCAGGAGTAGAAAAAGTGTAGAGAATATTCTAGAACGCATTACGAAATTGGATAATTAGTGCGTGAATTATTTCAGCAACATTTGAATGTGCACTTAATTCTCACACAAGCACTATTTCCATCTTACAGGGACGCATTTTTTTAAATAGAGATGCGAACACGGGATACGTGTCACATCAATATTCTTACTATTTTCAAACTGAGCTAAACGCTTGTGCTATAAAGATAGGTCTAACTTGTTGGTCTCGAGTAAGATTCGAACCCGCGACCTTTGGATCACGAGGCGAGAGTCCTAACCACAAGGCCAATAAGCTACTCGAATTAATTGCCTGTACAAGCTAATCCGTCACCCCTTATTCAGGCAAAACCTTTTATATATTTCGTATTCTTATTAGTTACTTATTATGAAAGCATATCCATCATCTTATTGTTAGTTTATTTTTAAATTGTTTTTCCCACATAAATGCATTAATTATCGCATACTATGTAACTTTTTTTTTGCTTATATTTATGGACTATTTACTTTACTTTACTTTATGCATTAATTATCTCATATTATGTAACTTTTTTTCTTCTTTACATATTTATGTACCTACCATAAATATATAGAAAAGTGAAACTCCCTCTCCAGACACAAGAGTTAGTCTCTTTTTGGAGAGGTACAATGATAAAAAAATTTATGTACCTAAATTTCTTTTTATGTATCAAATATGTTAATACATAATGATTTGTACTTAATAAAAAAAATAATAATAAAATTAAAAAAACTTCTTTTATGCTTGCAGCCTTAGTAGCCACATACGACTCGGAGGTCCATGACCGCACTCACTACAGAGCGCCATCTATTGACATCACCATTGTTGTCCAATCTGATAGGCACTCGACTATCTCATTCAGATCTGTCATATATCTTTTTCAATCCCCAAGATTTTATTTGAAAAACTAAATTTTAAAATAATTTACAATCAAACTTTATATTTTACAGAATTTTCAAAACTCTTTAACTTTGGTGTTTTTTTACTAGCTGATATATCGTGTATAATATGTCAGATAAAAATAAATAAACTCAAATAAATAAGATACGGCTTTAACTGTGTATCTATTGATTTTGTTTGTGGCCCCAAAAGAACAACACATCGAAATGTAAGAGTCATAAATAAGGGTTCGTGTGTCTAGTTTTGCTTTCCCTGGGTCTCTTATAAACCATGATTTTCCATATTTAATTTACATTTATTCACTGAGTCTTATCTGCAGGGATATTTATTAAATGCAATTGAATAAATTGTCAAATTAATAGCATTGTTCATTCATATAAATTTAATTTTTTCGATTTTTTTTTAAGTTTTCGATTTTTATGGTTCAAATGTAATAACCGTCGAGATGTGATTGTTATAATAAAGCAGCCAATAAGAAGAGACTCTAAAAAAGCCATGACCTAACCTAACAATTGTAATTGAAATCTACATCTTGAAGTTATTTTTAATTTAGATTATACTGAATTCTAGATTTTATAAAAAATATATCCTATAACTTTATAGGAAACATGCTTTTGGATAGCTACATTAAATATATAATTCAGTACATTTTAAATTAATAAGTGGTATCTTTGCTTTTGTTCCCCACACATTATGAAGAGTTGTATACTGAAACATTTTGTGGAATCATAAACGAGGAAATCTTACATAAACCTACCTATACATATTTTACACTCAGTATTAGATCGCGTACTACATCATTATTGTTTGTATGAATCTACAAAACTTGTCTTCTCTGTAATGAGTCCTATTTTTAGCAGACTGGTGCGGTCTGCCTGCCGCAAATAAAATCAAATGATCTCATTAGGGGATCGCACTTTACGACCCAATATACCCACCGCCGGTTTACGATTTCCACCTTCAGTCCGTTTGCTTTTCCCGCCAGCAGTATCCTGGAAATTGATAAAAATTATACAACAAACCCCGAAAAGCTGGGCTTTGTATTCTATTATTATTTTCTATTCCGGGTTGGCAACAGAAACACGAGGAAAACCGCAGATAAAATCAAAACTTATTTGAAATGTACAAGAATAAAGGAACGCCATTTTTTACGAATTATTATTATCGCAATTTAGTACGAATGGTGTTAATTAATGAAAAATTGCGAGCTCATACATAAATTGATGGATTGAATTTTTATTTTTCTATCGAATTTTAATCGCAAGCTTGTATTTTAATATATTGAAATAAAAACACGTGTACTCAATTTTAATTATTTGTGACGTGTTTCAATTTATGTTAGCACTATCTGTCTAATGGCCCTGTCAGTGGATGACATTTCTCTCGGTACAGTTTAGTGATTTATGAATCATATTTTGCGGGAGGAGTTTCAGAGATCCCTCATCCGTGTACACGTGTCATAACAATTTAAACTCAACAACTAAATACAATTGCTGAGTGTAATGTTAATATAAATACAAGTTGTTAACAAAAAATGTATTTTCTTTTCTTACTGTGGAGTTTTGCGCACTCGTATTTACCGTGAAAGCAATAAATATATAAGGGAACGGCTAGAATGTGCTAGGTCCTAGACTGTAGATATTGTCAGCCACGCTGATATATATTATGAAAACTTTCTAGGTGTTGCGAATGAGTTTACATCGAATGTATGTTTGCTCGTATACTTTTCATATGACTTTTTTATCTTAAGCTGGTTAAACAACAGATCTAAAGAAAAACTTGTTGGAACAATTTATTAATTTTTAAGTCATGAATACCAACAAGATGAAATGATGTACATAACCTACCCCCAATCACTTCCCTCAACCACCACTCCACAACCGCTACCCCCAAACCAGTTGACTTCAACAACCTTCCCCAAAATGTTCCATATTATCTATATCTCGCTTATAAAACGAAAGTAACAGAGCTATTCTAAAATAGTCTGTTTTGTAGGTAAACTTCTACCTAAATTATGAGTTGAAAATTTTCAAACAACAATGTAGCTACTATGTATGGAGATAAATGACTTCAAAGATTGCATTTTTTTCATTATTTCTGAATTATTTTCTATAAAACATCGAAATATCATTATCTACAGTTACTTATTTCAAATATTGAAACTTCCTTCGCTTCAGACGAGGAAAATAAAATGATTGCAGAAATATTTATTTAATTTATTTATGTAACATAACATTACATTAAATTACATTACAAATACAATTATACAATAATGATTTATCATACAATCATATGATAAAATATGTAACTACCCAACTAGGCTGGCCTGTTTTAGGGCAAGTTACCTATTTCATTTTATAACACTATGAAAAACATTTTTGAATTTTTTTATCACATTAATTGATTTATATATTTATATATTATTTGATATAATTTACTTTCAAGATAGTCCTGTGTCAAAAATACTGAAAATAATGCAAACTTTGAAGTCACTGTTAAGATTGTGGGCTAACTCTGTTACCCCCTGTATATCATATTCTCTGTATACAGATTGTAACACAGCTATCCTTAAATTTTAAAAGCTATTAAGAAAAATTACACAGGAAATCAAGACAAATAACAATCGCAAATTAAATAAAAACAATTTTGTAAATGAAAAATATTTACAGAAAACTTATAGAATAAAAATTGTTTAATTCATTTATTGAAATGTGGGGTATAAAAGCAAAGGCAGCCATATCCAAAAAAATAAAAAGTTATTTTGAATGCAGTCATCGAGGATGACTAATTTATAATGTACTGAATTCGAGATTTTATAGGATACATAGCTTATAAATTTATAGGAAACATAATTTTGGAAGGGATAGATACATAAAATCTAGAATTCATTACATTCTAAATTAAAAATCCTAATCCTCGGTGATAGCAATCAAACCATTTTTTTTGGCTATTTTTTGCTTATATATTGCTATATATTGGCCTTTGCTTTTATATTTATAACCCACATTTTTAATAAATAATTGTAAATAATATTTTCATATTTGATATATGCTTGTTGGTCTTGTGGTTTAGAAATTAGGTTAAGGTGGCTGCCTAGCGATGGCGTGAGTTCGAGCTTCATTATAGACCAGCAAGTTAGTCCTATTTTTCAAAGCACAGGCGTTTTAGCTTAGTTTTAAAATATTTTTAATTTTAATATTACACATATTTCATGAATATTTATATCTCAATATTTTTACTCCCTTTCTTTTAACTCGTAACGTCTGCTTGTCTGCCGAAAATTTTTTGGATTTTTAACCCTTTTCCCGTCATTGCAGGCAGATTCGTGGCGACGATAAAAATGATCTCACAATTTTTTGTTTAAAAAATTTAAGCATTATAGTATAATTTTGGATTTTTTGAAATTTTAACGTTTTTTTCAAATTGTAGACCATACAAATTAGAAAGGAGCCCGAAGCGTGGAGAAGGCGCAAAACCTGTTTCAACTAGTCTGACTCAAGCCATGGGTCCGATCAGACGGTTTCGCCGACGCCGTGCCCTCCTATACCAATTGTTACGTTTTCAATATTCTATTAGGTCCTTACATATGAAATTGGCATTTTGTCGTACTGGCAAATTTGATCTCAAATATCTTCTCTTTGGTTAGGAATTCCAAATCCAAATTTATACAGCTATTTACTCATGTATTTGTATTTTGAAAATTATAATTCTTTTGTTTTTTCCTCAATTTTTTTTCTCTTTGTGTCACTCAGTTTACAAAATGAAAAACTTGAAATATCGCGTTATTTACGAGTACGAGTTCCACCGTGGCACCAGTGCTGCAGAAACGGCTCGAAGGATTAATGATGTGTATGGCGACGGTGCCGCAAAAGAAAACACAGTGCGTTTTTGGTTCCAACGTTTTCGTTCTGGAAATTTCGACCTGCAGAACAAGCCCCGTGGACGGCCGGAGACCAAAGTTGATAATGAAGAATTGAAGGCTATTGTGGAAGCGGATCCATCGCAAACCACATCCGAATTAGCTGCAGGCTGCGGTGTTAGTGATAAAACTGTTTTAATCCACTTGAAGCAAATTGCTAGGTGAAAAAGCTTGAAAGGTGGGTGTACCTCACGAATTGAGTGAAGCAAATCAACAAACGCGCGTTGACTGCTGCGTTGCATTACTCAACCGGCACAATAATGAAGGGATTTTAAATCGAATCATTACCTGTGATGATAAGTGGATCCTGTACGATAATCGGAAGCGCTCATCGCAATGACTGAACCCTGCCGAACCAGCCAAACCATGCCCCAAGCGAAAATTGACTCCAAAAAAGTTACTTGTGAGCGTTTGGTGGACCAGTGCTGGTGTCGTTCACTACAGCTTTCTTAAATCTGGCCAGACGATTACGGCAGATGTCTATTGTCAGCAACTGCAAACCATGATGGAAAAGCTAGCTGCTAAACAACCGAGGCTGGTTAATCGCTCTAGGCCACTGTTGCTTCAGGATAACGCTAGACCACACACTGCACAACAGACAAATTAGAGGAGCTTCAATTGGAATGTCTAAGACATCCACCGTACTCTCCGGACTTTGCCCCAACAGATTACCATTTTTTTCGAAATTTGGATAACTTCTTGCAAAGGAAAAAATTCAACTCCGATGGGGCAGTCCAAACCACCTTCGAAGATTTTATTGATTTCCGTCCGAATGGTTTTTTTAGTAAAGTAATCGATGAACTACCTATGAGATGGCAAAAATGCATAGATAGCAATGGTACATACTCTGATTAAATAAATATATTATAATAAAAAAAATCGGCTTTACGTTCCTCCCATACTAAACGCCAATTTCATATGTAAGGACCTAATATAAGTTTCAAGGATAATAATATACATGGAATAGATTTTCCTCGTGAACTTAAAGCAAGAGGAATATGTTGATAGAAAATCAAATTGGAAACGATACAAATAAGAAAGGGAGAATAATAAAAACTTTGTTTTTATGGGTTAGTTTTTATTTTAATTGATTTAAAAGATAAATTAAAACATCTTGTGTACACGTATTTAAATATTCTCTGTCCTTTTAACCAGACTTAATATATTATTTGGTTCAGAGATTTGTGGTACGGGAAACGACTCGCAGTTAACGCAATATTATTATTGTAAATAACGGTGGTGTTTCTGCTCCAAAGCGTTTTATGAGATATGGATCCACTCACATTCTGGCGCCGTCCCAAGACTTTTCGGACACCGTGAAAAATAATAAATATATACAAAATCAATTCTTTCATTCATGCATGCAAATATCCACCGATGTCAATAGCTGCACGGGAGTTGGTTACGGCTCAGGGCAATGCGCAATGGCACATCAGATATTTATACGAAAGGCAAAATTAACAACCCTCGACACACCGTGACAGAAAATACCCCTAAGCAGCCATGATGTGAACTCATCTTGAGGTAAGGACTTGAATATTTCTAAGCATGTTAAATGGGGAACAAATGCTTATGCTAGTTTAAATGGCCTTAAAATGGTTTATGTCATAATAAAATAAGGATAAAAATGGGGTTATTATAATATTCGTTCATTATATTCTCGCAATATTGTTCAGGCCCCATCTAATACTTTAAGTTTTATATTTAAATGCTATTAAGATTATTAACTATTTTTTTAAACAGTAGTTACAATAAAACACATAGGAATATTTTTCAAATACAGTTTTAAATTGATCAGACGTTTTTAACACAGCATATTTTCGCCAAAATATGCAAATACAAATCTTAAAAATGAAATCATTTTTGTCGGGATGTTGAGCTGTCGGGCAGTTGGCTTTCGGGAAGTAGGCTTGTCGGGCAGTTGGCTTTCGGGAAGTAGGCTTGTCGGGCAGTTGGCTTTCGGGAAGTAGGCTTGTCGGGCAGTTGGCTTTCGGGAAGTAGGCTTATCGGGCAGTTGGCTTTCGGGAAGCAGGCTTGTCGCGTAGTTGGCTTTTGGGAAGTAGGCTTGTCGGGTAGTTGGCTTTTGGGAAGTAGGTTTGTCGGCCAGTTGGCTTTCGGGAAGTAGGCTTATCGGGCAGTTGGCTTTCGGGAAGTAGGCTTGTCGCGTAGTTGGCTTTTGGGAAGTAGGCTTGTCGGGTAGTTGGCTTTTGGGAAGTAGGTTTGTCGGCCAGTTGGCTTTCGGGAAGTAGGCTTGTCGGGCAGTTGGCTTTCGGGAAGTAGGCTTGTCGGGCAATTGGATTTCGGGAAGTTAGCTTGTCGGGTTGGCTTTGGGACAATCGGCTGGCGACAAATTGACACTAACCCCGAATTTATAAATTGATTTAATAAACAATTTAAATGAATTTGCTTAAAATAATTAGTTTTCTACTGGTAATTTCCACTGGCATATGTTTTTAAGGGGTTGGCTAAAATAAGAATTTTGTATTGCAAGTATTTAGGAAAATATTACAGGTTCCGTGGGCTCGGTAGACCTGTTTTTCCGCTTGGCAAGGGAAAGGTTAATTTGACCGCGGCTGCTGATTGTGCAGTGTTTCTGTGAATAGACCATTTCCAGTTGGTCTATTACAAAGGTCGGACATTTTATTGAGGTCGTTCGCCATATTATGGAATTATGTATGACGCAAATGGAAAATTCAACAAAAACACTATAAATGTGCGTTCAAACTTACGACAGACAGACGCGTTCAGACAGTAACTGCTGTTGAATTCTCGGAGAAGAATATTAAACAGGTAGATACTGCATCTACAACATGAATTAATATGAAATAATGATTTTCATTATAATATTCTGAAATCATTAGTTCTTATTAAAATTCCACTCAACGGGCAATCGCTTAGTTATGATTGAATTTAAAAATTATTGTGTGGTGTATGCGTTAAAAATACCAATTATTAATAATTATATGCGGTAAATACTAAATGCTATATTTGCATAGCGACACATGTAAGGATTTAATACTTTTTTTTACACTGCGCAACAAAAATCGACTCGAGAAATCCACCACGATCAATCTAACCTCAAAAATACCTCTGCAGAAAAAAAATTCTAACGACGCCGACGTATTTTGAAGACTAAAACAAATCAACTGATAAAAACTGTGATATCGGATTTGAAGCATCCTTAGATAAACTGCATTTTTTCATATATTAAAAAATAAAAATTTCTCAAACGTTGGTTGTTCCAGTTTGTTTCTTAGAAGCTGCGTGTGTTTCAGGCTACCCCTGTAGAAAGGTACAACAGAACTTTTCGAATTTTACACTTTTATATTATGTCAATTTTAAATCTTCGAGTTTCTCTTAATCACAGATATACCTTTTTCGTTTTCTTGGCATGGTCATGGCACCATGATCGATCTGGAACATGATGTACAATGTTCAAATACCTCCTGGTCTCGAACCATGTCGATTGCAATATTTAAAGAGGACTCACTTACCTTCTTTATTGGTCTATTTGTCTTATGAGATATAAAGGAAACCATAATTTTGCTCGCTTTCGCCCAACTATCCCTGTGATTACAAGATATGTTAGGTACATTTCCATAATTATGACAAACGTATTGTATTTTGATGTTACAAAATGATTCTTGTTGCACTGAAAAATGGAATATGGACACAAAGTAAAAAATTGTACAGAGGTGAACTAAATCCATTCATTAGACGAGGAGATTGGGTCACGGTGGAAGTGCGTCCTCCCTCGCGTACCTACATTTAAGACACATTTATACTTCAGTTTAAGTATTTATTCTTGTATAATTGAATTCCCTAGTAAACAAAACGTATTTTTTTACATTACACGTGTTTTTTTAAATTTTAATAAAATTCGTTCTAAACCGAGTGCCTTCAAGAAAAATCATATTTTTATAATAAAGCTCAACTTACTTACTGATCATTAAACTTTTTATGAGCGATTAGTTTAACGCATTCATTGTTTTGAAATTAAAAAGCTCGTAGTGTTTTTTAAGCAAGTATTGGAACCAATCGTGGAAATATACCGTGTTTATGGGTTTGTGGATGTGGGGCATAAATTTATTCCTGAAAAATGAAAGAATTAGGAACAATAACATAGAAATACCCTTTTTCAAAATTTTCATGTATATATTTGATTAAGAAAACCAGACAAATTAAAAGTGTACATCAAATATGGGGTATAAAAGCAAAGGCAGCAACATCAAAAAAAAAATTAATATCTATAGTAATCGAGGATTACTAATTCGATATTGTATAGGAAACATAACCTATACATTTATAGGAAACATGATTTTGGAAGGGATAGATTTCATAAATACATTTCAAATTAGTAATCTTCGATGACTGCATTCAAAGCATTTTTTTTTGGTATATTGCTGCCTTAGCTTTTATACTCCACAAATGATCCACATATGATGATCCGTTATATTTATCTATGTATACTGATGTTTTAAAATCATTGTTGATATCCTTATGAATAAAATTAAAATAAAAGCAATTCATTATCAGAACGCTTTCTCAGTTGCTCGAGTCTATTTATTTTTTTTAATTTCCAGCGCTACTACAAAAACATTGAGTTTTTTCTTCTGATAAATTATTATTAACTCTGAACTGGTGCGCCCGCTCGCGGGACGTAATAAATGGCCAGCGTGTGGTTCTCAGTCTGCGTAGTATCAATCTGATTAAAATAAAATATATTCATGCAACTATATGATTTATTTTGAAATTTCTATATTTGGGATTGTAAAGTGATTGCGGCAACGGGCAGCTGTCCGCAACGTCAGAGCCGGGTAGCGTGCCTACAAAGAAGCCAGCGACCTCCAGACTTACGTTATAAATTCAAACCTGAAATACGTTTGTAGGTGTACACTGTAGTAGGTAAGAAGGATGGGATATTATGACATCTGAGTTCGGGGGATTTTGGCAGACAACAGGTAATTAATACAAGTACAAAAAATGTGTAAGTAAAACGTTCAAATATAAGGTATGGGGTAATATTGTTAAATAGTGGCCCGAATAAAATATATAAAATCCCGATTGTTACTATAACGTGGAATAATCCAAGATGATGGTCCCGTTGGTCATACAATGAAAATAAGTATTTCACTATATAATTTAACATCCTGTTAATTTAATCTAACTAAAATAATCGTAATCTAAATTAAACAAACAAAACCTAATAACCTAACCTAACCAAGCCTAATAACCTAACCTAACCTCATATATTGCCTATGAAATGTCAAAATATGCAGTGCATTTTTCGGAACTTTAAAGTGTAATATCTTATTTAATACCTACTATTTAAACGTAAATTATCTTTTATTTTGTTATTAGCACATTTAATAATATAGTGAAATATTCATTTTCGTTGTATATGCAATGGGACCATTATCTTGGATTTAGCCTATAACGTTAATGCCATGATTATTTATGGAGTTTCAAAGCGTCTAGCAATCATTAATACGATACATGTAAAAATATCAAAAAATTAAGGTTGTTTTTTTAAATATTTTACTTACACATTTTTTGTACCTGTATTAGCTGCTATCTGTCAAAATCCCCCAACTCAAATGTCATAATATCCAAACCTTCTTACCTAGTATAGTGTACATCTACAAAAATATTTCAGATTTGATACTATAATGTGAGTCTGGCAGTCGCTAGCTCTTAGTCCAGGAGGTGCCACAGCATTACGAACACAGTTTGTATCCAATCAGCAGTGCCACCTTTTAAACTTTAACCAAAGTTCCGGTGCGTTCCGGAAGCTCCGTTTAAACAATGCTGAATTCAGTGGCGCAGCAAGAAATTTTCGGCCCACCAGCAAAAACAGTTAATTCACAAATTGATAAAATATTAATAAAATATGTATTTAATATTAATTTTAATCTGTCGGGGTAATTTAAGTAGGTAAGTATTAAATTCTTATCAAAATAAATTATATTGCTTATCATCAGGAAAATTTTATTTAGATAAAAATTGCCTTTTACACAGCATTGTTTGGACGAGTAGTTTAGATTATATTGATTTTTCACCGATACTCTTATAGTCTCAAACTGAATTCCACGCGGGCGAAGCACAGCTAGTGTCTTAATAAATAATTCACACATTATTACAAGAATACGCTTTTAATAATTTTGTAAAAAATAAGTATTTTAATATATTTATAATAATTAAAAAATAAATAATTTACTGCGGCTTCGACACAGTTTGAAAGTAGCCATTGTTTTACATTAGACCATTTCGTATTCCTGAGAGAAGTAGGTCATGCCAAAAAGATGTAACGAATGGATGCTATTACTTCATTTAATAAATATAACTATTTTATACTTAATTAATGAAATAATATAAAAATGTAGAAATTGATCTCTACATCAATTCCTATTCTGCATCAAGTATTTTGTACTTCCCGGTAGCTTCTTCATTCGCAACACTCCGGTTCACGAATATTTTTCTCAGATGTCCTTTTCTTCCTATCTTTCTTATATCACTAGTATACGTAGTAATAGGAAATTATTACATTTTCGAAAACTCCTAAATATGAAAAATTTAAAATAAAGAAAATTCAATTATTCGTAGCAACATTTTGGGACTTTACATTTTCTACCTACCTTTCTGGCAAACCTTCAATGAAACGACGGAAATATTATTTAATTAGATCACCGCAGTGTCATACCTTTACCGATCTCTGCGTGGGGAATCTATTTTATACTTATATTTATGGTAGTCAGAGGGGGATTCGCTCTTTTACCTGTGATTTGAAATTGTCTTCAAAAAGTTATGCTTTCACTGCACGACCGGTCTCAGCATTCATTCTTCAGATCTTCCGCTAACGTACTGCACTCATTTGACATCGAATGTAGGTCTCACTTTCGCCTGAAATGTCAACCCTCTGCGTGAAAAAAAAATTAAATATGGCGTACATAAAAATTTTGAGGGAAAAACGTTATATATTATAAAACAATATACCTACGAGCTGTTTCAAAAATCACTCGTATTTTTTAAAGGAATATAACTTATTAAAATGGCTGTCTATAACTAAATTCTGAATAAGGGAAATATGTAGATACTTGAAAGGGTGACAAGGTGAAAAAGTGAAAATACGGTTTCGGAAGGAGTTTCAAACAGATTCACCTACGCGGTTCACCATTACTCGCATTGGTGTTAAAACTTAACTAAATATAATAATTTCGTTGTCTTTCCGTAACTTTTTGGATTGACAACTTTAAATAAATCGAGTGTGACGCGCAATCAGCACTTGGCTCGTTATTAATTATTATTATTTCTCGTGATTTTCCACGGGTGTAATGGCTTGTTGAAAGCAAATAGTAAAGGTACCTACTGTTCGAAATATTCACAAGCAGTCTTCTACAAAATCACAAATATCCAAAATCAAAAGAGACCAGAAACTTTCTGGAATCTCAATAATTCTCACATTTCGAAGAGCGACCATTGAAAAAATACATTGAAGATGTTTTCTTCTTCGTTCCCTCAGAATTGTACTTACCTACTACTTACTGGTAATGATAGATAGTAATGTAGATGGGAGGTGGAAACAAGATTGCTCGCGCTCTCCAGATCTCATGCCATCGGACTTTTTATGGGGTCTCATCAAACATAAAGATAATGGCATAAAACCGGCAACAGGTAATTAAAATCAGCCATTTAAAAGAGAATGCGCCCAAACGCCACACTAAATTATTCGTGATGTTTTTGATTTCATTGCTCCGTAATTTAACAGTGTGAGTATCTCTGTCTTTTTTAATTTTAAGTCTTGGAATCTGAACCAGAAATACTGAATTTGTAAATATTATAAGCATGTATATTAATTGAAACAACCTGTACCTACATCTACATCTACATATTTCAAAAACATGCATTCTTTCTCTAATTTTTCTTTGTCACGTTTCCTAGTCGATTTTTGTCTTCAATTTTTTGTCAGGTACCAATAAATTAAGGTAATTGAATCAAAAATGATAAATTTTTAATGAAATAAACTCTTTGCCTCCAACATCCATGCGTCCCACCTGTTTTTACCTGCTTGGACCGAATTAATATAAATGTACATCGTTAATATTAAGGCTAAAACAGGATTTAAATTATAACTACATAAGTACAGTAGCGAGCTCAGAAATGTGTCCACCCTTTAAAAATGTATTAGTGCAGATATAAATGAATTCTTAGAACTAATTCTTTGTACCCTTTATTTTTTTCTACATGCGTAGGGTCTTCCTCAAGCATTGAGACCAGTTTTTTCATAACTTTCAATATGTTAGCATCTTGTATTTTTGTTTTTTGTGAAAGATTGCACGGCAAAATTTAAGGAAATGAGTTTATTACAAAGGAATTCAATATTAATTTTTATTTTCGCAAAAAATAAAGTACAGATAGCACGATAGATTGGTTGCAGTAAGACTTCAGTGCTTAGTTTTATAAAAAAAATTAAAGATTCTTCATGTCTACAGCGAAAAAAAGGTACCGGAAACAAAAAAAGGACACCTTCCACCGAAGATCGGCTATTGAAGCGATCTGTTTTCAAAATCGATTCAAAAGTACTGTAGATATAAGGACAGAAGTTATCCATGCTGGTGGTCTGCAAGTTAGTGTCTATACTATACGCCGAAGACTAGGGGACAGAGGTCATGCCATGCGAGGCCATCAAAAAACCCACTTTTTACTAAAAAAAATGTGTTGCCGTCGCTTAGAATGGGCCAAAAAGTATAAAAATTGGGGTGAGATCGAATGACAACATGTTATTTTCTCTGCTAAGAGCAAACTGAACCTTTTTGGTTCAGATGGTATCCAGTAGGTGAGACGGAAGTCTGGAGAAATTTTAAGCAAGAAGTGTCTCCAGTCAACAGTGAAATATTCTGCTGGACAAATTATCTGGAGATGTTTTTCTTTTTACGAAGTGGGAAAATTAACCTTCATTGATGGAAAGTTTATAAAAAAAATTAGAAGACTTTTTATTCCCATCGATAAAACGCTTTGTTCCCATATTACCGAATGCATTTTCCAAGATTACTCCGCGCCGTGCTATCGGGCGAAAACTGTAAGTATTATATTTTTCTAAAAATATATTTCGTTATTAACATAAATAAAATTTAAAAATAAATCTAACTTATCAAATTATTTTTAGAACAAAGAATTGATGAATAAAATGTGATAATAACATTGGATTGGCCCTGAAACAATTAATACCTGAATCTTATAAAGAACCTGTGTTTTAAAAATGGCCATTGATATAAATGTATTGAAGCTTTCGTCAAAGGAAAACCCCAAAATAAATTTTAAATGTGTTGTATGAGAAAATCTCTAAAATTTGGTCAATTCTATGCCGTCGTATTGAAGCTACGATAAATAAAGGAAGACAAAAAAATACTAATAACTTATATTTTTCTTAGCTAATAGTGAAATAATATCAAAAATGTAACACTTTTTTAATTATAATATAGTTGGTGAAAAAATTATTTTTATATTTTTTTTCCAATAAAGTAAAGGAAATACTAAAAACACCCTCTAAAGTATTTTGAATTCAGATGAAATATATATTTGATATTTTTCTGTTTAAACATTGTTACTTTATAATTTGAAGTGAAAAAGGGTCAAAAAAACTATAACAAAATCTGACGTTACAAGAAAACTGTTATTTTATGGGTGTACACGTTTCTGTTATTGCTACTGTACATATATTATAGAAGCCCAGTATGAAACCATCGTACTGGTACAAGGTTAGTAGACAATGAATTGATATCAAATATTAACCAAAGGTTAATATTTGATATCAATTCGAACCGAATCCGCCGAATCAACCGAATCCGTCGAAGTAAAAAAAAATTTTTTCACTAGAACACGCAGTACCTATCTAAATTAATTAATTTTAAACGCAACATACATTGCGCGTCCAGTTGACATCTGTGACCAATTAGATGGAGTATTCCCAGCGCTAAAGTTTCCTAAATTAAATGTCGATGAAAAAATAAAGAAAATAGTTCTTTGGAAGAATGTATATCGACCGGATAATCAGAAAAGAACAATTTTTGGAAACATTGTATAAGAGTTAGCAAAATGTGGCAATAGATGTCGCTAATAGCACATTTTATTAAGGTACCATTTAACAATTAATATTTTAAATAAATATAATTGTAGAAAGAATACATATTTCAAGAAAAATATTTTGTGATAATAATATTTTTACATTAAATGTATATTTGTTACTTTACATCATCTTAGATTAGATAAATTTCCTTTTGAGATGAAACAAGTTAATAATAGTTCTGAGCTTTTCCAATAGATGTCACAGATGTGAGAAAATGTTTGAGGGGCTGGTACCTACCTATAATTTTTTTTTGTTACCGTGGCAATTGGTCTATCGCAATATAATTTATGGGAAATTAGTTTCAAAGCTTTTTCGGAATGTTGTGGCGTAGCAGCTTCATAAAAATTGTTGACATAGGAGAAGAATCATTATCATCTTCAACCCCTTGTCCTAGTAGGGTCGGGGGCCAAAAACTCGACAAGGTGCTTCTATACCTATTCCTCTGTCTTGCGATGCTTCCGCATGAATCAACCAGTCAAGACCTATTGTTTTCCATATCTAGGAGAAGAATATTTGCAAATTAAGCACTGGTAACTATATAATATATAAATCCGAGATGAAAATAATCTTGATTTGCACGATAAGGTTAAATGCTAAAAAAATATGGTAACTAATGAAATTATTTATTGAACTGTCACGATCGCATTGATAATAACGAGTTTCAGCTACCGCTTACAGAAATGCCGATGTTTTTTTAGTTTATAATATATATAATATAATATCGATAATCTACCGGATCCCATTTTGACAGGAAAATTAATATGATTATTAAATTATTTATTCATTTTTTTATGTGAAACACCTAATGAAGATAAAATTGAATTGAAATTAAAAATACATTAAATTTAAGTTGATAAATGAATGAATTAAAATAAAAAATATACAGGTTGGGCCTGTATATTTTTCAAAATAAAATCCTGAAAATAGCTGGAAAAACTCTCTCAGCATCTTAACATATGACAGTAAAACCCCGTTGATTCGCCCAAAATGTTTATTTAGTAGATTAACCCCGATAATTTGAAAACCTCGGTAATTCGTAATTCGAAATAAATTTTAGTCCCTTGCGCTATATTCAATAAATTTTAGTCCACATAATTGGATATTTTTTTGGAAAACAACAAATATATCAATATTTGGTACTTCATTAATAGAAATGTCGCGATCTTCGTATTAGCATATAAATTGTGTTTTTGAAATGTATTTCACAAAATTAATGGCTTTTTTCACGAGTTTTACGATTTTTGGCAAATTTCGCAATCACATCGCGGTTTTTCTTTATTTTTGTACCTTAATGTTGTAATTTAATGTTTTTTGGGTCCCCAGAATTTTTAATTAACTGTTAGGAGGTTAAATTAATTGAGTACTGTATTCCTGTATGTATTACTGTATTCAGAATTAATAGTTACAGAATTACTACGTGCGTTTTCAAAGAAATGAGGTCTGATAATGCCTTTTGACTATGTACCCACCCAAACATTCACTCTTGGAGAATGGAGAGGCCTTTGATGTTTGAGTTTGGGACCATCTCTGCTCCAGAACCTGAAATTATGCTTATTAACATGCCCATTCAAATTAAAATGGGCTTCGTCGGAAAAAAATAATGTTGTTGAAATTGGTGAACCCTTCGAATATTGTCTCTACGTCGTGGAGTCCAATCATCGGGTTTTAAATCTTGAACACCAATTGAATATCACAATATTATTTAACGTATTTTTAACATCAAGTTCAGTTTCAAAATTTGAGGCAAAGTGGCTATTAGTATTGACAAAGCAGCAGTCACCGAGCCCGGATCTTCTCATATAGACTCGTTAACTTGAGTGGCATTTTCTCATGTTCTGTGGTCGCCCGGTTTTCTTCTTATTTAGCCTTCTTCTTCTTGAGCCATAAGACTCTTTGTTTTTTTAAATCTGTTTTACATAAAACAAACTCCAGCGCGCTGTCGCCCGCGCGCCCCTCTTTCGAACGGAACCCGCGCAGAAGCGATTTTAAAAATTCGAATAAATTAATTCACAGATTTTGTGTTGTACATTTGTTCTATGCCCTTTATATGACCATCATCAGAGCATTCACGAATTTTAACTGTAACAGAAGGAAAATAAAACTTTGGTTCAACAGTTTTAGATGTTTAATTAGATGTTTAATTTGAATTATTGTCTGTATGCATTATTGCCTGCCCAACATAACTTGACGTGCGGCAGGATTGGAACTAAAACCCGCCCCGCCCGCACCCGGCGGCAACTGTAATTCACCTCGCCCTGTAATTCAGTACAATTTTTTATTTGCCCGGGAGCTGTGACATCTTGATTACCAATATACACTGAATTATTATGTCCAAAACAACCAAAACAGTCCGGGGTGGTGCAAGAACAATTGCCAATAAAGTATTAAAGTTTTGCGAAGCTGAAAAAGCAAATAATGGACCGATATTACCGTCTGATAGTTTGACAGATAGAGCGGCCGCGCGGAGCGCGCTGTTACCCGACCAAACTAATATTGACTCTAGTCACCGGACATTCAGTACATTATGTATTGTGTAATAAATTTACAACCTGGCAACTTCTGTTTCGCGACAGGGGCGACCTCCCTCGCACGCCAAGTTATCGTGGTGGCACTCTAGTAGCTCATTTTACTCTGCATACAAACATACATTTACAACAAATAACGAATGACATATTTCTATGCGTTAAACTTTATACATTTGTGAGTTAAAATTTGCGTATGAAATTTGAAACTCAAATATTTCTAACATTCAGAATCAAAACTAAGGAAAGATGTCCATGTATAAGTATTTGCGGTTTACGCGCAAAGATTGTTAGTCAACGCGTTTATTTTGTTGATGTCTCTTCCTCTAATTTCAATACAATATTACTAAGCTCACGGATGGGATTTTCGTCTCGAGACAGGGCTACTACGAGCTTTTTTGGAGACAACTTTCAGGTTTCCTAGTCCACTGAGTTCCTACACTCTAAGTCTCAGATTACATCGACGCCATTTATTTTGCACTTCACTCTCATGTGGTAATGTCTATTTATAACCAGATCAAAATCAAAATCACGTGCACACGAAAGTGAGATTTATCTCAACTAAGTCTAAGACTTTTCACGTCGTGTCTCATACCGTGTAAACGAACAGTTAGACATGTTAATTTTTGCTTTATTTTCAGCGAATTAATATATTTATTTCGCACAATGAGCACTTTAGTGTATTAAGTCAAAAAGTACAGTTTCGAGATATCAGCTTTTGAAGTTTCACAAGGATTTGGGTGCCTCACACACAAAAAATATAAAATAAATGGTTTTTGCATTATCCCTCATTTTTTTCACTCAGTACTCTAATTTAATCTGGTGGTATGCGAGTGGATGGTTGGTGGTACTCGAAAAATAATCAGTAATGGCGGTAAGAAGTAAAAAAAAAATTGTCATAAAAATATCATCTAAACTATTAAATTTCGGTAATAAAAATATTTTTAAATACAATTTAAAAAATATTATATTTGAAACAAAAACTTCGCCTGCGGCGCTGCTGTAATTTAATAAAAATGAAAGTGTAAATTGTCTCGTTTTCATCAGAAGAATTTTTACATTTACCGTGTTTAATTAATTTTATATACATACCTATATATTTTCTATTAATATCAGTAATTTTTGGAAAAAAATTGCTTGCGGCGCATTTTTTTTTCATACAAATAATTCAATTTAATTCTATGTATTTTTTTTTAATAAAAATAAGTTGTTAAAAAAATACTTCTTGAAATGTCCTGGTTTTGAATGTCGACAAGAAATGAGCTTCGGCACCTTTAATTTAAAAAAAAACATTGTAATATGTAAAGTTCAAATGTCTCATTTTTATCAGAAAAAATCAAACCTTTGGTATTTTTTTTAGCTTAAATAAATTGAGTTCTGGAAAATATAGTCACCCTACAAAAATTTATAATGCAAATATAATAACAAATTTCTCGAAATACAATCATTTTTATGAAGTGGTACAATTTCGCGTGATGTACCTACTACCAAGTGGTACGCGAGTCAAAAAAGGTTGGGAAACGCTGCTCCAATGTATTAACATATTTTTTTTATATTTCGGGTTTATATATAACATACATATATATTACAATAATAATTTTAGATTAATGCTCTAATGCATCAAATATTAAAATTTATGGTTTTCATCCTAACTCAAAAACAACGCATTTTAAATTTTATGAGTTACATCGTTACAGGAATAAAGAAATCGAAAAATGCCGAATAAAACTGCATTACTAACGAAAAAAATTTTTTTTTTACTTAATGCACTAAAATACTCGTGGTGCAATTTGTCCTTTTTCTTTCTATATATTATCATCGCAATCCTTCATGTGGACTACTGTGTAAAGTACGGAGGTGGTACCAGTTTCGATAGAAACATTATTCTGTAACGATTCCCACCAGAGAACTGCCGCTGCCCGACTCCTGACTGCGGGAGACTGACTTCTCCATGGTCAAGTTAATATTTCTGATATTGGATAACCGAGCATCGAATAACGGGGTCTGTGGGAGTTGTTCGATACGGATAACATTCACGCTTGGTCCATACAATTGCGTGTTGATTTTCAATGTAGAATTCATTAATTTTTACTCCGTACCGAATTTAAGTGAAACAGTATATTAATTTTGATTAAATCTAGAGTCAGCAGACATGAGCAATTAAGTTAGTTTTGGCCGCTTAATTTAAAAACGAAATTACGTCATTACGCCGTGTTTTTTCACCATACTTACACGTTCGAAAATATACACTCCTCCCTCTTTATATTCTTATGATTTGGATTCATAATCACTTATGTTTTACTGTGATATTATATAAACCTTAATACGCGCTTTTATTTAGCTTCATTTGTCTGTCAGAAATTAATATTTTCCCCACTTCCTGATCAGCAAGCAAACAGAAGCAAAAAGAGATCTAGATGCCTATTCAATAATCATTAATAATTTTTACATAATTAGTTTATTTAACTATGCACTAACTAGGCACAAGTCAATAAGCAATAAAAAATATGTTGTATCATATTCAATTATGGTCCATCACGTACCTATATTATTTCCAAGAAGGGCTATTTCTCCAATTTATAATAACTGTAAAAACATATTTTTCATAAATTATGTTAATTTAACGCAAGTACCTACAACTATTTGTCCGTAAAATACGGTATAATGAACGACCAAAATGACTAGTTACGGATTTGTTTTTATGAAAAAGACAGTTAAGTTTTCTTAGAAAATTATGAAATTTTTGAAATGGCGGAGTCATGTACCGTCCCGCAAATGTTAAATGATGAAATCTCTATGATGTAGTGTGTACAAAAAAATAGATTTAATTTGTACAAATGAGAGCAGTTTGAAAATAAATTAAATACTTTCCTAAAAATTTAATAATCTACAATAAATAAACGGCGCATTTTATCAAAAAAATCGTTTGCTACATCGATTTTGAGAAAAACGCAAAAGAATAATGAAATTAGTTTAAAATTAAGCCTACCACGCTACATTCGAATTCTATAACTCAGCCGATTTTTGGAATTTTCGAATGAGTGATGACTCAATTATTTTTAAAACTTCAAGCCGTAAATAAAACAACAAAATACTATTAAGTTGAAATATATCAGTTTGTTAGCATATTCTCCGTATAATTTGCGATAGACTACGTCAAAATTAATTACTTGGTATACATATTTTCATTTAAGAGAGGCTATCGAATTAGTATGTGTGCACATACTACTTGTGTTTCGTTGTTTTGGTATAAACACAAACATAAAGAAACACAAAAGCACAATGTGCCTCGTACGCACGGCTTACATGTTAGGCATCTGATACACATGCTTCTTTAGTCGCACGTGAGTATGCGCAGTATCGACTTTGACAGTGGCATGCTTATTAGTGGCATGTGTGTACGCACATTGCTAGAAATCAGCATGCCACCTAGTGGCATGCTCAAAAATCAACCGCCGGTTGATTTATAAGCATGCCACTGTCATTCACCATAGAGAAGGGGTATCTTTGGAGCATGTGTGAACAGACTTGCTTATTTATGAGCATGCTTATGTCATTCGCGGGCTTCGCGGCTAGTATTATCGATGCGATCTTCTCAAACATTACTTTTCGTGACTTATTATAGGAATCACGAATGTCTGCGGAATACTCGGTCACCGTTGTGTAAAAATAATATAGTGAGAAATAATGTTTACGAAACTTTATTAATAGGCATGAATGATTCAAATCTTACAATAAAAATTATATAAACTAAAATCAAAAATGTGCGGATGGAAACTCGGGAACTTTTTTGATTTATTGGTTCACTTGAATTTTCTATTTCAGTTTGCAAAGTTTCCATTTTGAACAAGAGCGTCTCTATTCTATGACAAGAGCATGCCACTAATGAGCATGTGTGTTTGATTGCTAGATTTGGGCATGCTTATTTATGAGCATGCCACTAATAAGCATGCCAGTAATGAGCAAGTGTGTACAGTTGTTAGGGCATGCTTATTAGTGGCATGCTCATTAGCATGCCACTAAAGAAGCATGTGTATCTGTACCTTAATGTACTGAATGTCCGGTGATCAGTGTCAATATAAATTTGGTCGGGTGACAGCGCGCTCCGCGGCGGCCGCTCTATCTGTCAAACTATCAGACGGTAATATCGGTCCATTATTTGCTTTTTCAGCTTCGCAAAACTTTAATACTTCATTGGCAATTGTTCTTGCACCACCCCGGACTGTTTTGGTTGTTTTGGACATAATAATTCAGTGTATATTGGTAATCAAGATGTCACAGCTCCCGAGCAAATACAAAATTGTACTGAATTACAGGGCGAGGGGTTGCCGCCGGGTGCGGGCGGGGCGGGTTTTTGTTCCAATCCTGCCGCACGCCAAGTTATGTTGGACAGGCAATTCACCTGTACCGTCCTTTGAGTTTTGAGAGCGAAGTATCATCCTGTGTACACGCACCCTTGGCTAGTATGCAAGTATTTTATCGCAATACCAAACGTGTATCACATAAGTAATATATTTGTCTTCTTGAATTGTTATCGCAGGTTGGCGATCGTCCTAGTTATAACTATTTTATTGGCAGCTGCACGTAGTAGAGTCGTTGTACTCTCGTTCGACCATTGTCTAAGGTTTTTCAATCACGATATATTGATCTCCTTCTAACGCACCTCCCGCCTGCAATATTGTCCTGAAATGACGATAGTATATAATGTAAAAGGCACTTGCGGAAAATCTAGGTAATCGTATAAAATAATGAAGGCAGAACAAAATAGGATGACTTTTTAGACCTTGGCAGACAAGTAATTTTGTGGTAAAATTATTATTATTAATAAAGAGGAAACAGTAACTACAGGGCAATCAGTCTTTTGGATTCGGTAAGCAAACTGTATGGAAGAATTTTGATAGAAAGAGTAAGGCGGTGACGAAAGAAAAGGTATGGGACGTGCAAGGGGCTTTTGTGGGTGGAAGAGGATGCATGGATCAGATCTTCTCTCTACGAGTGTTGATGGAAAAGTTTTTAGCGAAGAACCAGAAGCTTTTCTGTGCATTTGTAGATCTGCAAAAGGCGTATGATAGAGGTATAAGAAGAAGGTTATGGAAATTACTCTCTGGTTACAAGGTGAATAGTAAACATATACACGCAATTGCATCCCTTTACGAAAGAAAGTACTGCATGTGTAAGAATCAATGGATCATTCACACCATGGTTTGATATTACAAAAGCTGTCAAACAGGGTTGCGTAATGTCTCCATGGCTGTTCAACTTGTATATGGATAATTGTGTGAAAGAACTGGAATGTACGAGTGTAGGAGCGAAAATGAGTGATTTGATTTATGCTGTTTACTGTACGCGGATGATGTAGTATTAATGGCAAATAGCGAACAGGACTTACAGAGGCTAGTAAGCAGGATGTATTATGTATGCAAGGAAAGTGACTTTATTATGAACGTAAACAAGTCAAAAATTATGGTTTTCGAGAAAGAGGAAAGTAAGGCAACGTGTGAAATTCTTGTAGGTAATGAATGTTTGGAACAGGTAGATGAGTTTGTGTACTTGGGAAATATGTTCGATAGAAGAGGGAATGTTGAGAAAGATATCGAAAGGAGAGTGACTCCGGGGAATAGAGTGAACGGTGCTTTGAACGCAATAGTATATATATATAGAAATATGTCTACCGAGGCAAAACTAGCGGTACATAATGGATTTCTGGTACCAACACTGATGTATGGAAGCGAAGCCTGGAGCTGGCAGAAGAGGAACGAAAGTAGATTGAATGCAGTGGAGATGAGATCCCTCAGACGTATGTGTGGCAAATCAATTTATGATAGAGTAAAGAATGCAGATATTAGGAATGAATGTAAAGCTGGTCTTAGCATAATTAATAGAATTAAAAAAGGGTCGCTCAGATGGTTTGGGCATGTTGAGCGAATGAATGAGGAAAAATGTTGCAATTGTTGATGGCGCCAGAAAGAGAGGGCGACCGCGGAAGACGTGGCATGACCAGATCAACCAGATACTGGAAGATGGTCCCGTTAGAAGCCTCAACAACTGGCGAGCTTGCATGCGAAGATGTATGAATGTGAATGAGGTGAGAGTTGTATGTCAGGACAGAAGAGTGTGGCGCTCTATCCTCTCTCCCTACCCTTACGGGGAAACGGCGTGATGGTAAGTAAGTAAGTAAGAGGAAACATTTAATTTAAAACAACTCTTTATCGAATAATGAAAACAATCGCTATTAATATAGGTTAAAATACCAAATTAATAGACAATATGTTAAATAAAAATACATTAAATAAAATAAAATTTGATTTTTTTAGGTTTTATGTTTGCCCACCAATACTTGATATTGAAAAGCATTGGAGAAAAATCGTATTTTTAAATAATCATATTCAAAGACAATAATTCAAAATATCCCAAATTCGAAACAACCAGCTTTCTCTACAAAAATAACATTAAAGAATTGTGTATTACATAATAAGGATGAGAATGATATTGTTAAAGAAAATAAATTCGTAATGATTATGTAGATAAAATTTGCAGAAATTTTATTATTAGAATAAATAAATAAAAACACTTAAGATGTTTAAATGGCAATAAGTTTTCTGAATTTGTCAATCATCTTTTGGAAACAAACTATTTTATTGATATTAACGAAGGTTAAAAATTTAATGATTTAAAATAACCGTTCGTAGCAAATCAAATATTTTAAATAAATAAATTATTTTTACCAATAGTAACCATTTAAATCTGCTTTCACATTAGATCTTATTAGTTATTCAACTGCATAATATTTATTTTTTGTGTTTAAATTTGAGTATTGTCGTATCCTAAAGAAGGGATCATTGGCCTCAAAACATCTGGATCATTCAATAAATAGTGGTTTTAAACACATTGCTTTCTCTTTATCAATAAAATAGGAGGAAATAATCAAATGTTAATTAATAGCTCCGTAAATAGATAAATGGAGAGTTTCTCGCAATTTCGTAAAGGCCGTATTATCAAAATACTTATTTATAAACAAATATGATTTGCTATTAACTAAAAATAAAATAAAACAAAAAAAAATAATATCGAATTGAAAATAATTTTATTAAAACATTTTTAAAACATTCCGAAATTTCTTGATTGCTATCCATTATGTATTTATTTATTTATTCATTCATACGCCAATCGGCTATATACATTGATTTTACAAAAATAATAGACTTAAATGAATGGATTAGAAAAATTGCACATATATAAAAAAACAATACTAGCATAGTAACAACATGGTATAATCATATAGGGTTGAGGGTAATTTTAATACTGTGATAACAATCTTTTTGCCGCTGATGAGAATGAGACGTATGATTCATCGAAGAAGTTGATATCAACACAGTGGCTATTCACCAGATTGGCAATCCTATTTCTTGGGCCATTGTACACATTATATTAGTATCATAAAATATGCCGTTCAATTTTAAGCAAAACTTACCATGAACCGACTTTGCAGCATTTGAAATGTTGCGCATACCGTGGAGAGATGTGGCCAGAAACTCAAATGTGCTCCAGAGAGCCAGAACTGAGAGAGTTTTTGACAAATATCAAAGTCCAAAAGGTCATACTTGGGTCATATACTTAGAGGGGAAAAGTACGACCTTTTGCATTTGATAATTAAGGGATCGAGGGAAAACAGGTGTCGGCAGGAAGCAGATCTCGTGGCTCCGTAATATACGAGATTGGACGGGGATGAGGACGGTAGAAGTGGTGTTTCGAGCAGCTAGAGATAGGAAGACCAATGTTGACTATCAAGCTCAAGTGATAGTCAACGTCAACACCAGCAGGAGAAGAAGATCCTGGCAACAGATTCGTCAGTGGCCCACTGAACAATGACATGAGTAAAAAATTGACCTATATCCCTGCGATGGAACGACGCGTTAGCAAGTTAATTTGTTAAGTAATTATAAATGAATAAAGGTTAAAATATAACAGATAATATATAAAGAGCATTACATATTACATTAGAATACTGTTATTACCAATATAACTACATACATGGTTGCTCGTCGCATTGCGAAAAATCCATCATCGATACAAACAGATACACATTTCAAATAGGGGTTAGTGTGTCACTGGTTTAAATACAATCACTACTACATACTAATCTTCAAATAACTTAAAATATTTATGAGTATTACCTTCAACCTACAAATTATTGCAAATTTCAAAATTAGCAAATCAAAGTGATTACTGTCTTCAAAATGACAATATAATTCATCTTAGTTACAAAAGCGTCCCAAATATCTTCAATCCTTGAAGTAGATTTCAAGGTCCGTTTTCGTGTCACGCGCCTTGACCTCGTTATGTATCAATTCCAGACGATTCGTCGCGTTAATAAAACATATATCACTTAATTTAATTAACCTGCCAGAACCGTAGCGGGGAGCAACGCACCTCCTATTATTAACCCATTAATTGATTGAAGTTTATACATACGAAAAGCGGAAAACTAGAACACTATGCTAATGAAATACCTACCTACTGACAAGAATTGGAATATCTGTTCTTGCATCAAAATAGACATTGAAGCCATGTATTCACTAGGGGACAAATCGCGAAACATTCCGCTCGACATGTCGCATCAACATCTACGCTCATGTTTCGGGGACAATGACGCGGTCAATTGACGTGTACACACCGGGACTCGCATATCTTGTCGCGGAAATGTCATCCAATGAGGTTATGGATGACAGCTGCGATATCACATTTGGCGAAAACGGGGTTCCGCGCAATTCGAAATGTTTTTTTGGGTCGCAATTTCAAATTAACGAGGTTTTACTGTAGTAAATTGAATATTATTAAAAACAAGGTCCTTTTTGCAAATAATTATTTTTTTCCAGACGTCACGGAAATATATCGCCCTATGAGGTTAAGATGATAGCCGCGTATCTGTTTATGTTAATGAGTTTATCGAAAAGTAAGAGGAGAAAAAAGAGGAGAATGCGAAATTATTAACTGCAAAGAGAAAGAAGGACGGACATTCTATGCGATCTTCGATCGATACAGCTCGACGAGTTCGAGAACGATTTCGTTTCCCCGCGTTGTCATCTTGACAGATACAGCGCATGCGTATTCACTTGTAAACATACCACGTGGTACTGACGCTCCGCGGAATGTTGCAGTGAGTACGCTCGGGTACCGTGCGCATGGCAACGTTGCCACGGCACGTAGAATGCCGCGCTATGTTGTGCGCGAGGTCGCGGAACAGTGCACGACGTTGCAACGTCACGTAGACTCTGTGCCGCGCATGCTGTTGAGGGACAATTTGTCCCCTAGTGAATACATGGCTTGAGATTCACAGTTATAATGAGTACAAACTGGGATAAACTTTGAACAAAGTAAAGAAATAAATTGTCAAATTTTCTGTCTTAGGTTGTTACTATATTGCATTGATAGTATCATAATCGTCGTAAGCCGGACAACTTGGGAGTCTTGGCTACCATAAAAATTATTCACCATTTATTCCTTTCCGGTTATCGAATAATATAGTGGCCGTGTGTTATGTGCTTTACTTACATTATTTAATTGAAGTAATGTAATAGAAATATTCCCGGCCTATCAGGAAAATCTTCCAGTGTTCAATGTATTGAATGGCAAATCAAGTATTTTAAACAGGCACAGAGGTAATCGGCCGTATTGCGAAAATAGCAATATTGGTATGTTAAGATCTTTATCCCAAAACTTAATAGAGGAGAATAAAAATAAACGTAGGTATACGTCGCTGGTATGTTCAGAGGGAGAAATAATTACATGACGGTTATCCGCCAAACGTAAAAAATAAATAAAAGTCCAACGATATTTTTCTTTTCTTTGATTGAATATATTTGCGGATGAAATGGTTTATAAGATTATTACTTTGTATACGGAGCCGCGCTGCCCATTTCTGGCTTCTGATTGGCCGGACTCATTACTTATTACAGCTGGAACACGCCGGAGGTCTCGATCAACGATCACGATCATAAGGTTTTATTATTACTGTTGCATAATACATCATAATACATCCTGGCTTGCGGAAATCACGTAGATCTATTGTGATCTCATTGGAAATCGAGACCGAAATCCACGGCATGAGAACCCAATGGACTGCGAATGAGGGTCTTTGATCGATTTTGGAGATCATTATTTTGTTTGTAGGACCTCAAAATAACTGAACTTTGGTCCTAACAATTACCTTAGGTTTTCAGTCAAGATGTTCTTAATCTTCCAGGGTTTCTTCTTTCTCAATTTCGCTTCAAATTATAAGATTTATGATTTTGTATTTTTCGAGATCGTATGCATGCAGATGTATAAAAAAATATATTAGGGTGATTTCATTTTTTTTAATAGAAAAATCTTAACTTTGGTTAAGAAAATACGTTTATGAAACAGATTTTTTTTATATGTATCTATATTAACATTAAAAAACGATTTTGAAAATTACCATTTTAATCTCCCGTCAAAACGCTTATTTTCACAAGTGACGTCACGCATCAATGTTTATTTCAATCCGACACATAACAGCGCATTCGTATATTTAGACGTACATTTGTTTTTTTGCAAAACCAGCTGGCTTTTTTTGTGTAGTGCGTCTATAATGCCATAATGTCTAGGAAAAAGTTATGTAAATATTGTTAGAGAAAAATGAAGTCAACATGAAGGCATCTACGGGTTAAGTATTTTTATGTGTTACAGCTGTTTCGGCTTGTAAGGCCATTATCAAACATTATCATCAGCCTTACAAGCCGAAACAGCTGTAACACATAAAAATACTTAACCCGTAGAACTTATTAATAATATTTATTAAAATTTAATTTATTTTAAATTTCGCTAAAAATAAATATGGAGTTCTACAAATTAAACACAAAAACCATAAATAATGAAGGCATCTATTTTCGGTAAGTCACCGGATTTTACTTGTGAATATCCGTCCTCCATTATTTTAAATATGTTCTTAGATCATTTATTTTATGAAAATAGTTCACAAACACCGCAAAATCTATATAAACACCAGGCAAGCACGAGTAGAAATAAAGCGAAGACGAACATTGACCATAGAAAATAAACAAATTTACTGCAAAATGAATTGTATTTTTTAAGAGCTATATTATAAATGAACGTGTATGAATGAATAAGTATGAATGAAAACATTATCGCACACCATCCATACTGAGTTACAGAACATAATTTATTTTTCTGAGTCTATTTCTTATATTTTCATAGATATCTGTGGAATGTGAAATTACCCTATTACACGAGAAAAACACGATTATATTTTTAAAAAATACTTAAAATATAGATACTAAAGAAAATAAATATGCTTTAAATCTAGATTATTCCACTGCCTCTCAGCATAGCATCATAAACTTGTATTTAATCAGTGGTTAATGAAAACTCTAATTATTTCCAAGCTAGCCTTTGCACAGGCGCATTGCATCTGTCTGTTTTATACGGAACAGCATCAACGACCTGATACTCCAGGTGGGAACATGGTAGGATATCACTTCCATCAAATCCAGGACGTCTAGTCTGATATTAACAATTTTGTATAGAAATATTGAATCACTGAATGTTTTTTTATAATAATTTGCAACGTTTCCAGTTTGCGTAGTGCTCACCATTTGAATTCTCCTATGTTATGTTGATGACGCTGGCTACGACATTGTCCTATCAGCGCAGTTTCGTCTTCCTGTTTTGGGTTGCTAAACTAGCTGATTCCTGGTCTTCCTGGCGCTGTACATGACATAACCTACCTAACCAGCGTAGCTTTACACCGTCGACTAAATGAGTCACTCTGACATCATCGTACGGCACGCAGAGCTTTGGGTTATAACGTGTTCTCGTGTCGATAACACTATTATAAAATCAAAATATTTTTGGGGCCGACGAATATTATTTTCCATTTCCCTGTGCAAGTTTATCAACAATCTGAGAGTGGTTTTTGATATAACATTCGTGTAGTAAGGAAGTGTTTGCAGGTTCCACTAGGAGCCTTCTATATTTACAGCACAATCCTTCAGCTTAGATTGAAAATGGTAAGAATATACAGTGTATCTCGTAGTTAGCAGTAAAAGATCAGGAGTCTTCGCAGTCAATTATGAACAGGAAATAATTGTGAAATTTCAATAGTTAAGGAGATAAACGACATCAAAATTTGCATATTACTTAGACTGTCTATGCATATAAAACTCAATGTCGGTATATCTATAAAAATGTATGTCTAAAATAGGTCACCACGAAAAGCCCTTTTATTTTAACGGAATTATACATAACCTATATCCACCCTGAAAGTCCATTCTAAATATTGGTAAAATAATTTTTGAAATCGGATGAGTAGTTTCGCAGATTACTTCCTACACCCAAACTTCACCTCTTTATATATTAGTATAGATAAGTCAGAAATGCTGACACGTTATTTTATCCGAAATTGTACATTACGGTGACATTTGTTCTTCTTCTTCTTCTTCCTTAGCCTTTTTCCCTCCACTGCTGGATGTAGGCCTCTTCCATTTTCTTCCACTCATCTCTGTTTCTCCCCTTCGCATCCAGGTTCTTCCTGCTTGCTGGACTATGTCATCAGACTACCTTTTGGGAGGTCATCCGACGCTTCTATTTTTTGTCCAGGGCCTCCACTGTAGGATTCTAGGTGCCCATCTAGTATCCTCCTGTCGGCCCGCTGTGTACATTTTAATTTTTGTATGCTTTTTTCTGTCAGCGTTGCTGTTTCTAGTCCATGTGTCAACATCAGTAGGATAAATGTATCGAACATTTTTCTTTTCAGGCATATTGGGATTTCTTTATTTTCAAACAAGTGTTTCAATTTACCAAATGCTGCCCATCCCAGACCTATTCTTCTTGGTAGCTCTGCTGTTTGGTTTTCTTTCCCCAGCTTTATCTTATGACCAAGGTACACATATTCGTCAACTGCTTCTATTTCCCAACTGTTTATTGTGAATTTGTGTTTGGATTTGGCTAAAATTTTTGTTTTTTGTGTGTTCATTTGCTGATTTATATTATTTCAAAATTGACGTTTGAGTTTCGTGATTAATAGCATTTGGAAATGTTAAATGTCTTCGAAACATGACGGAGTCTGAAAAGTAGAAATAATATTATAAAATAAAAAAATAAGTTTTTTTCGATTAGTTACACTTATGTAAGTTATGTTTAAAAAATACCACAAATTTGTAATATGCTCTACAGACTTGCTTAATATGCACCTGTACCGTGGCTGTTAAAAAATATTTCTTCCTGTTTAGTCATTTTTTTAAAGTATACTATTATTAGCTTAAAATAAACTTTTTCAAATTTTCTTTGTCGTTATCATTATCAGCATTTTCAGTCATTGTCAAATTGTTGTTGGATGAAGGTTCTCCTTTGACTCTCTGTTGTCCATGTCAATTTTCGCCATCTCACTCCTACGGTTTCAATGAATTTGTCTTCCCAACAAAACGTTTCCATGAAGTTAATTCCTAGAACCCATTAGTCGGGTATCATAATATGTAATGCAACAGTGAATAATAATAAATAAATAAATAAAATTGTTTAAAATTTAGTGAAATAATAATAATTAGATCCGTATCTGCTGTACTGATTTAATACATACCGTTATTATATTCGCATACCCATATGTACGATATACCACCTAACCTAAAAAATGTTTATGGCTTTATTCAGAAAGTATTTTGAAGGCGAAATACCATCTCAATTCATATTGCTACCGCAGTTTAATAATCACGAAATCGATTTTATTGATATAATTACCGATAGATTGTTATGATCCGATGCAGAGCTTCTCAATATTTTTATATTACGACATCCAAAATCCGAAAAAACTGTTTTAGTGACCAAAGGTACTTTCCATTAATTATAATCGTAGGTACTCAAAATAATTAAATACATCAAATTAAATATAGAAAAGCTGAAATCTGTTTACTATGCCTTGTGTCAATCCATCTTAAGTGATGGTATTGAAAGTTGGGGGAGTGCATCGATTACACACTTGCATCAGGTAAATATAGCTCAAAAGGCCGTACTTAGAATAATTCACCATTGTGACTTAATGTATCCTTCTGAACATCTATTTAGACAATTTAAGGTTCTGGATGTTAGACAATTATACATACAGAAAATTCTAACATTCCATAAAAATATAAACAATCTGCAAATTATGCCTGAAAGACCGCATCTAACTAGAGCAAAATATAATAAAACGGTCCCTAAAATGAAAACAACTTTTGGCCAAAGACTATTCAGTTTCCAAGCTCCTAGAATATATAACCTAATTAGTAAAAATATTCAAACCAGCAGTAATACCAAAAAATTCAAAGTAAACCTATTTAATATTCTTTTCAATATAGGTAGAGAAAAACACTGAAAACAAATTAATGAAAATTATAAAATAAAACTCTTTAGTAAAATGAGTATTATCATTATATTTCTTTTCTCTTCTTATTCGTTTTAAATATTTATAAATTTTTTATCTTGTTTGGAAAATTACTGTTAGACTAATGTATTAATTTATATAATGTATTTATCTTATTTAACTTTTTATTGTATTAATTTAATTTAACTTTCTATTGTATTAATTTAATTAAAATATTTGAATTTAAATTTTTATAATGTACTAATTTACTTGAACTCTAAATTATTAATTAATTATATATACTAATGAGTACCTACAGTCGAATATTGTGTTTTAAAATGAAATATATAACTTGCCCTAAAATAGGCCAACCTAGTTGGGTAGTTACATATTTTATTACATGATAAATTATTATTGTATAATTATATTTGTAATGCAATTTAATGTAACGTTATATTAAAATAAAATAAAAATATATTGTTGTGAATCCCACAAATAACTCAAATGCTTCCTTCCAAAGTTGAATTATGTCAACTCATTAATAATTAATCAGATATTTTTTTTTTTACTACTTTTTAATATATTTTTTAAGCTCTCTAAACCTTTTCAGTTTACTTTAATTTAATTTTATCCTCTCCTCTACTTTCTTTCTTTAAGCAGTGTTGTGATGAATTTTATTTAATATATTATATCCAATATTATTTTTTTTATCGTTTATTAATTGAAATTTTTATTTTTAATTGTATATGTATGAAGTATTTTTACAACGATTTTTCAAGCTTCGCTGTAATTTTACTGGATGTTGTTAAAAAATATATAATGTATAAGTTACGACGTTTGTTTCTCTAAAATAATAAAATCATTTTACTAACTTGCTTATAATAAATAAATTACTTCAAATTAACTACAACTGCAGCCTACAAAAAAATGATGCGAGGGGTGTCATTGCATATTTTTATAAAAAATCAATATTTGGTACGTTAGTAATATTATTTTATTATTATTAACATAAATTAATAAAGTTATAAGCAAAATGTACATATTATCTTTAGTGGGTTATTAAATACCTATTATGTTTTTTATTTTAAAAATCTAAAATAATTTTCTTCTTTTGAAATGTTGAAATATTTCTCAGTTCTCTAGCAGAGGCTTATGAGCTCCTTAGGGGGACGCGGTTACAAGATTGAGAAACTCTGATCTAGTACATGCTTGTGAAATTAAAAACGCCCCATATTTTTTCAACATATCAACAATATGGTTGTTTCGCAACTTTCCCGCCTTAAATAAATAAATTTACTTTTTTATACTGACGGCGTTGTATAAAAATTTTGAAACTGTTATAATTTATTAACAAAAGAATAAATAAGACTCTTATGGAACTCGCTAACCAATTATTAGAAAAAAATAACCATGCTAGCAAAAAGCAATTGTCTTTTGTCGGTAGCTTGTTAACGCTAACCGTGACTACACAGCGATAATTGCATATTGTAACAGAAATTGTTAAATCATTAAAAATTACAGTTTATGTCGTGTCTTATTAAATGCTGGGCTAAGTATAGTAAATAATTAATAATTAAGTTAGGCAAATAAGCTTGAAATGAAACATTTATGAAATACTGTTGAGCTAGTTCCGCCTGCCATAACACACAAGCTGAGGCTGCTGCAGTGCCATTTATAAATTTTACTAGCTGGTTGGCCCGGCTTCGCTCGGGACCATAATAAGCATAGAATTGTGTTGACGTCTCTTTTTTGCTGGTTTCGGCACCTGTGATTGGATTGACTTGCCGAACCGTCTTCACTTTGACAAAATATCAACAGATATTTTAGCGCGCAATTATAACACTCCAGAGAGAACTTTCCGAAACTTTCTAGAGCATTCCGAAATCTTATAGAACTTCCTGGAATCTTCTAGAACTTTCCCTTTTCATAACCTTCTAAACCATTATAATTCTTTCTGGAATCTCTAGACCCAGCATTCTCGAACCCTCTAGAACTTTCCGGAACCTTTAAAATTCGCTGACACATTCTGCAACTCAGTTTGGAACCTAAGTGAACTTTCTGAAACTTTCTCCATCCAGAACTTTCGAGAGCATCCTGGAACCTTCTCTTCTGGAAACTTCTAGACCCACCGATGAACTCAGCCACTCGGTTTGAAACCTTATAAAACCTTTTTTAAACTTTCTCCTTCCAGAACCTTCTCAAGCATCTTAATGAACGTTCTGGAACCTTCTAGAGTCACTGACATACTCCGCCACTCAGTTTGAAACTTTATAGATCTTTTAGGAATTTTCTAGAACGTTCCTTTCCAGAAATTTTTAGAGCCGAACGTTCTGGAACCTTCTAGATTCACCGACACACTCCGCCACTCTGTTTGGAACCTTTTAGAACCTTCTTGAACTTTGTCTTTCCAGAATCTTCTAAAGCATTCGAGAACCTTCATGAACGTTCTGGAACCTTATAGAGCCACAGATACACTCCGTCACTTTGTTTGGAACCTTATAGTACATTCGTAAATCTTCTAGAATTTTCTCCTTCCAGAACTTTCAAGAGCTTTATCGAACGTTATGGAATCTTCTAGTCTCGCTGACACACTCCACACTCAATTTAGAACCTTATATGTAAATTTTTTGGAATATTCTAGAATGTTCTCCTTCCAGAACATTCTGAAACCTTCTAGACTCACCGACACACTCCGCTATACTGTTTGGAACGTTATAGAAATTTCGTGAATCTTCTAGAACGTTCTCCATCCAGAACATTATTGAACTTTATCGAACAGTCTGGAATCTTCTCGACTCACGTCTTAGTTTGGAACCTCTATATAAATATATATATAAAGGTAGGAATCTTCTAGAACACTCCTCTTCCAGAACTTTCTAGAGCTTTACTGGACATTCCGAAACGTTCTTGACTCACTGGCACTTCTCCACTTAGTTTGAAACCTCAGAGAACTTTCGGGAATTTTCTAGAAGGTTCTCCTTCCAGAACTTTCTAGAGCGAATTTTTCCGGAGCCTTCTACACTTACCGAAACAGTCGGCGGGCCCATTTTGGAACAATCTAATGTTTGCAGCCTTCCCATAACAAAGTGCTAGAATGCACATTTTCGTCACTCACTCCCACCCACGCTCAGCCACCCCCACCAAACTCGCACATTTTCAATGGGACACCAAGGGCTATCCACCACCATAACCACCAGTGGGTGGTAGTATCTGGTTGTGAAGAAAACTTGGCGGATAGGGAAACACGGGTTTCTACAGGAAGCTTATTACCAAGTGAGGTAAGTCAAAATCTAAATTCCGATACGAACGGACGTGCTCGCAATGCCCCTCGTGACGGAAATTTATTAACAAAACACCCTGAAGATGCCTGTTGTGATTCAGGCGAAACGTCGGTTGACGAATGGTCCTTCTGAGGACCAGATTTTGACGCGGGTTACCCCCAAATATACTAATTATATATAAATATATGTATTGATTATCAAAAACATCTATTTTCAATTGTGAAAATATAATATATATAAATTATTCATTTCACAAAGAAATGTGCTCTACCAGAGTGCATTACAACATTACAACAAATGCTCATCTTACTATATACTAATGTGAATTATTCCAAATCGGTAAATGTTACATTGTGTGGAGTGATCACTTGAGCCAGCCAGTGGCAGGCCATAAGCCTTTATTTTTTATACTTAACTACACATGGTTTTTTTAGTTGGGGGGGGGGGGCCAAAATGACAGTACATTTAATTTCATTGTTTTGATCGATTTCATTTATTTGTTTTAGCTTTCAACGCCAAAAACAATAAAATCAGCTACTGCTAAAACGCCAAAATACTGGTATTTTCGAGGTATTAGATGAGGATGACAGCGCTCGTATTTATTGCAAAGAAATGTATACACACTCAAAACTAGAACATTCCTGGCTGAAACGAATGAAATTTGGTTAACTGGTCACATGCAGATTACATTTCTTAACTTTTTTTCGAACGTAATTTTATTTTTTAATTCACTTTTCCGTATTTGAAATTATGTACACTATCGTCAAGCATGGGGGTGCAAAAAAGTTGGTGGCGGAAGAGACTCTACTAGAGGTCCAAAGGCAGCGCTCATAGTCCTAAGAAGGGTTAGCGCCTTGGCGTCGGGTGGCAACCGGCCATAAAACTACGTAGCCAATAAAATTGCCTTGTATAAAAATGAAGAGTGGACACGGAAGGCCGACGTCAAGTAAATGGGGCTAATAGTCTAAGAAAAAGAAGAAGAAGGGGAAAATATTAAGTAAAGGCCAAACTAAAAGAAAGCATTTTTCTTGGTCCAGATATTATTGACCGATTCTATATATATTGAAAATTCTAAGATGCTACGAAACAAAAAAAAAACACTGCATAAACTCGTAACGTTGCTTAATGAGCAGAAACTTGTTGAATGCACACCGACGATTTTTTCTGACAATCTCAGTGCGGAATGCGAGGAGCAAGAGAACGTTTCCACCAAGATATTAATGAGAGACATCAGGATCGGTAGAACGTCGACACGATGGGTGACTAATGCCAGAAGCTAAAAATTTCGAAATTATAGAAACTTCACAGAAGAAACAAGCAAGGTAAGTAAGTATAGGGTGTTTTTTTAGAGGTACGGAACTTAAAAATGAAATAAAACACATACAAATCGCGGTAATTGCCGTGGTATTGATTTTTTGGAAAGACAAATTTATGTAAGCCATTAGGGTTTTTAAAAGTTTGCGTTTCAAATTGGCAACACTTCTTCCAGAGACTGCCAATTTGTCACCTGACAGTTTGGTTTGCCATTTCACCATGAATAAATTTACGTTAGAGCAACGCAGGAAAATTGTGCAAATTTATTTCGAAAGTTGTGGTATAGTAATCCTATTTAAACACTAATGGTGTAAAATTATCGTTCCAATAAAGGCAATAGGCCATTATCACGATTTTTATATGTTTCATTTCATTTTAAAATTCTATACGACCAAAAAAATATTGTAAAGCTTCGCCGACAAAAGAAAAAGACTATAAAATATCTTAATCTATGATCGTTTACAGCCTTTTTTATAGATTAACATATATTATTCAATCATCTTTTCCTATTGATTTCAATTAACATATATATTTTATAGAGAAAAACTGAACGGAGTCTTGGATTCGGCACTCCAAAAACCAATAAATAAATCATTCAAAAATATTTTTATGATCCCCAATTATTTAGATCTGTGTAATTATTGCACCTCTGTACAGGTTCCACTCTGATCAAACGAATTCCCTCTATTCGCGGTTCAAATTTGTATCGCAAGGCTCGTCTATTTTTAGGTTAATGTCAGTCGGAATGTGTTTTTTCGTGAAGGGCGCGAGTTATGCGAGTTTAATTTTAAATAATTTTAGTCTAACCAGTTTTTTAGTGTACCAGTTTTAAAAGTGCGTCATAAATAGTGTTTGAAATGAAGTACAGAAGCAGGAATTGTTGGAATTGTTACAGTAAGCCAGCTTGTGAATGACTTAGCTGCATCGATAATGGTAACTTAACGTTATAAATTATTGATTAGCTATCCGGAGACGAAGAAATAACAGGTAGGTGTTGATAATGACAGTGTGGACGAGGAAATAGGAAATGACAATGAAAAAAGATTATTAATCAGCTTCGCCCACCATACATAATGCTAGGACATGTCTCTTTAGCGATGCCCACGTTCGCTGACCAGAGTTTCGTTGATTACTAAAGGAATTTTAAAAATTGAGAGCCTTAAAATTGTTAGTAGGAAGCTACGTGTCATCGAAGATTTAAAAGCTACAGCAGAAAAAACCATTTTGAGAAGTAGTGCGTTACGAATTTGGATCGCTTTATATACATGTGTAAGTACGAGAAAGTGAAAACTGAATAGAATTTAGTATTATATATATATACTATTGATGAATTTATCAATACCAGAATGTAACTAAGTTGTAATGTAAGCTACATTCTGTACAGTGTGCAGAATGTAAGAATAAGAACATAGAATAGATAAAGATATCAAAATTCTTGTTTACAAGTAAAATTTTTTTTTTTATATATGTGGTACAAATACAATTCTTATATATTTACATATCAAATAGACATTTTTTTAAATACTTTGTAGTCATGTAGACCTCATCAGTGAAGAGAAGCTCTTGAGTCTGATGAGGGAGCCTCAGTAAATTGTACATCAATTCTCAACTCCGTTGAATTATGGAAATCGAGATAAAAATTATGGGAATTATTTAAGACTAGCTGTTTGTGTCCGGCGTTGCACGGGTTAAGGATTAAGTTAAAAATAAGTTTGTGGGGGGAAACTAGGGTTTCATTGTTTTGCAAAGCCTCTAATAAAAACAATGTTTCCATTTGATCTAGGCCGGGATGGATGGGATGTCCAGGGGGAGGGGCGTATGTTTTCCGCTGGGTCCTCAAGAATATGCAGAAGTTGCGTCAGATCGGTCAAACGGTGTAGATTTGTACAGATAATATATCAGGGGAAGGGGGTGGGGTAAAGTGAGAAAAGGGGAAACGTCTGTTATTTGCCAGGTTTTAAAGAATAAGTATAAAAAATTTGGGTCAGATCGGACAAACGGTATAGATTTGTATAGAGAATAGACAGACAGGCAGACATTGATTGTTTTATAGATATAGATTGACGGTTTACGAAGTAAAATTTTTGTGGGAAGTTTTTTAGGTGGAAAATTTTAACAAGAGGCTTAATAGAAAAACCCCATAATATATCCGTAGAAAAAATGTAGTTGTATTATCAATCAATTAATAACACATTGCAAATAATATTGCAAAATTCATATGCAATAGCTTATATACCTTTTCATTACAATTATAATATTTAGCGCAATATTAAACATAATTATAATGTTTTGAAAACTCATGATCTCATGCAGTGAAACATCTGTATGCATAAAACTCAATGCCTACTTTTATGAACTTTTCATATAAACCGAATTTTGGAAAATTACTCTTTATGGTCTTACTCATCACGGGCAATTTTTCCTCCTCCAACCGATATAACAGTGTATTAAACTTAGTACTATACATACATACAAAATATTGCATACTGGTTATGTACCTACCTGTTTCTGGCTGGCGCCACATTGCGTGTATCTTCCGCCGCGTCTTTTCCGTCGCGTCAAATCGATAAAGCAAATTAATCGACCGATCATCCGCGTAGTGTGTTTGATAAGCGCACATTGTATGGAAATAAATGTAGCGGCGTTCCGCGACAGTGTGGCGCCGGCCTAAAACACAGCCACTCTCCTTTGCCACCCTATCCGCTCCCCTTGCTATAAATGTATATTATATTATATTGAATGCCATTCTTTCAAATGTTTGCTTGGCTACTCTTTAGGACCCTGCGCAAAACATAGGCATCCTCCCTCCCTTCCTTGGCCACCTTGATCTCCTTCCATCTCTGATGTATATTGTTAAATGCATTTTAGGATCCTAAGGAAAATATTCTCAACGCATCCAATCCCGGCACATCTTATAAATTGACCAAATTTTGCATACCTACGAGTAATAAGATATTTAGGGCCTGCGCAAAACCATGACACCACCTCTCCCTAAATCAATATTTAAAATTATAACTTAATCTGAATCCTTGGCACCACCGCGTACTAACTGCCAGTATATATTATTAATATTAAATGATTCACATATGTAGATATCACCTATATATCAAATAAGAAGCGAAACTCCCTTATCAGACTCAAGAGCTTCTCTTCACTGATGAGGTCTACATGACTGTCTAAAAAAAAGGTCAATTTTATATTAAATTAAATTAAAATAATATATTGTTACGGGACGTGAGTGTGGAAGGCAAATAAAAACACTTAAAATTAATTAACGATTTATTTATTATTTAAACAAATACACAAAGTCACTGGACGCGAATTAAATTTAAATACTATTCTTTAATTCACACTATTTCGCAATCAATCACTCGTCCGTGAAACACTTTATTATCGCTTGCTAGAATATTATGCTTATTTCTCCACGTAAATACTTCACCCAATATCTGTCGCTTCGATTAGTCTGCGCGTTGGTAACAATGTAGTTGGTTTTATCGCTGGTTGTATCGCGTCGGTTAAACTTCAAAACAACAATTATGCGCCGCGGCGCTGGCTCCGCTTTTTATACGACATATATGTTCCCGTCGCTTCCAGACTGTTCCAGACATCTCCCGAATGTTGTAGATAATTCCAGAGTGTTGTAGGGCGTTCCAGAAGATTCTATAGTTTTATTTTCTCGTACATATTACCCCCGATTCCGATTGTGTGTAATTTCTCTGAATTCTATCATCACATTACAATATATGTATATGGTTAATATAGTCTCTGTAATATAAATGAGAGAATATATTTTATACAGTACTAGCTGTGCCCGCGCGGCTTCGCACGAGTAGATTTTCAGTACACTGTTTGGATTGTCATAGAACTTCCGCGAACATTATATAGAACACGCTCCTTCCAGAACTTTCAAGAAATTTATTGAATATACAGGAACCTTCTAGACACACCGACACATTCCGCCACTCAGTTTAGAACTTTATAGAAGGTTCGGGAATTTTCTAGAACCTTCTCCTTCCAGAACTTTCTAGAGCAGGTTTTTCCGGAACCTTCTAGACTCAGCGACATAGTCGTCGCGCCTATTTTAAACAATCTGAATCATTTGCGGCCTTCCCATAACAAAAAAATGTGCTAGAAAGCACATTTTCGCCACCCACTCCCACCCATGCATAGCCACCTCCACCAAACTCGCACATTTTAAATGGGACACTAAGGGCTATCCACCACTATAACCACCTATGGTGGTATAACCACCTATAGGTGGTAGTATCTGGTTGTGAAGAAAACTTGGCGGATAGGGAAACACGGGTTTCTTCATATATATATATTATATATATAAATATAGATATATATATAGATATATTGATTTACCTTATCTCTTTACTCCAAATATCTGCTGCCTTCCTTGTTAAACTGTTCCGTTAATGGAAAGGTGTAGCGATATGTGTTAAAATGAGATCGCAGGTGTAATTTTAAAACATCCGACTGGTTTGGAGATACCTGTAAACAAAAGAAGTCTTCGAATGTTGACCGTCTGAAAAGAAATTCTCGCGAATGGAAGTCTCCGAGAGCTTATTAATTATTAGGAAAGGCTACTGGAATGGAGGTCATCTGCTGCACTGCAAGATTAAAAAAAAAAACACAGCTTTACGGTACAAAAATTCCTATGCGTCCTGTTTTACGAAATAAGATATATGGCTGCCGATGCGGGGTTCAAATTCTCGATCTCTGAGTATGAAAGCAAGATTGCGCTAATTGCAGATTTGAAATAAAAAATACAATTTATTCAATAGCTTTGCTATTTTCTTTGAATAAAATGTTTGTTTTCATAATGCGTTTCAGAGTGTGAAGTGGTTTGTGCAATTTACTCGCCGCGTCGTACGAGTTCTTTTGTTTCGTCAGCGGCGTAGCTAGGAAACAGCTTTAGCATTAAAATAATGCCATAAAATAATAATCTGGATGGGGAAAGTGTAAGGCTGATACGGGAGCTTTTACTCGTATAACGGCCCTGGATCTGTGATGGGTCCTACTTCACTATTCATTCAATAGTTTTCATAATAAGAAAATTCCTCTTATTTACCTCTATTTTGAAAAACTCATAATTTTCGACTTAATAAACAGTAGTACCTAATAACGTAGGGAAGGTGGTGGTAATACGGATCGGTTTTTTGGTTTGGACAAAATATTCGATTTCGAATTTAGCTAATGCATCATAAATCATCAAATTTGTTTTTTGTAATGCATTGTGAGTATATATGGATACAAATTAAACTATTCCATGTTACATTATTTTTGAAACATAATGCAAAAATGAAGGGGTAATATGAAACATGTATAAGAATAATTTTAAAATATTGTATTTTACTATTGCGAGTACTTTATTAATTTTATAATGACAGTAATATTCTATTTTATTAAAAAAGATTAATACAAATTGCTCTAAAGTTCTTTACGGACAGAAGTCGCAAATGAAAACATCAAAACCACTGCGCAACATATTAACCCATTTCTGGTACATTCCACATTGAAACCATTTGTCAGATTTTGATTTCTTGAATATCTCGCCACAAAATAGGCAGACTGCGCTATCTTTCAAAATAGGCAGACTGCACTATCTTTCAAAATAGGCAGACTGCACTATCTTTCAAAGTTTTCTGAATCGTTTTCCAATCATAACGATAATCACAATGTATAAAATAAAATTTTAGTCAGCCATCACTGACATTTAAATTAAATATATTTTATTATTTTGAGTATAGGAACAGACAAACTGTTGAATCTTAAAATTGCTTGCAAAAAGTTTTTACTATATTTATATGTATTATGTGTGTATTTGTATCAAGCAATTAAAAGTTTTTTTTTCCAATAGACACTGATTCATCAGTAATGGAATGTAACGGAATTATTTATAACTTTTGAATCATGTGAGGGCAAATTTTAACATTCTGCGCAACGTCTGATCAGTCTCTTCTTAATCATTCCATGAGCAGTTCAAAAAAAGGGTAAAATTAAAAAATTGTGTACTATTGAAGTACTTTATTAGTTAATTTAAAATATAATAATTTTCAAACAATGTGAAATTTCAAAGAATAATTTTATATATCAATTTAACAATTTTTTCATTGATTGAACCAAGATAATGTAGATACCTATTGAGAATATTTAACCACTATGTCAGAGTACAGTACGACGTTTTGAGAAAACATTCTCACCTTGAAAGCAGACTCAATACTTAAATATTGCGCAATAATATAATATTGATAGTGTGCGGGAGTTAGTTAGCATAAAATTAATCTTCAATCAATCAAGGCAATGAGAATCATATTAAAAAGTAAATACATCAGAATTGAAGAAATAAGAAGAGCGATCAATTGGATGGAAATAAAAAAAAACTTGTTTATAACTTTCTCATTTTTTTACATAAAATTCACAATATGACAAAATGCCAAAATATTTTTTTGAACAACATTATTGTAAATAGTGATGTACATACATATAACACCAGAAATAGAAATGGAATAAGATTACCATGTAAGAAAAAAGTGTATACCTACAAAGAATTGTCTAATGTACAGAGATGTAAAAATATATGAGACGCCAGAAAACATGAAGAATATGAATAAGATGAATGAATTTAAAAACAAGTGATATAATTATTGTAAAAATAGTGTACAATTGTAGAGCATAAGATGTATTATTTATTATATTATAGATTGTACCATAGATTATATCATATTATAAGCTGTATTATTATTTTTATTACAGATGGTACCATAGATTATATCATATTATAAGATGTATTATATTAGAGATTGTAACATAGATTAAATTAGATGTAAATGCAAATATGTAGGTTTAAGAATTTAAAGTGTAAAATACTAGTTAATATATAGGAGTGTAATATTAACTAACTTTAGAAATAAATAATAAAATAAAAAATCTTGTTTTCCTCTCTCTTAAAAACAAGACAATTTTTAGATTTTTATGTCATATTTCTATACCGATTTAAATGGCTGAATAACATTAAGAAATCCACTATTTTACCGCGATACATGTTACATCACACTGCCATATTTTCACATGTTCGTGTGGGATTCCAAAAACAAGCGAAGCTGCATCGGGCCAGTTAGCGTAATGTTAATTTCTGAGATCAAAGCCAGATCTGGGTCGTAAAGCGATTTGCCTTTCTTGCAAATATTATAACATTTCAAGGCGTGCGAATATTTTGTAGCGGATGCGCAATGTTTACGAAGGCAATGAAAGAGAAGCGCAAATCATAATAAAATCGCGTATTATTTATTCTAAACAACTCTTACGTAACGTTCATTAGCGATTTTATTTCGAGGAAATTGGTTTTGAGAGCTTCTCACTACTGACATCCTGTTTAGACAGCATCGCTCTTCAAAAAACGCGCCTGTAATAAGATACGTCTATACAAAAACTTATTGGGCATCGGAAAAATAAAATTTTATTTATGTATTTATCTGTTTATATTAGGTCCTTACATATGAAATTGGCGTTTTGCCGTACTGGCCAATTTGTTTTTCATTTGTTTTTTCCTCAATTGTTTTTTTATTTGTGTCACTCAGTTTACAAAATGAAAAACTTGAAATATCGCGTTATTTACGAGTACAAGTTCCACCGTGGCACCAGTGCTGGAGAAACGGCTCGAAGGATTAATGATGTGTATGGCGACGGTGCCGCAAAAGAAAACATAGTGCGTTTTTGGTTCCAACGTTTTCGTTCCGGAAATTTCGACCTGCAGAACAAGCCCCGTGGACGGCCGGAGACCAAAGTTGATAATGAAGAATTGAAGGCTATTGTGGAAGCGGATCCATCGCAAACCACATCCGAGTTAGCTGCAGGCTGCGGTGTTAGTGATAAAACTGTTTTAATCCACTTGAAGCAAATTGGTAAGGTGAAAAAGCTTGAAAGGTGGGTACCTCACGAATTGAGTGAAGCAAATCAACAAACGCGCGTTGACTGCTGCGTTGCATTACTCAACCGGCACAATAATGAAGGGATTTTAAATCGCCCAAACAGATTACCATTTTTTTCGAAATTTGGATAACTTCTTGCAAAGGAAAAAATTCAACTCCGATGGGGCAGTCCAAACCGCCTTCAAAGATTTTATTGATTCCCGTCCGAATGGTTTTTTTAGTAAAGGGATCGATGAACTACCTATGAGATGGCAAAAGTGCATAGATAGCAATGGTACATACTTTGATTAAATAAATATATTATAATAAAAAATAATCGGCTTTATGTTCCTCCCATACTAAACGCCAATTTCATATGTAAGGACCTAATACAAGAAATATGGTTGTCCAGTAAGAATCGGTTCTCACAAATATGTATTTACAATACACTGCCGATTGTCCAAGGTTGCATTGGTTGCAGATTAACCGGGGTGATAAAACTTTTTTTTAATATTTAAAAAAACTTTACAAAAGTAAACATATTTTTTCAATCAGCCTAACACGTAAATAAAATATGAAACTCGTGAAGTTATGAACACGCAACATTGCGAAATTGTGATCATCCCGAATTACGGAATTTAATCGTGGAGTCTAATTGTTAGTATAAATAAGAACGCAAGTGTTGTATTTAAGACTTATTCAATTATTTATTATTTTATTTTATATGATAAATATTGTATTTTCGTGTGTAAGATTGTGTATTTTTCATTATTTTAACAATTTAAAATCGTGTGTAAATTTTGCGTGTGCGCAAATGCGAAGCATTTTTTCTAACAGTTGAAATGAAACGGAGATTTCTACGAATCATCTGGGAGGTTAAAAAGATTTAATAAAGGGAGTAAAAAAGTAACCCATAAAAACCAAGTTTTTACAATACTCCCGTTCTCATTTTCGGGTTCCGTGTCTACCACATGCGTCGGAATCTCCATAAAACTTACTGATTTGTATGTAAAAATTATTAAAAATTTGAAAAATCCATTTTTTTTTAACGAAAATTTGATAGATCTTCTTGATCGTCACCACGAGCCTACTTGCAACGTTTCAGCTCGATTGGATCACGGGAAAAAGGGTTAAAAATCGACGAATCCTGAACTGTTTTTACTTCCTTTCTTTTAACTCGTGTCGTCTGCTTGCTTGCCGGCTTGCCGTCAACAAAAACTTTGAATCGATTTTTGAGCCTTTTCCCGTGATCCAATCGAGCTGAAACATTGCAAGTAGACTCGTGGCGACGATCAAGAAGATCTATCAAATTTTCGTTAAAAAAATTAATAAGATAACGTCGTGGAATATTTTCTAAATTTGAATTAGTCCGTCGGTATACATAATAGGTACTTCAGTACGAATTTCGAAAATCTAAATTGACTGACAAATTAATGTTTTTAGAATTTAATCTTCAAAGCATGAAGTGTCCTATCAAAGCTCAAAACATCTGACATTTTAGAAATATATTAAATCACTGTAAGTTTAGTGTTATGTTATATGTTTTAATTCGTCTTTAATTGTTGTTATATTTTACAAAGAAAGGGAGTATAATAAAAACTTGGTTTTTATGGGTTAGTTTTTTTATTCTCTTATTTTATATGTTCAAAATTGTAATTTTGTGCCGTGCATCTGTGTACATTTTCGAATTTGGAGTCGAATTAGGTATTGGAATTTTTTCGGATTTTTTTTGCGGAATTTATCCGGGTTATTTACAGGCGGGTAAATAACCCAGAGAGTAATAATCGAGAGACTATTATATTACGTCTCTGGTACTAGACGCACAGCACTGTCCAGTGTCCATAGTGGCTTGTTATCAATGGACCCGTAAAACAGTGAAGAATTGTAGCAATTGTTCACAATTTTAAAGAAAAGGACAGTAGGCAGATCAACCCTGAAGGTCATTGCCAAGGCCACGAGTAGAACCAGCGCCATTTTTTTCCGACAAATATTTTAACGACCTTGGCATTTTCAAGCTACAAGGGGCAGTCTTGAAACGCACCGAACGAAGGATTTATCCGGCAGGTGAGAATGCTAGTGCACATAGTTTTTTTGTGCAACTTTAATACCATAATACATAATTATATATGTAACAATGTCCGTTACTAACGCTAACAGATGACGCAAATAATAACGACCTATGAAATAATAATTAAGTAAAAAATACAACAAAATTTTTCATTCTCTGTGTAATCTTGTTCGTCACTAACGCTGCCAGATGGCGCGAATAATGATGCGGCGTACAAAATAATGAGGTATAACAAAAAAAATTAAGGCATTATTCTCTTCGTGGCAATGTCCGTTACAAATGCTACCAGATGGCACAAATAATGATGAGGTATAAAATAATAATGAAGTATAAAAATGAAAAAAATGCATAATTCTCTAGTTATCAATGTCTGACACTAACGCTACCAAGATGCTACACTACGGTAGGCGCTATTCTCACAACCAAGCATAATGACAGTACGTCGTTTGTGATAGGCCATAGCTAAGCAAGTATGCATAGTACTAATAGTACTAAGCATAATTGTATCATTACAACGAGTAAGTCAAACGTGAAGAATATTCCAAGTATGGACGTGTCGTTATTAAGGGACTCGTATAGCAAATAAAAACGCCTCAAACCGTTTTGGAAGACATATTTGTAGTTTAAAGGACTGGAAAAACCATGGTTTACAAGTGACAGTCGATTGAAGATGGTTCCCGTCCGAGACTACCCGTTGAGGCCAATTCCTCACTGTCAAAGTGTTGGAATAACATTTTTCAAACTTAATAATTAATGGGTCTTAACATGAACGTGAGTAAAACAAAGTTCATGGTGTTTAGTAGGCAAGATCACACGGGAGCACGCCTCACATTGAATGGGGCTGGTATAGAGAGAGTGACAAAGTTTAAATACCTTGGAAGTATCCTAGCGGAAGACCTCGACCCAGAAACCGAAGTCAAATGCAGAATTGAAGCATCGCGAGCTGCTTTTAACAAAATGAGACAGATATTCTGCGATGACAATCTTAACCTGAAACTTCGACAGCGACTGGTCAAATGTTATATATGGTCAGTCCTGCTGTACGGAGTGGAATCGTGGACCCTCAAAGTGAGTAGCATGAACCGGCTGGAGGCGTTCGAAATGTGGATACATCGGAGAATGCTCCGGATACCCTGGACGGATATGGTCAGCAACACAAGAGTTCTTCAAAGAGCTAGAGTGAATAGAGAGTTGCTGACAAATATCAAAATCCGAAAGGTATCGTATTTGGGTCATGTGCTCAGAGGAGAAAAATATGAATTGCTCCACCTGATTCTTATGGGCAAGATAGAGGGTCGTAGAGGTGTTGGAAGGAGACAAATTTCCTGGCTCCGCAATATACGCGACTGGACGGGCATAAGAAGTGTTGGAGAGCTGTTTCGTGCTGCCCAGGACAGGGATGCTTTCTCTCGGGTGATAGTCAACGTTGGGGGGACCTGACATGACACCAAAAGAAGAAGAAGAATAATTAATTAATATTGATTTTTCCCTATCTTCCTCCTCATTCCGCGAATTTCTTGATCTTCCCTCGTATAAAGATATTGAAATGTACAATACTATCCTTCAACACTAAGTAATACTATACAAATAACGACTCTTTTGAAACGGTGGGTTTTATGATACCGACCGCCTAAGTATCATCGAAGTACCTGGGATCAATCGAAGCCTCGGTTAAGTTGGCTTCAAACAACTGGGCGGTACTTTAATAGTACTGGCCTTGTTCGATTCACAAATACGCGGGTAATCGAGTGCGACTGTGGGAACCTGTCGGAGGCTGGACCGGAGCCACTAAGTCGGTAGCTAATTAAAAAAACCTGCTTGACTGAACTTGACTTGAAAAAAAGATTGACTCAGGAAAAGAGAGCGAATCGTTGACGACCTGTTGCAACAGAGAGTCTTCAAGCTCTGGAAGTGGCATAAAAATGAGCAAGTGTAACAGAAATTTCAGTGGAAGGTTGTAAAAAAATCAGTTCTATTAAAAATGTATTAAGGACGGTCCGAGTCCGTTAGCCCCACGTCACGGCGTACAGCAGGCAGAATCATTGACAGAACTTGGTGTATTGATCTCTTGAAGACGTTAAGGGTTGATCAATCCCTTTTCAATCACGATGCTTTCCCACTAACGTTCGATCTGAGCTCTGCGCCTGTGCTATTTTATTAAAATAGCGCAACCAAAAAACACTAACTTTAACGACATAATATTAGGTCCTTACATATGAAATTGGCGTTTTGCCGTACTGGCAAATTTGATCTCAAATATCTTCTCTTTGGTTAGGAATTCCAAATCCAAATTTATACAACTATTTACTCATGTATTTGTGTTTTGAAAATTATAATTCATTTGTTTTTTCCTCAATTGTTTTTTTCTTTGAGTCACTCAGTTTACAAAATGAAAAACTTGAAATATCGCGATATTTACGAGTACGAGTTCCACCGTGGCACCAGTGCTGCAGAAACGGCTCGAAGGATTAATGATGTGTATGGCGACGGTGCCGCAAAAGAAAACACAGTGCGTTTTTGGTTCCAACGTTTTCGTTCTGGAAATTTCGACCTGCAGAACAAGCCCCGTGGACGGCCGGAGACCAAAGTTGATAATGAAGAATTGAAAGCTATTGTGGAAGCGGATCCATCGCAAACCACATCCGAGTTAGCTGCAGGCTGCGGTGTTAGCGATAAAACTGTTTTAATCCACTTGAAGCAAATCGGTAAGGTGAAAAAGCTTGAAAGGTGGGTACCTCACGAATTGAGTGAAGCAAATCAACAAACGCGCGTTGACTGCTGCGTTGCATTACTCAATCGGCACAATAATGAAGGGATTTTAAATCGAATCATTACCTGTGATGAAAAGTGGATTCAATTGGAATATCTAAGACATCCACCGTACTCTCCGGACTTTGCCCCAACAGATTACCATTTTTTTCGAAATTTGGATAACTTCTTGCAAAGGAAAAAATTCAACTCCGATGGGGCAGTCCAAACCACCTTCGAAGATTTTATTGATTCCCGTCCGAATGGTTTTTTTAGTAAAGGGATCGATGAACTACCTATGAGATGGCAAAAATGCATAGATAGCAATGGTACATACTTTGATTAAATAAATATATTATAATAAAAGAAATCGGCTTTATGTTCCTCCCATACTAAACGCCAATTTCATATGTAAGGACCTAATAATTATTACTTGTACTGCTCATCCAAATAAGTAGGCTCATAAAATAATTTGTGATCATTAAATTAGAAGGAAAACATAAGTATGTTATCTCTACTTGAGTTTAATTATAAAAACGAGCGAGCCTTACAGTAGTCGCATATGATGTGAAACATTTGATATCTCACAATTAAAAATATCAATTGAGCAGCAATAGAAATAAACCTCAAAATTTGAAAAAGCTAAATACGGAAATATTTATTCGAGTAATTATTCATTATTACTCACTTGCCTTTTTATCAATGATCTGCACTTTTTTGAGACACTTATTATTTAAAATTCATTTATAAATACATTAATATTAATACATGTATATTGTAACGTAAGAAAGTTTTCTAAAAAAATAAATGTTACAGTACCGTAGTATCACGACATGTTTTGAGTAGTACACAAACTAAGAGTGTCCCATCCCTAGTGGCGGGTGCTTATAAAAACTCATGCGCGGGAAAGATCTGTCTCTTCTGAATACAACACTTTGAGCTGCTACAACCATTCTAGAGATCAGCAGACCATAAGGTACATTACCTACTAATTTTGTATTATATTCTCGTTTGCAGAACCCTCCATGGATTCCACTAAATTCAGTTAGAAACCGCCATGGATTCCACTAAATTTAATTAGAAACCCGCCGAGGATTCAACTAAGATTTGACTTAATTCAATTAGAAACCTAACTCGTATTTAACCAAAGTTCTTTAGAAAAGATGCAGATTGTCCGGTTTCGCGATCTACAAACTAATGTATAATCTTGATGGTGTGCATTCCGTCAATATGTTTAAATTTAATTAAAAATAATTTCATCCTGGCAAGAATGTCTTTCAATATTATTGATAGCAAAAATATATAAAATATCAAGTACATATAAATAACATTGAACGTATTTAGCGTAAATTCCTAAAGGATTGGCCCTGTTGCACCTTCTCTACCGTCTCTCTTCTAGACGCAAATGCCTGGATATTAAATTTCTTCATAATATACGAGTTTTAAATAATAATGTGGACTGTCCTGAGTTATTGTCATAATTGACTTTCACGTACCAATCCATCATTCACGACATACAAATCTTTTCTGACCCAAAAACTATAAAACTCAGGCCGCAAAAAACTCGGTTATCAGTAGAACTTATTCTTGCAATACGAGAATTCCCTTGGCATATATTCTTATATATGCATATAGAGTTGAGGTTGTTATTACGGTCGTTAGACATATTTAACTGTAATTTCGGATATTTTATACGCACCGTATGTATTACCGAGAAGCGAATCTCGACGTTTCGTTGGATACTTATCCAACGTCAACAAGAGGACGACCTTTACCCGCAGTCTGATCTCAGTCTGACCTCCACTTCCGCGGGTAAAGGTCATCCTCCTGATGACGTTGGATAAGTATCCAAAAAAAACGAAATATCCGAAATTACAGTTAAATATGCATATAGACTTGATATTCTTAAGCAAAAACTTATAGACAAATTATATTCTTAAGCAAAAACTTAAAGTAATGATTTCATAGGCCAACCAAATAATCTCGGTAATAATACGCGGTCTGATCTCAGTCTGACCTCCACTTTCGCGGGTAAAGGTCGTCCTCCTGATGACGTTGGATAAGTATCCAACGAAACGTCGAGATTCGCTTCTCGGTAATACATACGGTGCGTATAAAATATCCGAAATTACAGTTAACTATGCATATAGACTTGATATTCTTAAGCAAAAACTTAAAGTAATGATTTCATAGGCCAACCAAATAATCCAACGTACAACGCACATACATGCACATGCAGACACATATTATTGTAAACGACTAATAGATGTATGGAGCAGATATTATTCAAACGCTTTAAATATTTTACTTTGTAAAACATCTTCATGCACTGTAAGCTTAAATTAGGATAAATAAGTAAAAAAAATAATAATAAAAAAAAAATGAAAAAATTAAGGAGGCATCTCCGAACCATTTTCGTCAGTAATTAAGCAAATCCTTAACTTTCTAAGAAATGGAATGCTCAACTTTTGATCTTAAATACTAAATTTTATAACGACGCAAATTTATATCTCGATGGTCGGATAGCCAGGACAAAGATGAAGGGGAAACCCTAGACTCTGGAATTACGCGAACAAATCCCAGGGACCTCGAAGCTGATTACCTACAGGATGGCGTTGCTCCAACATCGGAACATGTCTCAGGATCGATGCTCTCCGTCAAAATGTATAAAATGGCACCAGAGTTCCAGTTCAGCACGTCGGCATCAGGATCATTCATAAACTGTATTTAATTAAAAACTGTGCATAATGTAATTCATTAATTCCAACGTCGAAATTAAAGGCTTAGGTGTTATAACAAATTGTTCTAATAGAAAGAAGGTTCAGGACTAGTTAGCGGCCGACTTCACAAGTAATTCTTTTAATAATAAATCTTACTAAATTCAAGATAAGTAGTAGGTAGCTGTAGATAAAATGAAATTTACTCTTGTATCATAATTTTATAATAAACTGTAATAATAATCTAATCTATTTTTAGTTCTAATGTAAAATCCACTTATCCAGTTCATTATTGAGTCGATCCCACGCATACGCCCTAGTCTCATGCATCTCTCTGAGCAGTGGATGGTCACCCACCGCATTCTCAGGACCGTTTTATGAGCGAAAGCTCCCTTATCGGTCCTACTCATACGTCACCAGGTTGACAATTGTTTACTCTAAAGGCCATCTACGTGTCACGTCGTGTTAAGGGCGACTGCGACCCGGAGAGACCTGCAATAGTCCATTCACTCTACCTCCTTCACATAACACACTTTATTGTAAATTATCAAAGAAAGAAAAGAAAAGTATAAAATACAGGTAAAAATAAATCAGTAAGATAACATATAGCAAACATAGAAATAGAAAGTTCATTTAAAATACAACAATAGATTATGGTAAAAGAGTAAATATGCAATTCGGGTGGGAAGGAGAACAGTGAGGGGACGTCTGGGGAAAGGAGACACTCCTTAAAAGGGAAGGACAAGACAAGGATCATCTCTCTCAGCAGTCGGTGAGGGAGAGCAAAGGTCAAATCACGCGAGCTCCTTCAGAGCCTGTTGTATTAAAACTCATCAAGTACAACACCCAGTCCGCGAATCTCGACCTCAATGCACTACAACCTCCCAATATATTTATTAATTAGTAAATACATGTAAAGAAAAGTTTTTCCGCACTGTGAACTGTCATTAGAGAATTTTGGCGATGTCGATAAAACCGTGTACTATTATATATATAAGAATTTGGTCATTAGAAAAATATTCAATCCGGATTGCTTTAAAAATGGAATAAAAATGTTAATCAATTAAAAAGAGACTACATATAAGGTTGAAAATTTTTCGTTAAATTACGAGACTGCCGTAGCGATATTGATAACGCGCCATCCCCGGATATAGAATGGAAGTCCGTTGTTTTGAATCCCGGTATCAGTTAAAATATTTTTTCGGTAATTTTAATTTTTCTGTATGTCTTTTCTAATCAATTCATATAATTTTGTTCAAAATTCACAGAACTTCGTTCTCAAATTGCAGCCTCCCAATAATAATGTGTTTTCTTTAATATTATATACATTTATTAATACAGTACCAACCTCTCAGAAAATGGGTTGATGAGTCCGGTCACTTTAGGAAAGCCACTTGCATTAGTTTTAGTAACAGTGCGTTTACAAAAACTCGTAACATTATTTTTTTGAGTAAATGACAGACGCAAAAAATAAATATAAATATTATTTTAGTTTATAAACCTAAAATAAACATAGTCCGTTCACTTTAAGAAAGCCACTTGCATTACTGTAGTTACAGTACGTTTACAAAAACTAGTAACATTATTTTTTTAAGTTAATGATTTTTATTTTTATATTATATTTATTTATTGAGATTGACGGACATAGTCCAATAAAATATATTACGTAACACGAACAACATAAAATTTAAGAGAAAAGCAAGGACAAATGAAAAATACTAACATGATGGAGACAAGATCTAGACTATCTAATCAGAGATTGTTTGAATCTGGACAGACTTACACAGAAGAAGTCCAGATCTTGTCTTGAATTTATAAGACGATATAACCGTGACATGGGAGCATGGAAACCATAAATAATTCTATGATGGCTAAAGAAAAAACAGTTCATTATTTCTGAGTCTACGGGAAGGGAAATTGAATTTTATTTGGCCCAGTAACGAAGGCACATCAGTGTAGCCATTTAATATTTTGTATATGGTGATTAAGTCAGTGTTTTCTCTACGTTTTTGGAGGTTATAAATTTTTAACATTGACTCAATTTCACTGTACGAGTAGTCTCCTCTATCCACGCCCATCATCCATGCAACTTTTCTTAAGAAACGATGTTGCACGTATTCAATGTGACTTATTTGGTTTATATAGAAGGGAGACCAAATGACAGAGGCATATTCTATTCGACAGACAGACAGATAGACGGACGGACGGACGGACAATGAAATTATTATGTTTGATTGCACACAGTGACTCAAAACGAAAATTGCATTTTTCTGAATATCTAATATTAATAGTTTTGCAGGATGGAATGGATGGAAAATACATCGGAATGCACACAATGAATACATCACATTTGTACCATTTGCTATCCTGATGGTGGTTGGAAGTATTTAAAGGGATATTCTAAATCTTGGTCCTAAAACCTTCAAGAAAGCGAGGTGTCTTCTTGATCTTGTGTGTTCTTTAATTACTCTGCATCATTTTTCTTCTCCGTCCTTTTCATACTATCTCGTAGCTGTCCCCATTTTCTAATAATGTTACCAAACCATGAGAGATGTTTTTGGACATGACTTCAACCGATTTGGGTACAAGTTGTGGCGGTATCCGCAGTCAGTTCGAATGCCGCTTAATAGCTCACAATACCCTATTATTAGGTACAACGACATGTCAAGAACGATGAAGAAATTTTTCGCAACTATTTACCATAATTCTCTGTCTATAAAAGGCGACAGATCGATCAACGAGTCACTGTGACGTGCAAAATAGATTGTTTATTACTGTTTACAACTTGAATGATTTAATATCGCAAAGTGCAATGTCATTTCTCTCGAAATGCCGATCACCTTCAGTGAGACGCGTAAAGCCTAGATAGTTTTTTTTACGAAACAACTGCGACAACTTTACAAATGACATACTGTCACCGCACTCGCATATGCAGGGGAACATGTCTGGCCACTCTCTAAAACCAAGCTAGGTGTACTGTATTTTTATGACTTACTAAAGAACTAAAGGTTGCCTCAGCAGAAAGGGGAAAGTCGGGTAAGATGACGAATCGGATGAGATGTTTAAAACTATACAACACAATTAATGTATATTATAGATATCTCACAGAGACGAAACTGTATTAATTATGGGAAAGTAGGTATAGAAGTCATTTGGGTGTAATAGGACTTATGACCTATCTTTTTATGGTTGGCTTAAGTGATCACTTTACACAATTGTAACATTCGCCATTTCCACCCATGATAGAATATACCATGCTTATTCATTTTTTGGAAGTTGTATATATGTTCAAATTGCGTGGAAAGCTTTCATATATGAGTAATAAGCACCTTTTCCATGCGGCCTGTACAAAGCCATTTTCATTCCCCTAAATCCCCACAGATGTCGCTAATGAGAAAATCTAAATTGATTTTTTACGGAATTTTGAGAGCAATATACTTTATTGTGTGTAATGAAATTCATCCGAATACTTGCATTACACTAGGATACGCCAGGAAATATTATTTCCAATTTTTGTTAAATTCCTTTTTACCAGTATTTACAATATACAACACAAAATATATTAAATATATCTACGGTTTCTTTATGCACGATGAACAACAACATTACACGGTTTCTGTAGAAGCAACGATCGGCACTCGACGGCTTCTAATAGCTGTGGTACAACGTTTTGTTTGTTTGCGTGCTGCGTACTAGTAAAGTTTGATATTCATAAAATAATGTCTTCATCGAATTAAATATTTTTTTATAAGTGATATATTATTGTTAAGCCTGGATATTCTCTTTACAAGTTTAAAATTGGAGGTACTCCATGGTTTGGTTGTGCCTTTTCAAGACGAGTGTGACAGATAACCTGAATGTAATATCAAGTGAACTTAACAGTTCGTTATATAATATGCTACATTATATAATACATTATATGATAATTATTCTACATATATTTACACTTGGACTTATGACTCACTCAACTTTCACTAACATTGCACTTGATACTTTGTAGATACATAATTACTACCTTATGAAAATAAATATTACTGACGAATTCAAAAAAATATTATAATTGTGTTCTATAACGCCACTCTGGGACAGGCGTAGCCTAGTAGAGTGGCATAATCCACAAATTTAACAACAACAAAAAAAGTGTAATTTATCTTACATTTTATTGTAAAATTAGTATTAAGTACCTTTATTTGTCAACAAGGATTTTTTGAAATAAATAAACTGAAATAAATAAAAAATAAATAATTGCTAGAGTGAAAAATTATTGATAGAAAGAGACGACGATATAATAATTGTTGAAGTTTATGTCGACGCGCCGATAATAAACATATACGGAAACACCCGATGACTGCCGATCGACTGCTTATATTATGTCAAAATGTTAACGTTATTTTGACTTCCGTGTATTATTTGAGTTTATTTGTTATTATTTTCTGTCTAGAATTTAAAATAAATAATATTTTTTAAATAATTTAATTTAATCTCATAATATGATCATCTAAAATGACGTGTCGTATGCAGAACGTGCGTGGCAGAAGTTATAAATGTATTAAATTTTCAAACCATAGATGGCGTTAGCTTAGTTTATGTAAAAATTTAATAGAAGTTAGATAAAAACCAAATATACAACTTCTAAAAATTCGATATATGTATGAGCGAGCTTGGGTGGAATTGTGAACGTTACATTGTGTAAAGCGATCACTTAAACCAGCCGCAAAGACAAGTCCTCAGCCCTGTGTCAAAAACATACTTTCCCATATAAATACATACTCTGTGAGACATCTATAATTTATATTTATTTATCTAAAAATTAAAAAATGGGTTAAATTTAAAAAATCAAGCAGTATACCCGATGTCCCCCTACCATAACTTTATTAACCTACTTCATCGAGCATAAATTGTAAATGGGAACGAAATCAAAACGTTATGTCTCGCCACAGTTACTGTCAAATTAAATCGTAGGACCAGCTTGATAACCGCCGGCGCTTGGATTCGAACCCGCAATTTACGATGTGCAGGTGAGCTTGCTACCAATCACTTCTACCAACGATCCTCACATCGCACGCGGTCATTCGGTGCCCGTCATAATTTCAAATTAAGCTCAGACACTCGTGCGTCCGGACAAAAATGCAAACCAATTAATTTATCAGAAAAAACCCGGAGAATTTTTCGCGTCGGGAACCTAACCCCTGACCCCGCGATCGGGAAGCGAGGTTGGCTCCGGACGCTCGATTTTGTTGTTTTGTAATTGCTATTACTGTATTCTAAAATAAACGTCCTCGTATTGATTTATTCCGAAACTACTTAAATAAAATAATTTGTGTCATGTGTTGCCAACACAGAAATTTCGCGCGTAAGCACAGACATTAATGTTTCAATAAAAAATAATTTTCAACGATTCGACGCGGCTTATATAGTAATTAGTAAATGCTGTTGGGAGATTTATTTTAATACAAATTTGTTGACTATAATTTTTGTATAATAAAATAGGAGTATTGCCACAACAATTTTCCTCGATTAATCAATTCATGTAATTACGGTTGTTAAAGTAGAATGTTGCGAAACTTTTGCTTACGAAAAGAGGGCGTCGTTATCTTTATACAATACTATAGTTTGGTCCGAATGAGCATTAAATTTACGTTAATAAAGATATACAACATTTTGTAATAAGACATTTAATTTTTTCTTTATAACTCGTACCATACGGAGTTCCGATAACAGTAATCAGATTATTTTCTGTTTAAAATCTTACACATCATTTGTTTTCATTTGTTTTCATCGGAAATTTGTACCGTTTGACTGATCGGACTCAAAATTTGGAAACTTATTCTTAAAGACTCGGCGGGAAATATATGTGACATTTCCCCCCTATTCTTTTAACCCTTCCTTTCCCAGATATATTTTCTAGGTAAATCTGTACCTTTCGGCCGATCGGACCTCAAAATTTGGAAACTTATTCGTTAGGACTCGGCGGGTAACATACGCGACATTTCCCCCATATTCTTTTAACCCTTCCTCTCAGTTTATATATTTTCGATGCAAATCTATACCCCCACAAATTTATTTTAAACTTAATCCTTAACCCGTGCAACGCCGGGTAAGGACAGCTAGTTTCCTATACAATGCGAACAAGATTCTACTAAATTTGTCGTCATTGTATAGGAAACTGTAGTATTTTGACGTCGCATCACTCGCAGGCATCCGACTGACGAAAGTTGTGCAAGCAGAATGAAGCAACCTTAACGTATAGAAATTTGCCGATTGTCCATGGAAAAACATATTTTTCTTTCAACTTTGTCGACTCTTACTACACATTATCATTCTATTTTCCTAGGGTTTTGTATTCGTTGGGATATTTCTGAGCATTACAAAGAATACCAGCCCAATATGGTTTTTAATCATTAAATAGTTTTAAAAATTAGTTTTTTAGGGTTAAGTTATGACCCGTACCGGAACAGGAGTGTTCAAATGCGTAAATTTATAAACATAAAACAACATTCATAAATTTTTAGTCTAAATTAATTTAAATTAATATAAATTAACTTTGTTTAAACCACTTATTTATTGAAAAAAATCAACATGTTTCGAAGCCAATGGCTTCTTCGTCAGGAAAACAAAAATAATATTTAAAAATCGAAGTATAGATCAAAATATTAAAAAGTTATATATGGAAAATGATTTTTAATATTTTGATCTGTACTTCGATTTTTAAATATTATTTTTGTTTTCCTGACGAAGAAGCCATTGACTTCGAAACATGTTGATTTTTTTCAATAAATAAGTGGTTTAAACAAAGTTAATTTATATTAATTATAATTATGTTACCACAAAATAAATTTGCTACATTTGAAGAAGAAGTAAATTAATTTACACAACACATATTTTCAAAGTTTAGTTTTAAATTCAGACATGTTTTTTACTTTCTTGATTCCTCTACTTCATTAATGACCTTCATTGCACTGTTGATCGTTAAGATTTGGACTTCTTTCTGAATGACATTCTTACACCATCTCTTTCTCTTGTATCATATTCTTGCTTACATTGATTTGCATGAATTTTTCTAATAAATTCGGCTAACACATGTTCAGTGAATTTTAAAAATTAATATTACAGCCTTGAAATATTTTATTCACTTAAAAGTTATCAGACTGAGTTCTATCAACATTTCATTAATCCGAGTATTCCAATAATATTTCTTCGGGTCAATTTTTTACTCGTGGCAATGTACAGCCGGCCACTGACGAATTCTTCGCAAGATAATTTTATTTATAATTACAAAATAAATGATCATAAATTCCTTTAACGTTTAATTACTTTATGGATACGAAATGAAATAATATGAATCATATCCTCATAATAATGACGAGTCTGTCGATGTCCTTCATCAGCTGAAACTAGTATGTGAAGAAAGTAAATTTTAGCTAAAATTTACCAGTATACTTTTTAATATGAATATGATGGAAAACCATCAGGAATGTTCGGAAAACTTTAAAAATGATTAAACAATAATTATTATCAACTAGCTGTTCGTACCCAGCGATGAAAGGGTTAAGGATTAAGTTAAAAATAAGTTTGTGGGGGAAGACAATGTTTCCATTTGATCAACGCTGGGATGGAAGGGATGTCCGGGAGGGAAATGTGGCGCTGGGTCCTAAAGAATAAGTTTGCAACATTTGAGTCAAATCGGTCAAAAGGTTTTCTGTAATTTTTTTTAATTTTAATAGAAAACATATCGTTGGTGAGATGAAGACAAAGGGAAAATGTCGCTTGTCTTATTCACCGGGTTCCAAACAATCAGAATACAAAATTTGGGTCAGTTCGGTCAAACGATGTTGATTTTTACAGGAAGTAATCAAGGGGTTAGGAGGTGGGGTAAAGGGGGGGGGGGTGTCGACTATATTACCCGCCGGGTCCTAAAGAATAAGTTTGCAAAATTTGGGTCAGATAGTTCAGACGATGTAAATTTGTACAGAAAATATATCAGAGGGAGGGGTTGGGATAAAGGAGGAGAGGGAAAATATCCGCCGGGGCCTAAATATTAAGTACACAAAATTTGAGTCAGATCGGTCGATCGGTACAGATTTGCATGGAAAATATATCAGGGGGATGGGTAGGGGTAAAAAGGGAGGGAGGAAATGACATCTTTGTTACCCGCCGGGTCCTAAAGAGTAAGTTGTTGGTCTTGTGGTTAGGACACTCGCCTCGTGATGCAATGGTCGCGGGTTCGAATCTCAGCCCAGACTAGCAAGTTAGTCCTATTTTCATAGCACAAGCGTTTAGCTTAGTTTGAAAATAGTAAGAACATTGATGTGACACGTATTCCGTGTTCGCATCTCTATTTTATAAAAAAAAAAAAAAAATTATGGAAAATTTGAGTCAGAAAGTGTAGATTTGTATAGAGAACAGGCAGACACACAGACATTGAATTGAATAGGTATAGATGTGTCAAATTTACATTAAAAAAAACACCAATACATCACGCGCGGTATACATAATTGATAGCGTGCATCAAGTGCGTTGTTGCATTATTGTCTAGCGTGAAGCGGCCAACTTGTAACTTATGACATTCTCAATAGATCGATCACGCACATTACGCATAGATTGACATGTATCAGTATACAAAATGTGTATGCTTAAAGGACTATGACCAGAAAATCGATCTGTTGCTGATGTACACGGCGTTGCACGGGTAAAAAATGTTGAATTCCAGAACCCTTGACAACCACCTAAAAGTTAAATTCCTTCGCAACCAACCTCAATCCCTCCAACATCCTAGTAGCCCTGTATGTTATCCACCGTGAAGATTTTCGCTCGAGTAAACCTATCTATCTATCCATTTACCTATTTGTATATATAGACAGAACGTACATATGTATATATAGAGGGTTATTTGGAAAACATTAATTACCTTGCAGGACTACATTCCTCCCTTGATTACGAGTCGAAAATGTTCAAGCTATTATAACCTAATATCAATAGTTAAGGAGATATGCGACATCAAAGTTTGCATTTTTTATCAATATTTCTGACTTCTTTTTTGTAAAACGTTGGACTATCATTACAGTAACTTATATCGAATTAGAAAAATTCATTTCCTTTAATACAAGTCAAATAAAAAAATAAAAACCTTCGAATTCCAATTGGAGTTTTTCAAGGTTTTTATCATTTTATTTAACTTGTATTGAAACGAATGAATTTTTCGTAATCGATATGAGTTACTGTATTGATAGTCTAACGTTTTACAAAAAATAAGTCAGAAATATTGAAAAAAAAATGCAAACTTTGATGTCGCATTATCTCAATAACTATTGATATTAGGTCATAATAGCTTGAACATTTTCGACTCATAATCAAAGCAGGAATAAAGTCCTACGAGGCTATTAATGTTTTCCAAATAACCCTGTATAAACGGACATTCTAAAATACACATAAATAAATGAGAGAGTAGGTATTCAGTGGATTAGAATTTGCAAACACTATATTTAATTAACATTTTATAAATTATTTTATTTAATGCTCGATGATTCTACCGACTTAGAGAGCCTCCTTACGAAACAACCTACACACGCCACCTCCAACCGGTTATCATCCTAGTCGAGGATTATTGAAAATGCACATAATGTCTTTGATTAAACCTAAGTGTTTATGGATTCGATATAAACCATTATAACATTTCAGATATAAATATTTATGGTTGTTTATATACCCAAGTACATGTGCCAACGTAACATCGGGATCGTACAGTGGTGATGGTATTTTAACCGGTGACACACTAACCGTTATTTGAGATTTGGTATCGATGATTGGTAACTGATTATTCGCAATTTGACGGACAACCATCGGTACTAGTCAACAATTATATCTCAGTTACCAACCATCGATCTTCTTCTTTTGGTGTCATGTCAGGTCCCCCCAACGTTGACTATCACCCGAGAGAAAGCGTCCCTGTCCTGGGCAGCACGAAACAGCTCTCCAACACTTCTTATGCCCGTCCAGTCGCGTATATTGCGGAGCCAGGAAATTTGTCTCCTTCCAACACCTCTACGACCCTCTATCTTGCCCATAAGAATCAGGTGGAGCAATTCATATTTTTCTCCTCTGAGCACATGACCCAAATACGATACCTTTCGGATTTTGATATTTGTCAGCAACTCTCTATTCACTCTAGCTCTTTGAAGAACTCTTGTGTTGCTGACCATATCCGTCCAGGGTATCCGGAGCATTCTCCGATGTATCCACATTTCGAACGCCTCCAGCCGGTTCATGCTACTCACTTTGAGGGTCCACGATTCCACTCCGTACAGCAGGACTGACCATATATAACATTTGACCAGTCGCTGTCGAAGTTTCAGGTTAAGATTGTCATCGCAGAATATCTGTCTCATTTTGTTAAAAGCAGCTCGCGATGCTTCAATTCTGCATTTGACTTCGGTTTCTGGGTCGAGGTCTTCCGCTAGGATACTTCCAAGGTATATACCATCGATACAAATCTCAAATAAGAGTACAGCGTACATATAACCGGTTAAAATAATGGTTTAACCGTCACCATGGCGCAGGCTCGCCAGGGCATGTTATTTGGCGCACCTATTTTTTTAAGTAAGAAAAGAATATATGGATAGGCCACAACACACGGCAAACTAAGGAATGATAAAGGTATGTATTCTTGTGATACATGCAACAGCATACCTGAAAACGAAAGTCTTTCATACAATGTGCGACGTGCTGTCACTAAATTGAAATATGCGTTAAACGTTAATGTGTATGTTGGAAAAAAAGCGAAATTAAATATTTATCTCGACAAATATTAAAATCTCAATAGTATAAAATTAATTGTGGTAGAAATATAACTACACTCGATTTTCCTTCCCGAGGAAAATATGAATATCAAAAATGACGAATATAAAACGATTAAAAGGAATTAAAAAAATGCTGCGATATCTATGTATACTATTTCATAAAAAGGACTACAGATGTCCCTAGCATAGTCCCTTCAAATATATGGAAGGTTTCAATTTGGAACATATATCTATACAACATTTAAAAATTTGATAATGCGTGGATATCTTGCGACAGAATTGGTGAACGTTGCATCGTGTAAAGTGATCACTTAAGCCAGCTCAAAAATATTTTAAACCGTGGGCCATCGTATAAAAGACCTCCATGTACGTTTCTCTTTCTTCTCCCAAAAAAATGACGAAATCAATCTCAAATATAAACAAATTATTTTTTACATTAACACACATCATGTACAATGTGAACGAACTCACCGTTTCCGTTAACCAAATTACCTTTGATCTCCGATTGCTGAAATTTTACTAAATTTGTTTCAGTTTTGTATGTTTTTTTTGGCGTGTAAACAGCGCCCTCTAGTAGCGTTAGTTTCTTGGAAAACAGTGGCCGTACAGCGAAGCTGCCATCTGGTAACAATAAAATAATATTTTTTCTCTGTTTTTTTGTAAAATATTATAAATAAATGTAGAAAATTCCATCAATGCCACGTCCCTGGGCAGTCGCCTTGCTGTCGAATAATAGGAAATGTACAGCCCTAGTGATTCGCTGACAATCCCTTACATGTCAGCCTTGGCACGCGTCTATCTATTTACCCACCCCGCTTTATGCGGAAGTATTAACACGAGTGTGTCGGAAAATATGAACTAATCTAAATGAATTTGTTTTTCACTGGAGAAGCTTACTCGATATCAAATGGCTTTTCTATCGGTGGATGGTATTATTACGTCTCTCTATATCATCTTCAAACTTTACACCCATTTTGAGAGTTTTATTTTGAGCAACATCTCTATGGGCACAGAGAATTTCCTTCTTAATAAAATAATTAGATTTATTGACCGTAGATATTTCGCTCTCCATCTGCGTATAAACGAAGTACTGAATAGGTAATGAAATAAAATCTTCAGAATATTTAGAGTTTGTTAAAAAATTTCAAGAACACAATATTGGATTTTATCCAAGAGGACATCCTTAATCAAAATATATTATAGATGTCTCATAGAGGCGAACCTACTTTTTTATATAGGAAAATGGGTATGGAAGTCTCTTTGGGTATCTAAAGGGCTTAAGTTCTATCGTTTGGGCGAGTATAATTGTGGCCGGTTTGAGTGATCACTTCATACATCGTGTAAAGTGATCATTTTAGCCAGCTATATGACAGTTCGTAAGCCCTGTGGAAACCCAAAAAAAATTTTTTTTGGGTTTCCACAGGGCTTACGAAATGTCACAGGGCTTACGAACTGCCACAGGGCCACCAAACCACACCTTTCCCACATAAAAAAGTAGCTTCGTCTCTGTGAGATTTCTACAATATATCTTGAAGTAAAATCTATTCTAATACGAATAACTAAAGGTTGTAGAATGTGATGACGAACCGTGTAAACAGGTGGACCTCGCTTACAGCAAGCACTGAATAAATTAAAAATACATTTGTGTTGCGAATCATCCTTGCCGGCACTTACACATACAGGGTGTAACAGAACTAGTCCACAATACTTTACAGGTAGATTCCTGTCTTGATTAGGAGTCGAACATGTTCAAGCAACCATGACCTAATATCAATAGTTATGGAGTTATGCAATATCAAAGTTTGTATTTTTGTTCAATATTTCTGACGTATTTTTTACAAAACGTTGAAGTATCATTACAGTAACTTATATTTTTCAATTTTTACTTTTATAATGCTGGATTTTATTTTTTGTGAATATATTTTTTCATTACTATTTAATTTATTTAATTACATTGTACATAACTGTGTTAATTACATATCATATATTTTATGTTGGTTTAGCTTTATTTTAATGTTTCAGGATAGTCGTACTATAATGTACTGAATTCGAGATTTAATAGGAAACATAACCTATACATTTATAGAAAATATGATTTTAGAAGGGATAGATACACAAAATCTAGAGTTTAGTACATTTTAAATAAGTAATCCTCTGTGACTGTATTCAAAACATTTTTTTGATTTTTTGGACATTGCTTTTATACTTTACATATGGTATACGGACCGAATAATTTTATCTATTTAAGCGGAAATTTCGTATAACTATTAGGTAGGAAGATAGTATAACTATTAGGTTATACGAAATTTAATACATATTTTTAATACTAAATATGAAAAGTACTGAAAATTGGTGAGGTAGATACTGAAAACACGTCACCCTCCCTGAAATTATATACATTATACGTATTACTTATTATTACAGGTTACTTTTCCTCCTTAGTATCACTGAGTATTATCTTTGTCTGTTAAATTAATTTTATTTTAATTAGCTAACGTACCAGGAGTTGCACGGGTTAATGATTAAGTTAGAAATAAATTTGTGGGGGGAAACAAAGTTTCCATTGCATTGCAAAGCCTCCAATTAAAACTATGTTTCCATTTAATAAAGGCTGGGATGGATAGGATGTCTAGGAAAGAAATGTGGCCTATTTTTTCTGTGGGAATATGCATGCAAGATTTGGGTCAAATTGGTCAGCGGTGTAGATTTTTACAGAAAATATTTCTGGGGGAGGAGATGGGTTAGAGGGGGAAGGGGAAATGTCGTCTATATTATCCGACTGGTCCTAAAGAATAAGTATACAAAATTTGGGTCAGATCGGTAAAACGGGAGAGTTTTACATGGAAAATATATGAGAGTGGCGTGGGGTAAACGGTGAGGGGGGGAAATCAAAATTTGAGTCAGATCGGTCGAACTGTACAGATTTGTCTTTTTGTTTGTGTCTTCTGGGGTATTATGCTGCATTATTACGACCTTTCTGGCCGCGGCATAATACCCCAGAAGACACAAACTAGAAGATTCTGAGTGGCCGTGAAAACCTAAGAACATTCTGACACATATTTGCATTGAAAATATATTAGAGGATGGGGAAGGGGTAAAAATGGGAGAAAATGTCGCCATTGTTACCCGTCGGGCCTAATGAATAATTTTCCAAATTTTGAGTCCGAAAAGTCGAACGGTACATATTTGCATTGAAAATATTTCAGGGGTGGGGAAGGGGTAAAGGGGAGGGGAGAAATATCATCTATGTTACCCGCCGGGTTATAAAGAATGAATTACCAAGTTTTGAGACCGATCGGTCGAACGTTACAGATTTGCGCTGAAAATGTATGTATGCAATTGAAAATGTATGAGTTTTATAGGTTTAATAGATATGTGGTCCAAACGCTTTATTCAAACAAAGACAACCGAATGTAATCAAAAAATTTGAATTCGGAAAATTTTAGGTACCTACGAGTACATCTAAATATTTATCAATATTGAAAGGGTAGGTACCGGCGCCTTTTTTTCAAATAATTTGTGCGAATGTGAATGGAACGCTGTGTGAAAATTTCAAAGAAATAATTGAATAACTTTAGCAGATTTTAGATTTTGGACAATCGAACATTTACATTTTAATTTATATAAATAAATAGTAGGTATATAAAAATAAACTAAGTATACAAAAACATCCTCGTATTCGAATGCAACGTTGTGCCAAAATTTCAAAGAAATCGGTAAAGAACTTACAGAGATTAGCGATTTTGTAAAACGAAAATTTATATTTTTATTTATATCGATGAGACACTTACGAAAGACTGTATACAAAATATATATAAAAGATACATAATTATTTTTAACTACCCAAACCCACTATCCCAATTACAAGTGTCTTCGGTCTGCTCTAGCAACATGCATTTGTCCATATATTTAGGGTATCAATATAGTGCGATCATGTACTAAAATGTCTATAATTGATTTAATATGTTTTATGGGTTCCGGTTATTGTCAAAATGGATGTTGTGTTGGAGTTATTCTGTGCTATTCTGAAAATAGGAATATTGGGATGTCAGACTTAATTGATAATAATAATGTCCCAACACTTAATAGATGAAAATAAAAATAAACGAGACGTAGGTATATGTCGGTATTCGGTGTACGTCGTAATTAAATAAGAAGATTTATATATTATCACGTATTTCTCTCAAAGTAAAAATATTTATTTGCGATGTCCGATTTCTCCGGTCTGGTCTGACAGCTGCCCTCCGCTGCAAACGTAACTTCACAATTCTCATGTGCCGACTAAAACTACATGAAATAAGTACTAATACTGTATTAAAGCTTACAGAAAAAAAATGTTTCATATGCCCTTATTAATTTCTTCTCCCATAGCGTCCTGACGTAAAATTATAGCAAAATTGTCATAGTCACGTTGGACCATAGAAAAGAGTAATATTGTTGGACTCTATTTAAATTTGACTTCTTCATGTACTTCTTTCTCCCTCTGACCACACCACCGATGTATATTTATTTTCGTCCCGTTTACTTTTTATTTTCGTCTATTAAGTGTTGGGATAAAGATCTGACATCCCAATATTTCTATTTTCAGGATAGCACAATAAATATAAACATTATTATCACTGTCGTATCTATCTTCCTATAATTGTGCGAGACATATCACTAGGTTTTTGTATTCTTTTCTTACCGTTTACTAGTGTCTTCTTATTGGATGATAAAATAAATAATTAAAAAATATATGTTCATTTTGTTAATTTTTGAATCGCACAATAATATAGCTGCGATTAACGTATAAATCATCTTTTCAACACGTTAATTTATATAAATATGAAGCTAATTACATTGAGACATCTTTAGTTAAGCACGATAAATTGAATTTATGAAAGAAAATACATTAACACGTTATATTGTGTGTAAAGAAAACATCGAGTCTCTCATTTCTTGATTCAGCGGTTTTGCCGGTCTTTTGAAATCTTATTGGATTCTTCCTTTCCGTCCAAGTAGTATTGTAACGATATTGGCCTATTCAAATAGACATTGCTGAAAAATTATACGAAAATATCTATCTGCTAAAGTTTATAATAAAGAGAAGCTTCACAAACCGTTAAATACTCTATAATTAAATATTTGCCGGATAAGTAGATGCGGACGAGCTTTATTATTTTTTGCACGCGGGCGTGTAAAGCAGGCTTTATGTTATTTTGTTTAACGAGATGTCCAATCACAGACGCGGGCGTTAGCACCGAATCTGACCAATGAAACGCGTCTTTAGAGTTAGACTTTGACTTTTACACGCGAGTTGGAATCAAAGATGGCGCGAGATAGGGACTATTGTTAGGCGTTACAAATTAGAAAGCGGCACTTGAGTTTTCAGCTTGAAGGTCGGCGGAGGCTTTGTCGAGGAGAGTCCGAAGTAAGGAAGATAATTTGGCTGGATCGAGGAAAAAGCCAGAGGTTGATAATAATTCAAAGAGAATTGGAACAGTGAACAGCTAAGCATTTTCAATATTATTTATTTCTATTGCCTTTTTCGTGTATTCAATTTAGAACTTTCTGGATCGTAACAATTATTGATACATGTTGTGGATTGCTTGGTTACGTATTTTGGGCCTAGGGATAATTATTACTATACGCGCTTCGGATTTAATGTACAAGAAATCGTAATGTGGCGACTGTGAATTATTGCATAACGCTTATGAAATATATAATTCTGTCGCTGTTCATATGAAAAATCATTTAAATTCGATATTCATATATTACCAAAGATATAAAGGCTTTAAAATGGAATACTTTACTGACGAAGGGTGTTTTGTGTTTGTTCGTGGGGTTTAAAATTCAGTATAATTATGCATATTCAATGTCGCGAGGTTCGGAATGTGCGAGAGGTTCTTCAGGGCGGATGTATTCTTATGCAAAAGAATGCTTTGTTATCTATACTGGCGATTGAATACACGGAATTCTATATGATCTGTATTATTTTGGGGATAATACGGAATTTAATTATGTGTTTTGATATCACGATTGTAGGCGTGATATAGGTTCAAATCGTGCGAGGAATTTCCTACAAACAATATATTTTAAAAATGCATCTGGATTTTATATTTATTTTATTAAAACATGAATGTGTGGTTTATTTGAACTCGTTACATGTTTGTATTGCGTATCATTAGGCAATCGTTGAAAACACGATTTGTTCCTATCAAGTTCTTATAAAGACGTGTTTCGAATTGTATATATATTCCTTGATTGCGATGGTTATTCATATGACATTGTTTATTCATTCAATATTAGATATTTGAAATGTTTCTACCGCCACCTAGCGGGAATCAAGAAAGGGTTGAGCCTTCGCTAAGGATTGGTCCATAGTAAGCGGCAGTACGTGGCGCGTTTCATTTGAGTGTAATAAGTTTGATTTAAAATTACTTTATGTCTTGATTTACAAAGGAAATTTAAGTTCATTTTTTTCTTATAAAACCGGCCCATATATGAAATTGTCAAATATATTTTAGAAATATACGTTACTGACACCTGGTGGAAGATTTAGGAAACATTTTGAGTCTCCGCTAACGAGAATAGCAATAGGGGGCGCAATATATATATATTCTCTTAGTAACGAATAATTAAAATTGGACTTCTTTGGTTTTTAAATATTCCTTTGTTTCGCTTCATTGCAACGCTAATTGAAATTGTTTTATCTTCATTAATATATATATTATGTTATATTATACGTTGATACGGCATATTTATAGACGGAGTAAACATAAACATCAGCTTATTTGACTACAGAGAGGAAGAGTTTGTTCACAAAGGGCATTAGATATTATCAATTTCGTATGCGATCCCAAGATGTTAGAAATATTTTAGTTAATGTAATTTCTTTGAATATTTGCTGCGGAATAATATTTTATAAGAAGTTCATAACTACTTGTCAACGGACGATCTTATAAACATAGTGTATATTGCACAATATATTGAAATCAAAAATCTACGTATTTCCTAGGTGGCGGAACTCAAACATACCTGTAATTATAATTACCTTTCGATATATTGCTACGCCTTTTAATCGGTTAACCCAGCTTGGGCGAAGTGGGAAGATTAGGTCCCACACGTCAGGGCTAATAATGGGCTTCTTTTGCTTTTATTGTTTTCTGTATTCGTTATTATTTATTAGGTGGAAACGTGAGAAGATGTTTTATTTTATTCATTCAATAAACATAATATCATATTTTTACGAGTCACGATAATTATTTATATGACAAATTGTTTAATTTTATTCATTCAATATAAATAATTTCATATTTTTACGAGTCATCATAGTTATTTACTTATATGACAGATTGTTTTGTTTTATTCATTTAATATAAGTAATATCATATTTTTTTACGCGTCACCGTAGTTATTTATCTATACGATTTTATTATTATTAGTGATGCAACGAATACTAATTTCACGAATTCGAGTATCAAGCCTACTATTCGGTGAATACGAATGCGAATGTTTCCACCAGGTGGCGGGACTCAAACATACTTGTAATTATAATTACATTTTGATATATTGCTACGCCATTTAATCGGTTAATGGATAGTACATGTGTAATGTTTACGCCTGCATGTGATATCACTATGCAGCGTAGATGAACTATATTTAAGGGGTTTATGTCCTGCATGTGCTCGGCGTAGAGGGATTAGTCACATTGTTTTATTCATTCAATATTAGATATTTGAAATGTTTCTACAACATTTTCCATTATTGTGGGCAGTTCGCGGTTTGATCAGGGGTAGTTAACCTTCGGTCTTCCGTAACCGTGATAGTTTTCATATGACATTGTTTTATTCATTCAATATTAGATATTTGAAATGTTTTCTAGAACATTATTCACTATTGTGGGCAGTTCGCGGTGTGTTCAGGGGTAGTTAACCTTCGGTCTTCCGTGATCACGCTATTTACTAATATGAACAGATTGAGCAGATTGGACAACGTGAGACGCGCTATCGGTAGGTTTCTTACTTGTGTTTTGAATATAACGTATGCTATTATATCTTGTAAATCTGTCATAAATGGGTGCCGCATGTGGTTGTGCTGACACTGTTCTAAGCTGCTATTATGAGATGTTGATAATCAATGCGGGCGGAATCTTTAGCGTATGCCGTTAACTTGGCAACGATTGTATTGTTTTATATTACAGTATTTTAACCCCGATGGTATTATAGTTATGGCGGTTCAATGTAAGGGAGTTTTGCTACTAGCGTTTATTCCTAGGCTACGCCGCATATAATTGGCTTTTAGGCCAACTCCGGACGTGGACGATATCGGCTATCTCTCATATAGGCGAAACTGTAGAGTTCTAGAGCGGTTTCTAGAAGGACGAGTACGGATTAGTTACGTGCGTTTGTTATTTCCATAGTTAGGTAAGAATTCGATCTATATTAGTCTAGTCGCGTTAATAAGAATACGAATCTCACCACATATCAAAAGAATTTTGGATAGCTACGGACACAACGGAGGAGGAATTTTCCTAACCACTAGATAGATCACGACTGGCCAATTTTGAAAATATAAATTCTTAACAAAAAAAAAATAATATTAGCTTTCATGTAAATATACTTCCGAAGTTCTAAGTTCGACTTAAGTTTTATCTAGAAGCTTAAGGCATAAAGTGTGTGCTTAAAAGTCACAAAAGTCGTAATAAAGCTTAATTCGGTAGCTTAAAGTCTCAAGCTTTGGGCTTTTCGTAAAACTTATATTATTAAACTTTATAGATAGGTATTTAGCTTAGGTGTACAGGTGGATACGTTACAGTATGATTGCAACATAAAAAAGTGTTTGAGTGGCTGTAATAAAAGCTCGAGAGCAAATAGGTGAATTACTATCGTGAGGTAACGTATTTTAGAACATCATCATCTGCCCGTCAAATCTTCAAATCAAACTTGGCTTTTGCCCGCAAACTTAGACTTGCAGGAAACGATGCACAATTGGCTTCGTGACCTTATTCTTGGAAAGAATACACTGGACCAAGTGCATTAATAAGGGAGGTAACTACGTAGAAAAATTACGTACATGTTGAACTCTTACCTTTGAACGAAAAGTATAGATAATTTTTGAGTTGCCCTCGTCTATATATAACCAAAATTTATACGAGGGCAAGCAAAAACAAGTCTGACACGAACGTCGAATGTTAAGGCATTAGATTTGTAAGTACCCTGACATTTCACGATCACAAAGACGCGATCAGTGGTAATGCATTGAGATTTGTCACAACTTCTTGGTGTTAAGTAAACTCGAGAGTGTCTTGATGGTTTGGGGGCCACATAAGCTTGAGTAGGTACTCTCTTAAGGTGGAGAAGTCCAAAAGAAGTTTCTGAGATATCTCTACATCAGAGAGTACGGCCATAATACGATATTTTGTCACTCCCCCGTAATTGGCTTTTATGTCTCACATTTTTTTTTAAATAGAGATGCGAACAAGGAATACGTGTTATAGTCCGTCTAACTTATCTGAAGAATGGCCAAATTTGGAACTAACGACGCCATATTGGATTATCTACAGCTGACAGACCTTTGACAGACTTTGTTTACAGAGGGGTTCACGACTGTTTCGATAGTTTTTTAAGAAAATTTTAGATTGTCACCATACTAAAAACCATTAAAAGCGGTGTTCGGGAAATAATCTTGAAAATGCACACGTTTTTTGACGAGGAACAACGTCTGATAGCCCCAATTATACCGTTTGATTTTGTTCATAGACTTATTGCCGCCACTTCAGGTTAGTGCTGCCATGCAGTTATAATGATTTTTCCATACTTAGTTTTTTATTTTACTATTATACAATTTCTTCAGGTATTTCTGAATCGGCAATTTACAAAATAGTTAAGGAAGGTAAAGCGGCCGTGGAAATGGGCATTAAAATATCTACACCCGGAAAAAAAAGAACAAGGATAAGTGGAAAAATTGATTTAGAAGCCGTAAGATGAGAAAAGTTTTAGAGCATTATTTTATTCGATAATTTTTTACATAGAATTTTTATTATTTATACTTTTTATTACATGATTCATTAACGAGTTCATTTGTATAAACATCTTTTATCAAAATTTTTGTTGTGTATTTTACGAATGTATATTTTGATAAATTTATTTGTACGTTGGTTTACATTTTTTGTTTTTTTATCGTGTCGTATACTGCTTAATAACTTGTTTAAGAAAAAACGAATTTGCAAAAAATTCCCTACAAATGAGATAATTTTTAGACTATGGGCAGTACCACAACGATTGGGACGCCCTCCTTTATTCTCCAGATAAGTTGGACGGACTATACGTCAATATTCTTACTATTTTCAAACCAAGCTAAACGCTTTTGGTATGAAAATAGAACTAACTTGCTGGTTGTGGAGGTTGGCTGGAGTAGGGTTCGAACTCGCGACCTTTGGATCACGAGGCGATAGTCCTAACCACAAGACCAACAAGCTACTTCTTTGTATGTAATTAATTATTGTTAGCTGTTGGTTTTCAGAATAAGTATAAATATAAATAAATTATCCTTGGCTCTACCCAACCGAGTTTCTCCAGGGTATGCTTGGCTACAATAGCTTACAGACTTGAAGGAATGTTTTTGATTACACTTCCATACACGTTTCTCTTACATAAACAGCTTCGTCTCTGTGAGACTTTTACAATTTATCCTAACTAATTAATCATCCCTTTGGGGACAAAATCCAGTAACTGTGATCTTAGAACATACTTCACACTTTCATATAAAAATATTTTTAAATTTACGTTAGTTCATGTCTATATTTTTAGCGGTCCGTGCATATAACTAAGTAAAATACTCAGTAAAACACAAAGTGTAATACTTAGTAAATACTTAGTAAACTACTTAGTAAAATTCTTAGTAAAATATTTACTAAAATACGTAGCAAAAACTTAGTAAAATTTAAAGTAAAATTCATGGTAAAATACATTGTAAAATACTCAGTAAAATAAATAGTAAAATACTTAAATAGAATCATGGCCAATCTGAGTAATCATAGCCAATACAGCGTTATGCAAAATATAGCCTGACAAGGAGAAGACAGTTCAGTTTCAGTTTCAGTTTCAGTTTCAGTTTCAGTTTCAGTTTTAGTTTCAGTTTCAGTTTAGTCCATTTCAGTTTAGTTCAGTTTAATTAATAGTACGCACATTGCTACAAGATAAAAACTCTGAAAATAAGCAAACGTGCGAGATGTACAGATTATTATAAAATACATTTATAGAGTATTAATGTAGATTTATATTATGTGTATATATTTTTATATACAGGGTGTCCCGTATCTCGACGTCAAGCCAAAATCGGATGATAGGCCATAATATTTAAAAAATAAAATAAAACAGTCAGTTAAAACAGGACAATGTATTGATTTTGAATACTTGGTTTGGTCAAAAAGTGACATTTTCTTCCAAGCTAGAGAAGTTGGCTTTGAATTTTGGACAAAAGTTTACAGAAGCGTTGTTCAGGATATAAAAAATGAAGAAAAATAAAGATTTGTAGCAACAGGAGTGAAAAGACCGTCACAGGGTTTAGATTTTTTAAAAATGCTTATAATTTTTAAAACACATGATTTAGATTTTTTTTAAATATTTTTCTGATAACAATTATGACTTGGCTTATCGCCCTATTTCGGCTTGACGTCGAGATACGGGATACCCTGTATATGATTTTTCATTTCAATTTTCATTTATTATGATCGGTTTTTTTTTGT
>JADDOH010001649.1:0-82044 GCA_016648135.1 Agrypnia vestita | reverse complement strand
TAGCTAGTGCCGTCGGTGCGCGCGGTCCAGTGTATAAATTAAACCTTCGCGGTATTGGAGGTATATGCAGTACGGACACGAAATCTGAAAAAGTGAATCTGACAATCGAAAGTAGTGATGGTAGAAAATATCAGGTGCAAGCAAATACGGTGCGTGATTTAGCCCTTCCCTCGCAATTCATGGTACCGATTGCAGAGGGGCTGGTGGGCCGCGGCCGCTTAGAAATAGTCCAACCGCGAATATTGGTTGGCATGGATAATACCAGCCTTATTACGTCACGTGAAGTGCGCGTAATAAAAGCTAACAGCGACGTGTTAGAGTCGCGAACTGCACGAGGCTGGGTGCGTCACGGAGTGTGTTCCATGATACGGACCGATGAGTCATCCGTGCTCGCAGTGAATGAGACGCCCGCTCCCACGGATGGAGCGATCGAGCAACTGATAAGGGCGCATTTTGCCGTGGATTCGATAGGCATTACCACAACAATGCGAGTCAAAACAGATGACTTGCGAGCCATGCAGATAATGGAAGCCACTACAAGGCAGCGATCTGATGGTTTTTGGGAAACCGGTTTGTTATGGCGGCGGCAGGAGGTATACCTACCGGACAGTGAAGAAACCGCAAAACGGCGCTGGGCTGGAATACAGCGAAAAATGGATAAAGATCCGGCCTTCGCGACCGCATATCGCGAAAAAATGCGGTACTATATCCAACAAGGATTCGCCGAGATTTTGTCACCCGCGGAAAGGGAACAAATAGGCAGCCGAAGATGGTATCTGCCACATTTTGCGGTCTTTAATCCGCGAAAACCCAAGAAAATAAGAATTGTTTTCGACGCCGCTAGTATATGCAAAGGCGTAGCATTGAATAATGCTTTATTATCGGGACCTGATCTCTTGTCTTCGTTGCTAGGCAACATATTCAGATTTCGGGAGGGCCGTATAGCGCTTGCGGCCGATATCCGAGATATGTTTTTAAGAATTAAAATTGTGAAACCAGATCAAGAGTCACAATTATTTATATGGAATGAGCCGGGAGAAGAGCCGCAGACCTACAAGATGACGTCAATGGTTTTCGGCGCTACTTGCTCACCTTCAAGCGCGCAATATGTACGCGATAAGATCGCCGATTCGGCGGCTGCGCAGTTGCCAGAAGCGGCGGCAGTCATAAAAAATAAATTTTATATGGACGACATGCTGAGTGCCGTGGACACCAAAGAAGAAGCCGTGATGATGGCACGACAGGTGTCCGAGATACTTCGCAGAGGGAAGATGGAATTGACCAACTGGGCTTCTAATGACGCCGATGTACTGGAATATATAGCTCCACATTTACGAGCAGTTGAGCCAGTACAAATTATTGGGGCGGATATGATAACAGAGCGAGTCCTGGGAGTATCATGGGACCCGGCGGCGGACAAATTATTGTTTAAATTTATGGATCTGCCGGAATTAAAAGTAGAGGATAGACCGACAAAGCGCCAAGTGTTGAGTGCGGTCATGAGGATTTTTGATCCCGTGGGTTTTTTGGCATGTGTGATGATAAGATCGAAGATTCTTTTACAAGCCGTCTGGCGTTCTAAAGTGGATTGGGATCAGCCTATTCAAGTGGAACATGCCAATAAATGGCGCATGTGGCAAATTTTATTGCGCAAAAGTGACTGCGCAATCCCGAGACAGTGCATTTCGGGTCGTCATCGCCAAGTGACATTACATATTTTCTGCGACGCGTCAGAATTAGCATGCTGTGCGGTAGCATATTTTGTGGAAAAGATAGACGGTTTTAAAAAAGTGAATTTTATCGCGGCAAAAACGAAAGTAGCCCCCTTAAAACCGCTATCAGTGCCGCGATTAGAACTGCAAGCTGCTTTAATTGCAGCGCGCTTGGCGGCCACCATTAAAAAAGAATTTACGTGCCGCATAGAAAATGTAATATTTTGGACGGACTCGACAACAGTGCTATGTTGGCTGCGAACTGATCCGCGCACGTACTCAGCTTTCGTCGCCAATCGCCTCGGCGAAATTGATGAACTCACAAGTGCCGCGAACTGGAAGTGGGTGCCGACCAAATATAATTCAGCCGACATCGGTACGCGAGATGGGGAGCCGCCCGATTTATCACCTTCAGGGCCATGGTTTAGTGGACCAGCCTTCCTGAAAAAAGATGAATCCGAGTGGCCTCGTGAAAAAACGCCGCCGCAGCCCGACAAAGAAATTTTGGAAATACGACCCACCACTATCGCACACATACAGCGCGCCCGCTTAGGAGACGGCGCACTACCAGACGTGCACCGGTTTTCCTCATGGACGAGGTTGATACGCGCCACAGCATGGGTGCGGAGGTTCGCCTGGAATGCGCGACACCGCACGCAGAGATTGCATCACAGCGACCTGCTAGCCGACGAACGAGATGGAGCTGAACGCGCATGGATACGGCGCGCACAGGAAGATGCGTTCGGTCACGAGATTCAAGCGTTGCAGCGGGGGGAGCCTCCCCCACGTACCGGTCGTCTAGACACCGTGACCCCACACATAGACACGCACGGAATAATACGCATGGGCACCCGATTGATCGCGACTTCAGTGCCGGACATACCGGCGGGATTAAGGGAGCCGATCATATTAGATGGCAGCCAGCCATATACGAGATTAATGATAAGACATTATCATGAGCGCAGAAACCACCCTGGGCCCGAAGTAACAGTGAGCGATGTGCGAGAAAATTATTTTATAGTCCGTCTGCGACCAGCAGTACGCCGCGCGCACTTTGAATGCCAAGTGTGTCGGATCAGACGAAGCAAACCGCAATCTCCGCTTATGGGCCAATTACCCAATGCGCGCCTGGCGCATCACCTACCTCCATTCACACATTGTGGACTCGACTACTTTGGGCCCATACAGGTCACGATCGGCCGTCGCCGAGAAAAAATGTATGGAGCCCTCTTCACATGTCTCACGACACGAGCTGTGCACTTGGAACTGGCGAGCTCGTTGAGTGCAGATTCAGCGGTCATGGCTCTGAGAAGAATGGCCGCGCGCCGCGGTCATCCGAGATATATGTACTCCGATAATGGTACAAACTTCAAAGGAGCCGCAAAGGAAATAACCGCGGCGCTGATGGAAATAAAACAAGCCGCGCAAATGAAAGACCACTTGGTGGCCCAGAACATAGATTGGGCGTTCAATCCTCCATTAGCACCACACATGGGCGGGGCGTGGGAAAGCCTCGTGCGCTCGGTCAAGCGGGCACTCGAAATGACGCTGAAAGACCGGGCGCCGCGAGTTGAAACATTAGTCACAGCCCTCGCGGAAGCCGAATTCACCGTGAACAGCAGACCGCTGACTCATGTGTCAGTTGACCCGGATGACGGCGAGCCACTCACACCGAATCACATTCTAATGAACACGGCTGGACGACATATGCATCTGGCCGCGTATGGACCGCTGGATGAACAGATCTGTCTGAAGAAACAGTGGCAGTTCTCTCAACAGTTAGCAGATATGTTCTGGAGACGCTGGATGCGGGAATATTTACCGACGCTCGCTCAGAGGCGTAAATGGCAAGAACCCGCACCGCCCGTATGCGCAGGAAGGATGGCTATCATCGCCGACGCGGCCTTGCCACGTAATAGCTGGCCGCGAGGGATCATAACACAAGCCATTCCAGCGGCAGACGGCCAGATACGCATCGTCCGCATAAAAACCTCAACCGGAGAGTACACGCGGCCCGTGACTAAGATCGTCGTGCTGCCCACCGAGCCGATCTAGGAAGCGGCCGCCCATGCAGCAGATCAAGACCAGCAGCCTTCATAGATGACACTGGAATCGTCGAGGATCCTGTGCGTCCTTCTGGTATGGCCAAAGCCATACGGGGGGAGTGGTTCGCACAGGATCAAAAAATCGAAGATTAAAAATATTTTTTTTGCTTAATTTTGAAATATGATATAATATTAAGTATTTAAAAATAAATGTCTTGAATCGTGAATAGGGTCCAGGCCGTAAAGGCAAAATAGCTTAAGAATATTTTAAATATGTGTATATAACGATTATTTTGCTAATTATGTATATAACTGTCAAGGAGGGTCCCGTTAATGAGTCATCCATTAGAGCGACGACCGCGGCCGAGGGAGAGAGATTAAAATCTCACGATGAGTCACTCGGGCCGCGGGCGCGCTTAATTAAATATTTTAAATTTTGTTTTGAGATAAAATCGCAAAGTAAAAATCAGGTAGTCGCCAACGGAGCGGTCAGCTAAAGTGTATTTGCTCAGCATCTCCGGACCAATAGAAATGGGGCAGGTAACAACCGACACCCACACGGCTCGTGACTTGAGATAGCGCGCCGTACATTTTTTCGTACGGCGCTAAATTTAGATTCACTATCGCTAGAGAGCTCAATAATTAAAGTGTGAGGTGTCATTTTCTTCAGAAAAACAAGGGCTACCTGATGCGATATTAATAATTTAGATATTTTCATAAATAAAAAAGTTTCATTTTTTGTCACATGCACGCGATTTGCAAGCGCTGACATGCCCGGACAGTAATCTGCGTATTACACCCACATGCGGGCATGTCAGACGCACATTTTGACATATGACTCATTAGCGGGAGATATGAGAGAGTGGATTTATCTTAAAAAATATCCGCGCGCCGCGAGATATGCGCCGCCGATGCACGGTATCGCCGGCGCCCAGCGGTCGTTCCGCTAGGCCGAGTGCACAGCTTCCGTGGTCCACCACGTTACGCCGATGCCTACAATAAAGATGTAAATCCCCTCTCTCAGTAATCCCTTTTTGGCAGTTATTTTCCCGTTATTTTCGCTGGACCCAAATAAAAAGGCTGCGAAAACCTAGCGAAATCACAGTGCTCACAGTGCTCTCAGTGCCTTAGTGCCAGTAAATATTTGTTGCCGTGTTTGTGCGACAAATAGTTTTTACAACGTCACTCTGCCCGTTTTTCGCTAGGTTTCCTTCTGAAACAAAAACTTTGCTTTTTATTTTTCTTGTGTGTAAATTTTGGTGAATAAAACCCCTGAAGAAACACCGTCGATCGTAGCGTTGCTCTCCGGTGTTTCAAAGTATCATCATCATCAACAAGATTTAGAAGCGAGTTGTGACTCATCGTCAGTGACGTCACGACGCCCGGAGCACAGCAGACAGGCGAGTAATCGGTGATCCACCCTATTCTAAAATAATTATTTGTTACGGGCGTGTCTGTCCGTAACACTTGGAACAATGTATCAGCTAACATATACATCATACTGAGAACTTCGCAGGACTATATACCTGCCTTTGTTATGAGTCGAAAATGTTACAAGAATCGTAATTGATTTAGACCTCGAATGATCGGTAGAAATCGATCTTTCCACACCTCAAAATCAATTTTGACATTAGGAATTGTTGACAATAAATTTATTTTCTACATTGATAACTTTATATTGATAACTTTACATTTATATGCCACAGGATGGATGAAAAGGTGGGGAGATGTTATAACTTGAGTATTTTTTCTTGGATTGTTGATAGAGTAAGCCGTTACCGACACTGCAATTTTGAAAAAATTAATAAAAACCATTTTTATGACAGATATCAAAATTCGCCAAGTATACCAAATCCAAGTTGATACAACCGGCCCTAAGGGTCACAATTTTGCCAATAAGATGTGAATTTGATTATTTCAACAGGTTTTTAAAATTATTTATCGCAATACATATATTATATTTGCTTACACTTAAATTTTAAATCTACATTTTGAATTAGTTTACGAGAGAATCATCAACAACGTTAAGCCGCAATACATTTTACGCGACTTAACGAGTACACAGTGTCGCGTGCCAAATCTAAGGAATTTAAAACATCCAACGTGTTATTATGCATTTATTTTCTTTTAACGCGAAACAAAGAACGCTCAACGTGAAAAATTTCTCTTCTAAATACTGCACGATGACTGAAATTTGCAAAACACTACCCGGATTACCCAACGGTCATGTTTTCACCGAATTGCTTACTATTTATTACTTGAATTGAGCAGGCCGACATCTATCATTAATTTTAACGTGAAAAATATTTGGATCCACAATTTCACTGCGCTGTATTCTGATATATCTATACACATACATTACAACTAATATTTTAATTAAAAACGCATTCACTGATCAATACAAAGATTACGATCTTTCATGGCAATGACCAGCTTCGCAGGTCTATTCGGGTTAGGAACGGATGAGGAATTTAAGCGTAGGTGTGTCGGAGAGTGTGTGAGCGAGACAAGCCACTTAAAGGTTGCTCAATTTGAGAGACGGAGAGTCGCACTGCAACAAAAATATTACGCAATATCAAAGAGTTAAGATTATTATTACGGTTGTTGGACATATTAATGTCTTAAATAAAACGGATATTTTGTACGAACCATTTGATTTGAATTTATTTATATTTCATACGAAAGATTTGACAAGACAAAAATTATCAACAGAACCGTGCAGAACCGTGAGAGAGTCCATTGAAATATACAAACATCCTAATTTCAATAGAGACGACAGTTACAAACTATCAAGTATTTGGCGCCCTGTTCTCACGACATTGATTCCACCTTTAAGAGACGTCGCAGAAAAGCCCGAAGATGTAATTAGTATATATTGCACACTGGCGACCTCTATCGTAGAAGAAGTGAACAATCCACAACAAAATGCATATAATTTATGACCTCGGATGAAATAATCAGTTCGGCCTACAACTCCGCCGTGATAGGACGCTCCCCTGATGACGCTGGATAAGACTTTAACGAAAAATATAAGATTCATATAAAATATCGTTGTAATGATACTGTCAATAAATCTATAAAGATAATGCCGAGTTTCTTTGATAAATCTCTAGATTTTCAGAAGAAGAATATCACATCAAGTATTGAATATCACAGTAGATCAGTTAACAACAGAGAATGTAGAGATGTTTTAGAGACAACTTTGATAGCATCACAAACAAAGCATGTACTATGTTGGGATTTATAACAAGAATTACTCACGACTTTAAAAATCCTCAAAGTCTAAAAATTCTCAAATACAAACTATCTTGGAATATCCATCAGTTATTTGGACACCTTATTATACAACACTTATTGCGAGAATCTAAAGAGTGCTGAAAAAGTTTCCATGTATTTTGTCCTACAGAGCCGGTCAACACAGAAATCTAGTGAGAACTTTGTGTGCTATCGCTGGGAAGAGTGGAATACAGCAATCCAGGTCTGCCAGGTTTAAGATGAGGTCAGATGGGGGCGACAGAGTCAACGATACTGGTACCAACACGTACAGAGAATGAGTATAACGAGAATTCCTCAGCCCAGATGGACAGCGTCCACCAGGGTGATAGTTGGAATTCTGCATCATTAGAGGAAACTTCTACACATACAAACTCTTGAGTCTAGCATAAATTTGCATGTTGTGCACCATGTAATTCTAGTAACAACACTGATGGAATGGAATTCAAGTCTGGAGCTAGTCAAAGAAGAAATACTAAAGGCGCGTATACGCCAAATCACTGATCTTAGCGTAGTAAATAGGATTAGAAAAGAGTCACTAATGTAGCAGGATTGAGTAGAGAATGGTAAAAGTATTAGAAGTAGAAGTTTGAATGTGAACGGGGTGAGTGTTGAGTGTTGGGACAGAAGAGTTGGGACCCAATTAGATTGTTTGAATAGTGCATATAGGTTACTATATGCACTATATTGCATATACATACGTTACTATAGGTCTGTTTGCACATTGAGTGAAATGCGGTAGCGAGGATTTTCGATTAAGGATACAATTTTTACTCTCCCTTGAATGACATTCAGCTTTAAGTAATAGTCACTTTAAACAATTAAACCTGTGATAAATGTCTTCACAAAGTGCACATATCTAAGATACAAAGCTTGATGAAAGTTGGATATACACGTATATATAATAAAATTTACAATGCAGGACTGTTGGAATCGGGCCAGGTACGATGGAGAGAATCAGCGAATGAGCGAGGAGTACCACCACCAGATGGCTTCAACCGTCGTTGACCAGCTTGGTGACGTAGTTGCTGGGGAACAGGCCGGTCATGCCGCGCAGCTCGCCTGCAAATAAAAAATATTGATTTATTTAAAAAAATTAAAAATTCACTAAACAAAAATATATATCGATCTTCATGAGCAGGACCAGATGTGGAGACGTTTCCTCCAGCTTGATCCAGCCCGGAAGTTCGCGGACGAGAAGGAAGTCGGAAGTTTCCTCTTTCTCATCCTTTCTTGGATTCGTGTTCTGCCAGGGTTACATGTGCGTGCGCGCGCACACATATTTATTTTGGTATGGGCTCCAAACTGCTGATGAGTATTCCAATGAAATTATACATCTGACTAGTGTATTTATATCAATTTATAAAGCCTAATAGCTTAAAACACATTGCAACTAATTGAATAAGGGAGTATTCTAGTCTAGAAATTGGAAAAAAAATTTTTTAATTATTTTCGAACATATAGCTATTTTAGTGTCACGACATCTAAACCGGATCGAATCAAACAATAGACGGTAGAGATTCTCCATCTACCTGCGGTCGTGTTCCCCATAAAACCTTCCTTACTCTAAATATATATTTTGAAATACAATAACTGAAGGTCGTTCTAGTGTACTTTAGAATAATCTTTTCGTATTTAGTATTCAGTTGAAGCCAGTTTCTACCAGTTTTAATTCCAACATTAAACGCGTTTTTCTCGAAACTACTTCTTTCGAGACAGATGACATGATATCTCAAGTTCTACCGGACCGATTTACTTGAAATTTGGCGTGAACCTTCCCTATAAGAAGACGTGGCATGACCAGATTAACCAGATACAGGACGATGGTCCCGTTGGAAGCCTCAACAACCGAGCTTGCATGCGAAGATGTATGAATGTGGATGAGGCGAGAGTTGTATGTCAGGACAGAAGGGTGTGGCGCTCTACCTTCTCTGCCTACCCCCACGGTGAAACGGCATGATGGTAAGTAAGTAAATAAGTAACTTTATGAATTTTTAATTTCTTAATTTGATATTTTCCTCCAGACCAGAATACCCCTTATTGTGTGTTAAACCTGTCAGTCCAGCATCAGAGACAGTTTACCTGCTGCACTCATGCTGCGGTGGTTTTGTTGACGGACTCACCTTGCCACCAAGCGGGGTCCTGGTCCCTGTTGGTCACGGCTATGATGTCATCCTTCTCGAAGCTGAGCTCGTCCGCGTTCTGTGCGGTGTACGGGTACAGCGCGATCACCTGCGAGTTGAATTAATATATAACTAGCTGTAACCCATCAAAAATGAATGAATGGTAAAATTAATTAATAATCGCATTTAGACTTTGCCCAATGTAAATTGGCGTGCTTGGAACTAAAACCCGCCCCGCCCGCACCTGGCGGTAACCGGTCATTCAGTTCAATCTCGTATTTGCGCGTGAGCTGTGACATCTTGATTTCCAATATACACTGAATTATGTCCAAAACAGCCTTGCAACACCTTACAGGTGGCGCAAGATCAATTGACAATGTAGCTTTAAAGTTTTGCGAAGCTGAAAAAGCAAATAATGGACCAATATTACCGTTTGACAGGACTCTAGATAGAGCGGCCACCATTACTGGTTTGTTTCTTTAGTGTTGCCCGGCCAAATTTCTATTATAATATCATAAAATATATTTGTCAATGTACCGGACACTCTGTATATAATGTATTGTGTGATAAATTCACACCCTGGCAACTTTTGTTTCGCGACAGGGACACCCTCCCTCGCACGCCAATTTATACTGGTGACATTCTAATAATGGACACAGTACAGAATTAATCACAAAAATTTAAAAAATTAATTAAAGAAAAATATAACTAACCAATCTTTATACAATTCACAGATAAATATAAATAAAAATAATGATCATTGGCGAAGAATTTTATATACCTATTAATACATTTTCGAATCAAATTTCAAAACATCTACCGAAAAACATTTAACCTGCATTTTATACAAGTAATAATATAGGGAAACTCCTCAGAAATTCAAAAGATAAAGACAATATATTTAACAATTCAGGCAAACTTTCGTGCAAAGAGTGTACAGCGTTGCGTAAGATTGTATATTGGAAAAACCGGTCAAAATTTTAATTTATGGCTTAAAGAGCATTTGAGATGTCTGAATAATCATGGTTTTTATGAATTTGCAAATCATTTATTAGAAAATGATCACGGTTTTGTTAAAAATATAGGACTTTCTATTTAACACATAAACAATTTTGGTCTGAAGTTGAATAATTTAGAATCATTAGAAATTAGTAAATATGTAAAAGTAAACAAAATATTATTAATAATCAATTAAATTTAACAAATAGTCGAGTTGTAAAAAAAAAAATTCCAATAATTTTGTGTAATCAAGAACTTCAGCAATAATATTTAAAAATAATTTAGAAAACCAAAAAACAAAAGACATCATTCATTTTGATATTTTGACATTTATAAAATACCCTGACGATGGAGTTTTTCCGAATCATATAGGTGTAATTAATGAATATAGTAGATTATAACAAATAATAAAATTAATTTTTTTAAATGTCAATCTACAAAGTTGCTCAACCAATTGAAAAAAATTAATTATTACAATTGGGATAAATTGTAACGAGATGCTAAAAAGAATTTACGCATAGTCCAAACATCTGGTGATGTGTCACTTGGAACAACACTATCGTAGGATCTACGTAAAACTATCTACAGTTATCCGCAACCTTCGTGAAATGTCTATAAAAGCCTGGAACAACCAAGAAGCGAAGAGGACCTTTTCCTAAACACTATAATAATCTGGAAAGTACGAAAACATCAGTATTTAGGTATAAATGCGGAACTACGCCGCGGCGCGAGTTGAGTTGTCGTGTTTGACAGTTCGTTCAGTGCGAAGTACGTGCGAGACGACGGCCAGGTGTGACCAGTCGTAGAATATATCAGATAACGAGTGAAAATAAATAAATGCGATAAATATTAAGTGCGAGAATTGGATGAAATATTTTAGTCAATGTTAAATACGTGTTACCCAGCGTGTTAACACATCAACATGAACACACATAACTCGTATTTATTGCATTTATTTATTTTGCCAATTAGGCACTTCGCTCGATTTTTCGCTTCGCGATTCGCGACTGGCGGCACTGGGCGTCGTCTGGCAGTTCGCGCGTGCTTCGCAGTGAATCGACCTGTCAAACACGACAACTCCACGCGGCGGCCTAAATCCGTGCTATTTATATCCAAAAAACTGGAACTTGTCGAACCTCCTAGATTTTTCTATAATAGTTGTAGAAGGTTCCGTTGCTTCAGGGCTTTTCCAGGTGTTTCTTGAATGATGTAGCTAATTCCAGAGTGCGGTAGTGTGTTCCAGAATATAGTAGAAGGTCCTTTCGATGTTATTGTCGTCATTGTTATTACGTAATCTCTTTTGAGATTTTGTTACAATATAATTGTAATAAAAACAATACTCAAGCATGCAGCTATAAGTATCGGCTATATTTACCTTGTCGATGACCTGTTCCTGCGACAAGATGTCCATTTTAGACGACATCACCGGCGTGGTTCTGCCCGAAGTTCTTCCGGAAGGTTGCAGAATCTACAACACAATGTTGCATCAATAAATATTGTTTAATTTCCAAAAATGATAATTTTTATAATAAACGTGGCAGCCCTGCCGAGCCACGCACGTTCTACAGCTCGCTGCGGCTTCTTGTCTCGCTAAACAAACTGCTGATATAGCTGATTTAAACAGAAAATTCTAGAACATTCGAGAGACTGCAAAAAATGAGTTTTTCTGAGAGAGATAACCAAAGGAGACAGGGAATAAATACATAGTAGCAGTTATGCAATCGGCGACAGCCGATTGCTTGCTGCTAGGCCCTGCGGGCGGTTGTCTAGGCCAGGATATTTTTGCACTAAATTTAAAGAAAGATCTATCAAATACAATTTCATCGTAAAACAATAATGGAAAGTCGCACAAAGTCGATATACTAATTTTGCATTTTTGACTGTCGCTGTGGATGTATTAAAACACACGCAATAACCATTTATAATTGCTTTAGGGTCAATTTTAATATAATGACATATTTGTTCTGTATGTCCTCACATTATTAATGTTCTGGAAAATATAAACTAAAGATTTTTTATTTTTATCACTTCCGAAACACGAAATTCTAACCTGAAAGACATGAATACGAAAATTAAATATCATACATAATTATGTACTGCACGTGATTCCGTAATCTAAAATCTGCGCTTTGATTCATTTCGTTCGCTATGATATAGCACATTCACAAACTAAAAGTAGCCTTTTAAAGCGATAACTAGTATAAAGAGAAAATGTAAATATTTCGCCAAAATAGCTGTCATCGCTCCAATATGGCTTCAGCTTCAATTACGCCGAACAGACAGCTGGGTTGACCAGTACATAACCAAAAAAGATATGGCGAAATTTACAAAAAATTTTGAAACACAAATAAGTAGATATATTAAAAATTAATAAACGTGTATAAATATTAAGTACATTATTTTTATAAGTGACCATTTTTATTTTACGTGTATTATATTTCTACAAATTAAATATTATCTGCATGTATTTTAAAACAATCCACAATTCTTGCTACATTATACGATTTCGCAACACACGCAATGCTACCGGCATTTTTGGGGCAATTATCATATAGATTCACATAAAAGCACAATCTACAACTGTATGCCTTTTATTTCTATTCTGGACTATTCGGAGATCATCGGCGGTCCACCCATAGTTGAAATTAATCTTTGTCCTGTCTGCGATAAGTGTTGTAATGAAAAATCTAACAGCTCCATCACGGATAGTGAGATGGCAATGAGAAAAAAAGCGCACGGTTACGCACCTTGACGTAGCTGGCGGGGAACCATCCCACCTGCCTCTTGTGACCCTTGGCCTGCAGCTCGCCCTCCCACCAGCCGCTGTCGGCCTTCTTGCGGACCATGATGAGCTGCCCCTTGGTCAGGCTCAGCTGCTCCGTACTGAAAAGTCAGAAATATATATTTTTTAAAAACGTGGATTTGTGCACAGTACTGGCACAAATATTCATTCTTTCTCTTTAAAAGAAGGCTCGCGGCCAAGTCGGTCTCACCTGGTGGCCGTGTAGGCGGCCAGGGCCTGCGCGATCTCCGGCCGTTTGCCCCTGCCCGAGACCGAGTCGCGCCCGGAGACAGAGTCGCGGCCGGACACCGAGTCGCGGCCGCCGGGCCCGCCGCGCAACGCGCCGCCCATGGCCGCCGTGATGGCCGCCATGTCCGTGATGGACGCCACCTCGGACGATATGGGTGTGGACGGCTTCTGTTCCTGAAATGATATACTATGTATGAGTACAAATGTGCACGCACGCTTTATTGACTTCCTCTGACAGAGTTAGACATGGAAAAATTAATCAAATCTAGAAAGCTCTGGGATAGACGATAAATATATAGTAATAGGATCCATTGGTCAGAACATATCCGAAACAACGAGAAGTTGAGCAGGGTGAGCGAAAAGAGACGGCTCCTTAACAGAATCGCCCAACAGCGCGCAATTTGGATAGGCCATAATATAAAGCATCCGGGCCTGCTTTAAACCATCGTCGAGGGAAATGTTGAAGGTTGCAATAGTAGAGGCCGCCCGAGATTAAGCTGCGTAGACCAGATGTGCGCTGTAGCACCTACCAAGAAATGAAGAGGCTTGCAGGTGACAAAGAGGAGTGTTAATGTTTCAACATTCCTGATGAAAGCGAGTGCTTGTTGCAGACCAATCCCAGGATTGCGACCCAAAAAATTTTTTTTATTGAAATCATTAAGAATTAAGTTTAGAACGAAGCGTGAACGCCAACCAAAGAATCGATAAGGCGACTTGAAGCATTCGAGATGGAAATATACAGAAGAATACTCAAAATAAGCTGGACGGACAGAGTTACGAATGAAGACGTTATGGTTCGGATGAATGAAGAAAAATACGTAATTAGAACAATGAAAATCGGAAAATTCCAATATCTCGGACATATGATGAGAAATCCAGTGAATCGCAACTCAAAACAGGGAATATTGCTGGATATCGAAAGAAAGAGAACGTCATGACTGAAAAATGTGAGACAGTGGTTTAGTCAGTCCACTGGACCTCGGTAAATAAAGCGATGATATCCAACGTCCATTGAAGAAGAAGCAGTGGTGAGGTATAAGAATAAAAGGCGTGATGCGCTGCGTCCTCGTCCGGAGATGCAGAGAACACGCGCGGCGGCAGATCCTCTTGAGAGGTCGGACTGCTTTGGAGACTTAATGATGATGTGGCATTGTTGTGTTCTAGCTTACAAATATAACCTCTATGCAAAGTTGCTTACGTTGCATTATCTTCGTTTGCAGTAGCGTGGTCCTTAATCTATTTACCTACTCGTTTGACCCGACCATAGCACCTATAGCACCATTCTCGTCTAAATTTCTCCTAAACATCACGCCTTAACATCTGTCCTACACTGGGATTTAAAATGAAAAGTTGCAAACTTACGGAAATGACTTTTTAAAAAAGGTACGTTTTCAGTTTTTTTAAGGAATGTTTCTGATGCACTTGTTCCGGACGCTGACGCATGGCAACCCCAAGCCAAAGAGAGTAGCGCGATCAAAAACGATGATGCCGTTCCATTCACTCGCGCCAGTTCCAGAACGAGAATGTCAATAGTAGTTTCGTATATATGGTAAATGTTACCAGATGGCATGCACCCATTTCCATTAAAGGCATTTTGGTAACCGTGTTTGTTACGAGCTATTCAGCGAGACCCGCTTCGAATGCCGTTCCTACATTGAACTCGCTTATAATCCAACATCAGCAAGGCAATCACCAATACCCTCACGTAATGCGTATTATACACCAACTTGCCAACGTATTCAAAGTGCATCCTTGTACTGCGGGATGATTAACAACCCTGCTATTTTAAGAACAAGGCGGAATACTTGTATGAACATAAGGTGTTCCACAGGACTCTAAAAGGGGGCCGGTATAACTCACTTCAGTCATCTGCGGCTGCGGTTGTGGTTGCACCACCTGGGCCTGGACCACCTGGGGTGCGGCCTCCTGTTCCACCCTGCTCTCGGGCTGCGCGGCCGGCTGCGGGGGCGCCAGGGCCTCGTCTCCGGGCAGCGGCTGAACATAGTTGGAAGGGAATATTCCGACTCTGCAATAAAAATTACCAAGTAGTGAATACACGCGAGATTATTACTGTTAGAGCACCATCTAGCGGATAGCGCTCGAACGATTTATGGAGTTGTAGGAAGGCGCCGTCTACTGCCCTTGAAATATTATTTAACGTGTCTGGGCAGTAAAGGCCTGAGAGGAGATACATGTCTTTAAATAAATACATACATTCAAGTATAAATGACATAAATGAGATACGTGTGTTGTTTACTTGCCCTTTTTTGTGACTTTTTTTGACTCGTGACACAAATGGAAGTATCCCCTTCAGATCCGTTAAATGATCTAACCTTGAATTCATTATGTGTGAAAGTGTGGCAAAGGGAAGTACAACACTTCTCTACAGATCCAGGGATTTGTGATCAAGGAGATTCGTCTCCTTCACTACATGCATTGAACAGATAGAACACAAGAAGAAGAAGAGATATTAATATAATAATAATTAATATATTTGAGATATTAATAATTAATATATTTGATCTCATCATATTGAAGAAAATTCCAGATTTAAAATAATCGTAAACTTGTATTTTGACCTTGCGTTTTAAGAGAATCTAATAAAATTAAAAGCCGATTCTTATGAATGCTCACAATCCTTTTATCTGGAGTCTATAGGTTGAAATATGATTATATTTTAGAGCTGTCTGATTGGTTGAATTCATTGACGTCCTAGCAACCGACCATTCCATGGCTCGCCTCGATCTAGTGAACCACGCACTTGACATTCCCTTGAGTATCGTAACCGCAATTAATCAATAGTGAATCAGAGTAATGTAAAAATGGAGCAAACCATGAGTATAAGTACGAATGGTATTATTCTTCTCCCGTATAATCATATACCAATCATTTCTCTTACACGGATCTGCTTATTAGCGAAGGGAAAAACTACATTTCAAAATGAATACACACACGTTCACCAGTTTGAAGACTACAAAGTGTACACTACATCTGTAATAAAGAGTACATGAAGTGAACTAATTATAGTGCTAATGAAGTGAAGTAAATGAATTAATTGTAGTATTAATGTAGTGAAATAATTGAAGTATTAATGAAGTGAACTATTGCAGTACTACAAAATTGTATTACCAATGAAGTAATTGTGTAGTATTATAGTAAGTTCGGTGACGAAAAAAAAAAGGTCAAAGGGAAAAATATTTACGACACATGCCGACATTTTTCCAAAAGTAATATTTGGCGACCTAAAAAGAAGGTCGCCAAAGATTTCTTCATTCAGTCCCAAAATTTTTCAACCAGGGGGGGGGTTTCGATTTCCAAAAATTTCTTCATTTATCTACATCGAATTCCTAAAAAATTCTCTTAAACAATGAACTATTTAAAGTATGTACTCGTACTTTCGATAACTTTCAAGTGTATATAATTTGTAATTTGTGTTCGCTTTGAAATGAAGTGTACTGTTTGAAGTACATACTTTCAATAACATTGAAGTGTGTGTAGTTTGTAGTGTGTACTACACTTCAAAAGATGTTAAGTGTACGCTTCAAAGTAATGTAGTACTACATCGTAGTAGTGAGTACAGAGCAGACCCATCACTACTGCTTATAATAGTAGATTACTATCTACAAGTCCCGATCACACCGATAAACGTGAAAAATGACGACGTTACAGTGTCATACAGTGACGGTCGAGATAACAAAATGGCAATGTTGCTATTCTCAGAATACGGCCGATTATGTTTTATTTCGTATTTAGGCTGTAAAAATAATTGGACATTTATTTATTTATTTATTCATTTAATATTCGCGGAAGACCAACAGCACAACAAAGAAACGTAGAAAACATTAATATAATAAAGATGGCCAATTATAGGTCTCCACTTATTGAAATATGTTAATAATGATAAATATAAGTGTTGCACCGAATGTGGGTTCTGCCGAATGTCGAATTCGGCCGAATGTTCGGATTAAATATGTGCCGAAGCCGAAATTCTGTTCAATTTCGCACGCTTTTACCCGATGAACAGGTCAGATCGCCATCACGAAAACACGTGTAATTGTTTATTTACTCTGTGTGTTTTTTAACTAATTAAGCGGCACAACGTAGTTATGGATTGTTGTTATAGAATATTGTATATTAAAATTGATTATTTTATTAAAGCATATATATTGTTGATACTTGATGTGGTTTCTATTCTAGATAATAAAAAACATGATCCATTCACACGTTACCTATTTACTTATAAATCAACATTTTGTCTAGATTTCATTTTAAATTAAATTTCTTTACACTTTTCCATTTCTTATTTAAATCCTACTTATTTAATATTTACAAATGTGAAAGTTTAGATGGTTGGATGGATGTTTGTTACTCAATCACGCCAGAACGGCTAAACGGATCTGGATGAAATTTGGCACAGAGATAGATTATTTTCTGGAAAAGCACAAAGAATACCTTATATCCTAGTAATAGGTTTCTGTAGGATGAAATCAAAGTCTACGCGAACGAAGTCGCTGGCAAAAGCAATTTAATTAAAAAGCTACCGAAGTTCAATACATTTAAACGAAGTTCGGCAGATTTAAACGAAATTCGGCCGAAGACGAAGTTCGGTAAAAGTTGCCAAAGATCGGCTATACCGAATGTGAAACGAATTTCGGTGCATCTCTAATAAATATGTTATGAAATAAAATTAGTCATGTTAAGAATAATATAACAAAAAAGAATAAAAATTTAAACAAAGGAAAAAGAGACTTAATTATTAGCAGAAGAACTTAGGCATGTTAAGAGTAATACAAAAAGAAATAATAAAATAATTTAAACAAGAGAAAAGGAGACATATTTAGTAAGTAGAAAAATGTAGGCATGTTAAGAATAATACAACAATAATAAAAAAATTTAACAAAGGAAAAATAAACTTTATTTTTAGTAGAAAAACTTAGGCTAACTTAATTAGTAAGGAGAGAAATTTGGGCGTGTTAACAATAATACAACAAGAAAGAATAAAAAATTTAAACAAGAGAAAAATAAACTTAATTAGTGATCGGAGAAATTTATGCATGTTAAGAATAATACAAAAAGAATTAATAAAAAAAAATTAACAAGAGAAAAAAAACTTAATTAGTAAGCAGAGAAATTTAGGCATGTTAAGAATAATAGAACAAGAAAGAAAAAAAAATTTAAACAAAGAAAAAGAGATTTGATTAGTATACAGAAAAACTTGGGCATGTTAAGAATAATACAACAAGAAAGAATAAAAAATTTTAAACAAAAGAAAAAGAGACTTAGTAAGCAGAAAAAATTCTGCGCTCAAAATTTTTCTTAATCCTGTGTGGCTGCACTCGAACAAATCAATATCCAATGTATGTATGTAGGCATAGGCATAGTTTATAATATCATTTTTCATTTCATTGCCGATAAATCGGCATTCGTTGGACAAAAGCTGAGTAGCTTGTTGGTCTCGTGGTTAGGACTCTTGCCTCGTGGTCGCAGGTTCGAATCTCACTCCAGACAAGCAAGTTAGTCCTATTTTCATAGCACAAGCGTTTAGCTTAATTTGAAAATAGTAAGAATATTGATGTGACACAAATTCCGTGTTCGCATCTCTATTTAAAAAAAAAATAGACATTAGATTGCTCGATACGTACACATAATACAAATAAATTAGGATAATATGTAACAAGCCTCTCAGCCACTAGCTACCTCGCTAGGTATATACCTCTGTTCTGTTCTGAAGTAGGTAGCTTTTTTAAACATTTTATTCCCTTAGATTGACATCTAATATTTATTTTGAAATTATTTGTATAAGTTAATTTTCCGCAAGTATCCTGTATACAAAAGAACAAGTAGTCACCGCGTTATTAAATTGGGTATATATGAACATAGTAAAAACAAATATACTTATATGTATCCAATAATCTTATCAATGTATTGGATGTTGTGCAATGGTAGCGTGATTAGGTGTTGTCCAGTACAGACCTGTCGCCGACCTTCCCGGTCCACCAATCGCCATTCTTCTCGATGACGTGGATGACCTCTCCAGCCTGGAAGACCAGGTCGCCCGGCTCCGTGGAATTGTAGGGGTATGCGGCAGTATAGAAACCAGTATCGTTCCCTGAAAAAACCCGGTGTTCAATAGTGATCTAACAATATTTTTTTCCGCCCAAACAAATGAAGCGCGGGAGCTGTCCTTTAGGATCATGCGTGAATTTTTTCAGACCAATCTCTGGCAGTCAGCCTTTGAATGAAGAAGTGTAGTCGATGCATTCGAGCAGCGATATTGCATTGATTTTGCCAAAAGCTTGATGAAAACCGTTTGCAGGATACGACAGGCTTTCATAGAAGATGCTGCGAGCATCTCATCACAGATTGAGGAGTGGTACAACCGCTTCAAAGATGGCCGCACATCAGCGGACAACTGCGTCCCGGTAGGCCCTCAACAAGCTGAAACAACAATGTGATTGACCAAGTGCGAACTTGAGTCATTCAACATCGAATGCTATGAGCATCGGATCCGTACATTCAATTTTGAAGATAGAGATTCCATTCGTCGCATCTAATTCAGGCTTTCTTGGTCAAACACAGCATCCCTCCCTACTCTCCCCGACATGGCTACGTGTGATTTTTGGCTACTCCCAACAATGGCGGGTGCATTACCAAGGAGATTACCTTGAAGGAGATCAGATGAATAAATATATTTCTGTCGATTAAAAGTTTGATATTTTTTGATAACGAATATACCTATAAAAGGAAAAATATGCAAACTTTTATGTTATGTCCTATCGAAATTTTCACAAAGTGATATTATAAATTGATTATAAATGTAATAGATCTGAGGAACGTATGTCGCGAAGCATGAAAGAGACGGAGCATGAATGAGAGAGCAAATGCTCTATAAGGTCGCGCGCATGTCGTCTCTAGGCTTTTTATACCATTATATCGAGACAGACCGCTGTAACCTCTGTACAACGTTTTGTTGCCACCAATAAACCTAGAGTAACCGACAACCTCTTTTATTGGAAGAATCCCGAAGTCACGACACGATAGTAAGAACATCACAATAAATATGATGACTTCTTAGACACATATTCTTAAAAAAATACTCAGGGAGGAATGCTTGAATCTAGCCCTGATGAGATCATTCCTTACCAGAGGCTTCAATCGGAGGTGTCGGTTCAACAGCCGGTTGATAGGCGTCTCCAAAACCTGAAAGCAAAGAAATATGACTCTTCAGTGAGGTCAACTCCTGTGTCAATATTCAAAACATCCAACAGATATCGTTCTTGTAGGGTCGCGCATATTAGTTATGTCAAATGCTTTTCCTTTTTACACATTTGACGCAATTCCGTGTTGAAATTGATGTCCAGTTGACGAAACAATTGCGCCATGTACTCTTGTAGTATTTTTTGTTATAGAAATATTACTGAATTGCATAGGTTGAACAGATTGTGGACATGCAGTGCTGCATAACCTTGACTTCACTGGATCCCGGAGCTTCTCTCCAGTGAGGAATAAACATCTACACCCAATTGCAAGAATACTGAATTCCATAAAAACCCACGAATCTTCCCTAAACTCTTATCATTAACATTATTTTGCCACGTTCCTAAACTTTTGGTGACGCCCTCTGACTACACGTTATAACCTCGTCGATTTCACGTCGTTCTTCCGCTTTATCATTCCCTCCTAGGCCGCGGTACCGACGACAGCGCACGCTGTAAACTCACTTCAGTAAGCTCAGTTCAAACCATTTAGGTATTTTATTTCTGAAGCCTCACTTATTTTGCTTACCATCCTTACGCAACACTTGCATACATCAGAACACGTAAGGAGCTGAATGGTAGAGGGGGACTCCTTTTATAAATTGATGTAAACTTATAAAGTGGTGTGACCACATTCCACAATTTCTCTATAAGCTCTTCAAGTAATGGGGCTATATTGCAACCCTGGCCGAAACCAGTAAGGGAGCATCCATAAACGACATGGTTCTATTTTTCTGGGCTTTATGGGGAAAGGGAAGGATTTCTCCCTCTCCCCATAAAGCCCAGAAATGGCTCTTGCTTTGACCCCGCCCCCCCGAGTAGAACGTAGTTTTTTCCTATTAATGGGAGCACATCTTGTGCTGTTTTCTCTTTCCAAAACTATTTAAAAATTACTGGTTTATCCATCGCATATTCTATACCGTTTTAATTGTGCCAAATAAAATAAATGAAAGAATTACGCTGCTCAACTCTGACACTCCCCCTCTTCCCTCACGTAGCCCAGCACGGCATTCTACCTATTTCACCTCCACCCTTGATCGGGTAACGCGGTTTATGGACGCTCCCCAATAACACCAATAAATTAAGTCTACAAGGCAGGGTAAAAGTTGGCATACCTGATTGTAAAGAGGTGGTTTCAATGGTGGACTGCAAGGACTCCACTTGGCCTTCGCTGGTTGTTTCCGGTACTTCTACAATACCTGGAAAATAGCAAGACTGGAGATGAATGTCTTGTGGTGATCGAGAGCTACCGCGACTCTAGCCGTACGGCCATTTTTTCAAATAGACCGCAACATCAATATTACCAAAACCCTGAGTTGACTCGCTGTATCTTATTAGTTTTGCGGAACACATTAAATCACACTATCAAATACGCGACCACACTCACTTAACGCGCTAGAATTCTCCCGGTCGTGTGGGAATTCTTTTCTCTCCTCACAACCAATCCGCTCAGAGAAAAGTAACGATTCTAATTTGAGAGCAGGGTATTTAAGGGTTTAATTATTACTTACAGAGTACCTGAATTTTTTAAATCGGATGAGTAGTTTCGGAGATTACCTACTATATACAAACTTTACCTCTTTATATATTAGGTCCTTACATATGAAATTGACGTTTAGTATGGGAGGAACATAAAGCCGATTTTTTTTTATTATAATATATTTATTTAATCAAAGTATGTACCATTGCTATCTATGCACTTTTGCCATCTCATAGGTAGATCATCGATCCCTTTACTAAAAAAACCATTCGGACGGGAATCAATAAAATCTTTGAAGGCGGTTTGGACTGCCCCATCGGAGTTGAATTTTTTCCTTTGCAAGAAGTTATCCAAATTTCGAAAAAAATGGTAATCTGTTGGGGCAAGGTCCGGAGAGTACGGTGGATGTCTTAGACATTCCAATTGAAGCTCCTCTAATTTGGTAGCCGTCTGTTGTGCAGTGTGTGGTCTAGCGTTATCATGAAGCAGCAGTGGCCTAGAGCGATTAACCAGCCTCGGTTGTTTAGCAGCTAGCTTTTCCATCATGGTTTGCAGTTGCTGACAATAGACATCTGCCGTAATCGTCTGGCCAGATTTAAGAAAGCTGTAGTGAACGACACCAGCACTAGTCCACCAAACGCTCACAAGTAACTTTTTTGGAGTCAATTTTCGCTTGGGGCATGGTTTGGCTGGTTCGGCAGGGTTCAGCCATTGCGATGAGCGCTTCCGATTATCGTACAGGATCCACTTTTCATCACAGGTAATGATTCGATTTAAAATCCCTTCATTATTGTGCCGGTTGAGTAATGCAACGCAGCAGTCAACGCGCGTTTGTTGATTTGCTTCACTCAATTCGTGAGGTACCCACCTTTCAAGCTTTTTCACCTTACCAATTTGCTTCAAGTGGATTAAAACAGTTTTATCACTAACACCGCAGCCTGCAGCTAACTCGAATGTGGTTTGCGATGGATCCGCTTCCACAATAGCCTTCAATTCTTCATTATCAACTTTGGTCTCCGGCCGTCCACGGGGCTTGTTCTGCAGGTCGAAATTTCCAGAACGAAAACGTTGGAACCAAAAACGCACTGTGTTTTCTTTTGCGGCACCGTCGCCATACACATCATTAATCCTTCGAGCCGTTTCTGCAGCACTGGTGCCACGGTGGAACTCGTACTCGTAAATAACGCGATATTTCAAGTTTTTCATTTTGTAAACTGAGTGACGCAAAGAAAAAAACAATTGAGGAAAAAACAAATGAATTATAATTTTCAAAACACAAATACATGAGTAAATAGCTGTATAAATTTGGATTTGGAATTCCTAACCAAAGAGAAGATATTTGAGATCAAATTTTCCAGTACGGCAAAACGCCAATTTCATATGTAAGGACCTAATATTAGTATAGATTCATCTTTTAGTATTGTGCTAATGCTATGTATTTGCTTTCCGCTTGATGTGATTATTTTTTCTTGTTTGTATTTCTTGGGCATTCAATGTGTATTGTTTAAGTATTCATGCATTTAATGTACAATTTAACTTATTCTCGTTAATAAATAAAATAAAAATTACAATCGACGGTATCAAAAGTGCAAACGTACCTTCTAGAATTGTCTTTCCCTCCATGCTGTCCGTGAGCACCGAGGATTCCATAACACCTTCCCCCGGAGTGGTGACTCGCTCAACGTACGACTCCGGGAATAGCCCCGTTTGTCCTGAAAAAATTAGATAGATTGAACATGTTTTGGGGATGTGGAAATAGATTCTTTACTGTTTGCAGATGATATTTTAAGATATTTTAGGAATTGTCAGAACTAATGCATTAGCAAACTCTGTAATCCCCAGACTACACTCATTAGGGAATGAAGATGCGGAACGACATTTTTGCTGATAGTATAACTGTATATAGGACTAAATTGAAACAATTGCTTACGTCTCAATTAAATGGTAATGGATAAATAAATGTTTCTTTTTCTTCTTCCTGTTTAAACTTCTCTTTTTATTTTACACAAATCTATTATATGTACTTGAATCTTTTTAACGAGGCTGGCGCCCACACACGAGGACCTACAATATTGGATAAATTCCTTCAATGAAGAGTGCACTCAAGTAGGGATGAAGATTGGTACTGCCAAAACAGAGGTTATGGTCGTAAGAAGAGACCAAGAGCAGTGTTTGATCAGCACACAGGGGTCCCAGCTGAAGCAAGTCGAAAAATTCAAATACCTTGGGGTGGAATTTTCTAGCGATGGGAGGCAGGAAAGTGGAATAGATAGAAGAATCGGATCTGCAGCCGACGTTCTGTATAAAGTGCGGTGATAAGAAAATCCGAGCTTAGCGTCAAGACAAAACTGACTGTTTTCGCATCTGTGTACAGGCCCACCCTAATATATGTTTATCAAATTTGGGTCCCAACAGAGAGAGTGAGAGCAAGGATCCAGGCTGATGAGATGAATTTTCTAAGAGGGAGTAACGGGAGTAACGCTGATGGACAGAATGAGAAGTGCCGACATAAGGCACACACTCGGCATGGAGCCCCTACTCCTACACAAAGAAAAATCACAAACGAAGTGGCTTGGAAATGTGCTAAGAAGGAACGAATACCAAGAAGAATCCTCTTGGCAACCCCGGAAGGAAGCCCCAGATTAAGCTGGGAGAAGCAATAGAAATATGTATATGTAGACTGGTTGACTCATGCGGAAGCAGTGCAAGAAAGGGGAATATGGAAGCACCTTGTCGAATCTTTGGGCCCTCAACCCTACTAGAACAAGGGGATGAAGGTTAAACATTCTGATTGAATATATTCTTCTTCTTCCTTTTAATAGACCTATGTGGTCTGTTCTCCTGAGAATGGCGCCTCCTGTGAGGTGGATTCCCAGCTATCCCTCCATCTTGTGGGAGGTCTTCCAGGAGGGCGGGTACCGTGAGGCTGACTGTGTTGTGCGATATAAGGGTGGTGTTGTCCATTCTCTGGACACGATCATACCAGTCCCTCCTTCGCTGTCTACTCCATCGCGCAATGTCCTTTGAATATGTTGATAACGGTTTTTTGTTATCGCTGTCACTGATTTGCAAACCTTATCAAGCAGACGACAAACAACCGATTTATTTTTTGTCTTCAAAATATTAAATGCTCTGCACTCTTAAATATGATTAAAATGGATGCGCTTACTAGCAACAGAGAATTGCCTGTGCGAATAACATTTTCCAATGAGGAACGTAACTAAAAATGTTCTCAGGTTTTTATGGCCGTTCAAAATCTTCTGTGTATAGTTTTCTGGGATATTCTTCCGTGTATATGTGACTTCTCTGACCGACGTTTCGGATCCCATTGCAGGGTTCGTCAGGTGACATCAGCGCTGATGATGGACTCTGCGATGGGATCCGAACGTCGGCCAGTGAGGTCGCGTATACACGGCAGAATATCCCAGAAAACTATACACAGAAGGAATATAACTCTCCACTCTGCAGAATTCTTGGTAATACGGTATGTCTCATAGCCAGTAACAAAAATTTTACAGGCGGATTCTTGCTTTGATAATTCATTACTGACTATAAATTATTTTACTATAAACATTTTTTTGTACCTACATTACCAGTTATCTGCCAAAATCCCCATAACCGAAATGTCATAATATCCTAACCTTCTTACCTACTAAAGTGCACGTCTACAGAAAATATTTCAGGTTTGATACTGTAACGTGAGTCTGGCGTTCGCTGGCTCCTACTCTAAAAGAATCCTTGAGCAATTGTGACCTCTCAAAGAATCATGATTTGTTGTTGACAGTATGGTAACTCGCCTATTCGCCAGAAACACCTCTCAAACTTGGTAAATGACGCGATCTAGATCAAATTTCGCGCAAGAGGCCCCAGTTGCACCAACTCTAAAATGGCGGTACGACAATCTTGAAGACGTGTATTATTATTATTGTTGTTGGCAGGTTGCGTAAGCTGATAGGCCCATATCACTGTCTCTCATTTGAATATCCAGCCTATTCTTAAAGTGGTTGACACTGGATGCAGACCCAACACCCTCGGGCAAACTGTTCCACACATTGACCACTCTGTCGCTTAATGCCTGCTTTCTTGGGTTACACGAGAGCTGAGACTTGTTCAACTTCGGGTGATGTCCTCGAAGGCCCGCATTAGTGTTCAGTGCTAACATATCTGCCGTACTAGGAGTATTGTAGTAGCCCGATAGAATCTTGAATGTCTCAATGAGGTCACCTCTCGCTCGTCGCTCCTGAAGAGTGGGCATATTCCAGGTTTTTAAGAACCATGGGCAATTTATGACTCGTCTAAACATATTCCAGTAAAACTAACTAAACTCTTTAGCAAAATATGGATTCCAGATCTGAGAGGCCTCACATATGTCTGGTATCGAATAGCATGTGTTATGTTAATAAAATGTATTTGTAGATAATTTTCGACTCACGTCGGGCACTTGAAAATCTTCTTCTTCTTTAACTTTGTTTAGACTCAAGAGTCTGATCCGCTCTTGCTTGCAATGCTGAAATCCGGCTATCTCTCCATCGCTTTGGGGGTCTCCCCGGTGGAAGCGGTCCATCTGGTACTCCATGCAGAGCTATGTGTGGTAATCTTGTACCAATTTTCTGTACGTGTTGGTACCAGTACCGTCGCCCCCACCTGACCACATCTTGAACCTTGCAGACCTCCCGCATTGTTGTGTTCCTCACGTGATCATGCAGAGTCCTTCCAGCAATAGCGCACAGAGTTCTCATTTCAGTTGTTCTTAGCATGCTCTTTGACTCGACAGTGTCCGCCCTCGCTTTAATACCATATGTGCCCTTGAAAATGTTTTTACCTTATGTTACCTGGGTACCCATTTTCGATTTCGAGTTGAAACAATTTTATTCATAAACGCCATCATCTGTTTTAATCTCCATTATTAAAATTATTTTAATGGGAGGGAAATAAAAGAAAGACAGACATTGTTGTGAGAAGTAGTGACCTAAGAAACTATTTGAACCATTGACGTATTATAATACAGACACGTCATTCCCATAGCCAGCTTTCGTATGTAGCAAATATTGCATTGAAAGAGACAACAGATCACGCTCTGCGTGTAGACAGAAAAATCAGCTAATTTGAAGTCACGGTGACTACAATAAATAAATATAGCTTTATTCCAGAATGTGGGGAGGTTCGTGCAATCCCACACATTCCATATAAAAGAAAATACACACATTAAAAATATTATATAAAACAAAAGAGAAATAGTAAAATCATATAAAATAGAAGAGAAGTATTAAAAGTAATCAAAAGAAATATATGGTAAAATATCGGCTTTAGCGAGCGATGGCAAGTCAATTATGCGGGGCCAGTATCTTTCTCCAGTGTGCATCGATGCTGGATGCTGGAGTAAGACGGGCTTCCAGGATAAGGATATTTCCGGAGCTGTATATCCTTTCCCTCATCCCTGCCACCCTGGATCTTATGAGGGCTGCAAAGTTGGGAACACGCCCCTCAGTGAACATACCGGAAGCGCTGCAATATCTGGGAAGGCCAAACATCATACGAAAGGCGTTGTTATATTGTATGCGAAGTCTTTCTATGCTGCTCTTTTTATAATTTGTCCAGAGTTCACATGTATATAACGTTGCACAGAAGGCAAGGAAGAGCGTTCTTTTTACAGCGGTGCTACAAAGACGAAACCTTCTACACAGCATATTCGCTTTCACACTGAGAGCTCGTCTTTGCCTGTCAATATCGTCGTCGTCCATTAGATTATTTGTAATTATGTGTCCTAGATATTTTGTTCTTTCGGTCACCTTCAGGACCACACCGTTCAGAGTAACTGGAGGAATACTTGTTGGGCCCTGACCATACTTTATAACCAACAGTGCTGTTTTATTAGGGTTATAGAGCATATTTGTTTCTTCAGCAAACACTTCACAGATCTTTAGAAGAATGCGTAGTCCTCTTATAGACGGTGCCATCAGTACCATATCGTCAGCATAACTGATGTTGTTAAGACACTGTGACGTTAAGATGTGACAGCCTACCCCCGCGTTGTTTAGCCTTTGAGTGAGTTCGTCCATACAATAACATACTCATTCTTACAATAGTGTACGATACTCTGTTCTTTTTCCCGGGACTTTTTTTTCCACCTCACCTGATCACAAAGAATATCTGTTCGATAACGAATGCAAGTAAGACCTTACTTTTGAGTTGCTTTGATTTCACGCTTGTAACGTATCTACAGTTTATTATATCATTGATTTGAACACTGTCTTAATGTCAATCTGTGAGATGTAAAACAAAAATAACGTATGCGGGAGCGTCCACCCAGGTTGGGCACCCTGGTACCTTGGGTAGCCTATTGAGTAGGTACCCGGGTACCCTGGGTAGCATGTGAGATATCCCGGGTAGTGACGTGACAGTTACCTCTGCAGCGGCCGCTGAACCAGCCAGGGTCCGACTTGAGGTCCGCCGGGACCATGACTATGTCGCCCGGCTGCAGGGAGAGCTCGTCGACCGAGCGGGCGACAAACTCGTACACGGCCCGGTACTTGATCTCGTCTCCGATCGCCGCCGGAGCTGCAAAGCGACAACATTTTTATTTTTTCGGAGGTAAGTTTACAGAACTCTCTAATCACACATTCGAAAATAAAAACACATGTTTTTTAGTTCTACATCTTTAACTCATTTCGCCTTCTGAGGGCATCATCAATCTAATGCGGCAGAATCTAATCAATCACATGATGAAGCTATTTTACATGGGAACTATGTGTGGAAGTCTTTATAGGGTGGCCACGGGGCTTATGACCCGAATTACATGGCTAAAATGATCGCATTACACGATGCAACGTTCACCGACTCCACCGTAAAAACATCCATAAATTATCGAATTTTTTAAAGTTTTATATATGTTTTTTAAAAATTAAAAAAAACTTACAAAATTTTTATCATCTTATTTCAGATGTATTGAAGCGAGTGAATTTTTCATAAACTATATAAATTATTGTAATAGTTCAACGTTTTAAAAAAAGTAGTCAGACATATTGAAAAAAAAAAACGCAAACGATATAACAACTGATATTAGGTCGTTGTTGCTTGAACATTTACGACTCATTATCAAAGCAGGAATCCACCTGTTAAGTTTTTGCTACTAGATATGAGACACCCTTTATACAACATCCAAAAATTTGTTAGATGTGTTGGTCAATCGTGGTTGGAATTGGTGAACGTTACTTTTTACGTTGTCTAAAGTGATCACTTAAGCCAGCCATGTGAGAGGTCGCAAGCCCTGTGTGATGTCAGTAGTTATACACACAAAGTGACAGATCGCGGGTACTCGTGTCTCGGAAAGTGAGCTCACTTTCCGGCCTTCTGATTGGGCAGATATCAAATGGTAAATGATTCACGGTTGATGGCGTCATCTTCAGCCAATAGATGGGGCTATTTATTGGTGTCGTCACCAACCGCCATAAAAAGAGTGACAGTCTTACGACATGTACCTGGTTTACTTGCTGTCTGCATTATCTATCGTTACTATCCGATATTGTATATAAATAAAGTAGTGAATATCTGTTACTGGGTGACTTATTATTTCAAGAATACCCGCCAGACACAGTACATTACACCTTACACCCAAAGACTTGCATACCTATATCCCAAATAAACAGCTTCGTCATTAATCTGACTTCCATGAAAAAAAAACACAAAAAATCAAACTTAAAACATATTTATCAAAGCTGCACGCTTAAAAATAACATTAGTCAAATCACAGAACAGGTTTGTTATTAATTCACGACAACGGGGACACAAAAGTGTTAGTGGCAACAGACGACCAAGCCGTCGAGCTGTGTGTGACCTTTTGTGGTTTCGGCGGCTGTTGAAAAAAAGTCGTCCCAAATGTCGTCGTTCCTAATAGCTGTCGTTTCTGTCGGCTTCTGCACGTCCCACGCCGGCATCGTGGAAAAATCCCAAAGATCTGGTACTGCATAAATATATTAAATGTGTATATATATATACATATGTATGCATTATGAAAAGGTTATTTTTCGGGAACTTCGTGGATTTGCAAAAAAAAGTAATTTTATTTTCGTGCTATATTTCGGTTACACTGGGATAACCATACTCAAGCTGGTCTCTCTGACATTGAGAGATAACTATTCGATTTCTAAGACTTCGGTGATGGTAATGGTGGCGATCGCGGGGACGGGCTAATTACTTTCTCTTTTCTGATTGGTGGCGCGGCGGGGGGGGGGGGGGGGTGCTGTAACATAGCACGAAAATAAAATAACTTTTTTTTACAAATCCGCGAAGTTCCCGAAAAATAACCTTTTCATAATGCGTATACTTCTTGGCCAAAACTTTTATTTAAACATATATATGTATTGTAAATATACAAACAATAGACTAAGATAAATAGTGTTCGGTAGATAATCGATTGGAAGAATAGGGGTTCTTGGAATGAAATGGTGTGAGCAAATGAAGATTTACAAGAAAAATAACGGGATTAGATTGCGGCATGTTCTGGCTCTGAATATCATTTCGACGGTTTACTGTTCACCGGAGATAAGCTCCGGGAGCAAGTGAAGATTTACAAGAAAAATAACAGTATTAGATCGCGGGATATTTTAGCTCTGAATATCATGTCGATGGTTTACTTCTCACCGGAGATAAGCTCCGGGATCAAGTGAAGATTTACAAGAAAAATAACGGGATTAGGTCGCTCACAACTCACCTGCGCTGCTGGCGACGCTGGAGACGGCCTTGCTGGCCCCCCAGGCGGTGTCCTCCGTGGGGTCGGAGCTTCCCCAGTCGGCCGTGGCTGCCGGCGTCGCCCACGCGTCACCTGCGCAAAAAATGCTCGAAAATTGTTTTGTCTCTTTCATCAGTGCAGCCAAACAAAGGCAGCCCATATCCCAAAAAATGTTTTGAATGCAGTCACCGAAGATGACTAATTAAGAGGCCCCAGTACACGATTTTCGTATTTGCTCTCGATTTTGCTAAATTTAACGTAAACTTATTGAATAATTTTGTGAAACCCATAGCTAAACAGGCTTTTAATCAATTTTATAATGGTAGATCCATTTACTTAGCTGCATAAAGTTATTTACTAAAAATCTGTTTTTAATTTTATTACCACTATCTAGAATAATCCTCCAGAATATTTTTACTTTTAGTATCCGCGAAGCTCGATAGAATGACATCCATCTCTTTGTAATCTGCGGATATCTCTCTAGTTGTCAGTTCTTGCGGCTGATTCGTTTGGCGCTTCCTTGCGATCAAATAGTTGTGCAGTTTGCTGTACTTTGGCGATCGTGCTGTGAGAAGTGATGCGCTGTCTATTTTATTCACGCCAAAGGAGCATTACTTCGTTTTAGTTTTATTTACTATTGTGACGCATTTGAATGACGTCTGTCCGATGAATGAGAGTGACAGACGGCATGGAAGAGAGAGAGTGCGAATGTTATAAAGCGCGATGCGCCATTTTGCAGGCTCTCTCTTTTTATACCTTATTCCATATTGCAAACCAAACAAATATCAAGATAAGCAGAGGTTCTTCTCCGACACACGAGAAAGAACATTACAACTATTAACCGCGTGCATTTTGTTTAACGCCTTTAATGGAAAAGAACTAACCCGGTGCCTCGTCCCAGGCCGAGCGGCTGGTCTGCGAAGAGTTGAGTGCGAGGTACTCCGCCTTCTTAGCCTCCCAGAGCTTGTACACCTGGAAACAAGCAACAGTGTAATAGTATTGTAGGGATACATATACACATACATCTACAGTCACCAAAGAGGGCGCACTAGCGATAAGCGACGTGAGTTAATTTAACCGAGTAACTCGAGTTATATTGCCAGCGAGTCAAATCGAGTTGCGTTTCCAGCAAACCAAGTCAACTCGCTGAGAAAGTCACGTAAACGTGAGAATGTTTGAATGATACTATCGCGGACCGCGTCGCTCGACTGAGCTCGGTTGTAGTGCCGAATCTAGCCGAGCGGCTGGTCTGCGAAGAGTTGAGTGCGAGGTACTCCGCCTTCTTAGCTTCTCAGAGCTTATACACCTGGAAACAAGCATCAGTGTAATAGTATTGTAGGGATACATATACACCTACACCTAGTCACCAGAGAGGTGACAAGGAGCGTCGACCCCGGTGGCAAAAGACAAATCGGAGCACGCATACATCGAAGCGGTTACGTAGCCAACACATCTTTGTCTGGGGACAATATATGTATTCTCTTCTCTTCGTGATTACCTCCAGAAACTGCCGGAGGCCCTGTCCGACGTCCTACACAACACTCGACACAATTTTATCCGTATTTAATTCTGTAAATTAATCGTAACTGATTTTTAATAATAAAAGGTTACTTTCAACAGACGTCTCGAACAGAGAGTGGTGACCCTAGTGACAGAATTATTCACTACACCATCGAACCATCAACCCACAAAGTATTGTCTCGTGTCGTGTCTGCGGAAGAATGAATGAAAACACTGGAATTTAATTAGCAATTTATTAATTAACGATTAATTGCCTATTCAATGCACAAAGTCACTTAAAACGAATTAAACTTAACGCCATTCTTTAAGTAACACTTTATCGTAATATATCACTCGTGATAAATACTTTATTAACGCTGGGTAATACGTTTTTAACATTCACTAGAACATTCCATCCAGTTCTTGTACGCAGTATTTTTACCGATTAAGAACTTCGCTATATTATTCGATCTGATTTATCGCTTCAATTATCGCACCTGGCCACTCTGGCCTCGTGGCTCGCAGCCGACATCTGTCAAACGCGACCACTCTTCGCGCAACGGACGGCGCCGGTGCCGAATTCATATCCGAAAATGCTGGTACTCTCATACTTTCTAGATTATTCTAGCGTTTAGAAGTAGTTTCTCGTTGCGTCTCGGTTCTTCCAGGCATTTCTGGAAGTTTGTAGACGTTTTCTGAAGCTTGTAGATTGTTAGATTGTTACAAGCCGTTCTTGATGTTTCGATAGTGCTACGAAATTTTAGAGGAATTTGGACAGTGTGTAAATTCTTTTTGGCAAGCCATTCCGTGACAGTATCTTGTACAGAATGCGGATGAAGCGAGAGTGGAAGAGACTGGCACTCTATCATCTCCGTCTACCCTGCGGAGAAGCTATCACGAAGAATACTATGGTGTCCTTGACCTGCCTAGCCAGTCAAGTGTTCTTCAGGGAATTCCACATTACAAGCCAACCTACATTTATCTTTATATACTTTTTGCATACATGGGTTTATACCCTCTTGGCATTTTTTCAAAACCAACCACATAATTTACTGGAACAATTGAAATAGGTATCCGGTATATTACAATAACAAAACTATTTCCATGATAAAGACGCGAGTAGGAGATGGATGGGGACAAGCACCTAGCCGACTGCACTTCGAATGAAGGGGTTTAAAATTGAAGGATACTGAAGTTATAGAAGTTTAAGGAAGCATCGTGGGTTCGTAGAATGAAAGAGTGTTGCTTTGTTTGTCGTGTCACGCAGATAAGCTCCCGGAACAAGTGAAAATGTACAGGTAGAATAACTAAGACTATCTGAAGATTTATTATATTACATAGTAAGACTATCGAAGAATATCATTGATTTAAAGGTTAGAAAAGACTTGATTAAAACTCTTGTCTTGGAGTGCGCTGATGTATGGCAGCGAAACATGGACCATCGGCCAGAGTATCTCCGGGAGGCTAGCGGCCTTCGAGATGCGGTGCTACAGGTCATGCTATCCATTGGTCAGAACACATCCGAATCGACGAGGTGTTGAGCAGGATGGGTGAAAAGAGGCGGTCCTTAACAGAATCGTCCAACAGCGAGCAATTTGAATAGGCCATAATATAAGGCATCCGGGCCTGCTTTTTACCATCCTCGAGGGAAATGTTGAAGGCAACACTCATAGAGGCCGCCCGAGATTAAGCTACATAGACCAGGTTATCGGAGATGTGCGCTTTAGCACCTACCAAGAAATGAAGAGGCTGGCAGGTGACAGAGAGGAGTGGAGAAAGCGAGTGCTTGTTGCAGACCAATCCTAGGATTACGACCCAAAAAAAATATCTGAAGATGCGTGGCGGAGATCCGCCTAGTCCGACTTCATAATATATACGCCGTATACGGTAATTGCACAAGGTCGCTGAAGAGGCATTAACTGTGATTGTCCTCGTTCACAACCACATACATGAATACATTTTTTTTTAAATTTATTTATTTAGTTCCATATTTTTTTCTTTTTACGCTTTAACAGGCTAAGAGACCCAATTATACGAGCGAAACACGTCACAAACCACCCAGGCTTGAATAAATTACATAGATTAATTGTAACATCACCGGGAATCGGACCCGGAACCCCGTTGTGAGAAGGCGTACATGGTTTACTATAAAAAACATATTGTACCTAGTACATAATTAAGCTGATCTTAGCATAATTAATAGAATTAAAAAAGGGTCTCTCAGATGGTTTGGGCATGTCGAGCGAATGAATGAGGAAAGAATGGTAAGAAAGATGTATAATGCAAGTGTTGATGGCGCCAGACTAACCAGATACTGGAAGATGGTATGACCAGATTAACCAGATACTGGAAGATGGTCCCGTTGGAAGCCTCAACAACCGGCGAGCTTGCATGCGAAGATGTATGAATGTGGATGAGGCGAGAGTATGTAAGTACAGAAGAGTGTGGCGCTCTATCCTCTCTGCCTGCCCCCACGGGGAAACGGCGTGATGGTAAGTAAGTACATAATTATAAATTAGCTAAAAGTTTTTCATGATAAACTTTTTGCACTCCAGTTCAAACTCTATATTGACTGCATTTTGTATTTTTTTCGATGAGCTGTCGTAGATTTTAAGTCATTTCTACATCAAAAAATTTTGTTTTGTTTTCTTTTGAAGACACACTGTCCCCGCCTCTTGTAATGTATGCGCGGCGCAATTGTTTTGTCGACTGCACATTATTTGCAACACGGTATTGGGTCAAGTAGGCTCGATAAACTAAAATGCTATATTGCGTCGCGTCAGAGCGAACCGTTTCAGTACCCGAGTGTGTAATTACCTGTTCGCACTTGTCGGATAGCTTGAGTATGTTGCCGTTGAGTTCGGCGAGTTGGGTGCTGTTGTTCTCCACGTCCACACTCTTCGTTCCTATGATGGCCTTTGCCGCTTCGATCTGCAAGAGATACATTGACCAATTTATATTATCACAATTACAAATACACTTTTTTTATACAAGCTTATAACGCCCCACTAGGTTAAACCTGTTCTGGAGCAGTTAAAATTAACAATTTAATATTTTAATAATATGACACACTACTATACGTAATGTCGGTAGGTATGGGTAATTTGACAGATCGCCGGGTTTGAAAAATTAGTGCTCAAACATATGTAAGGAACGCGGACGTATTCACACCACCATAGCCACCGAGACGCAGGTGAAGCAGGCATGAGATCATCACTCCCAAACTACAGCGGACGGCAGCCGGCACGGGCAGGGCTAAATGCAACATAGACAAAACACTGGAACCCGCGCCCCGAAGGTAAATGCACCAAGGCGAGAAAAACGGCAGATGTGACTGATTGCAAAATCAGCGCCTCGGTTCAGGTACCCCGGCACACGTCGCCCCAGACGACGGACGTTTCTTTGTTCTCGACGGGTATAAGAACCCGGCCGAAGACGACCCATCATCGCTTTCGCACACAAGATCCGGAAGAGGCTGGAAGCTCTCTTCATCGATATAGCGACGTCCTCAAAGTTATCTTTATACTCGCGTTGTAATCTCGTTAATTAATTGTATTATTGTAACCACATTTCTACTGAATAAATATTGTAAAACATCTTACGAGTTTCACCCCACATTTGAATTAGAGATTCCATATTAAGTACGGTGGTGAGCCGTGATCATAAAGCAGTCTTTAACCCATACCAACCCCCATACATATTTGTTGTCAAGAAAACACAGTGTGCACAAACATAATTTGTTACCAAGAATATCACATCTATATCAAGTTGTAAATCTATCCTCATCCTTATAGTATTGCTTGTCATTAGTGTTTGAACAGAATTGTTTCATAGAATCGTGCAGAAATACAAAAACCTTAATTAGTTCTTAAAATTATATAGCCTCTCTTTCTAATACTTTTTAATATAAATACAAGTTGTTGAATGTAAAATACATATTTAGATTGATAATGCCCTCATAAGGCGAAACATGTCTCATAAAATTAAAAAGGTAGAACTTAAAAAGTTGTTTTATTTCCATATGTGTGGTTATGGAGTTTTTCAAACTTACCTCTGAAACAATAAAAATGTATATACTTAATATCGCTTCAATGGTGTAGCACACAGCTTAGCTCGAATAAGAGTAAAGCCCTGACCTACCTTGTCTTTCAACTGCTTCAACGTGGCTTCCATGTTGCTGAACTTGTTGACGCCATCTTCTTCACCGGACTTGACCTGAAAGTAGAACCAATATTGTAACAAAGAAACCATTTTTTCTACATTTTGATCTCGTTAGAGCAGTCGAGTCTGGTGAATATCGGGATCAACACATGATTTCTATTAGTAGAGTTGATGCACTTATTGCAATACACTAGGCGACATGATGCCGAGTAGGGTACTCAGAGTAAGGAATTGACAAATCATAAATTGCCCAATTATGCTCATAGATGGCAGCACATTCATTCGCAATCCATTACTGGAATGTTACCAAGAACGTTAATATAGTTTGGTATGCTCTGCTGCGCTTTGACGTGTATTCTGATGTGATACTGAGATCTCTAGTGTTTTGAGTTCAAGCCTTTGGCCTTCGCTAACTGGTAAACTGATGACGTAGCTCGCAAGAGATCTGGTCTGGGGACCAGGCAGAGGAAACTGGAACCACACTAGAAGTGACGAGAGGACCGGTGGTGGAAGGTTTTGTTTAGTTGACGGGATAGGGGAGAATGTTAATTTTCATTTGTTCTATACTTAACCTACGAAATTAAATTGCAATTATAATTAAAATAGCTTCGAAATGAACTGCACAGTTCAATCATTAGCAACGGTGCACACAGTTCAAAAATAACAGTTTGTTCATGAATGACCCATCTCTGCCATGAATGTTAATATAGTTTGGTTTATTCGGCTGTGCTTGTGATATTCAGACATCATTCCATGATCTTCAATGATATTTAATCCATGCCTTTGGTCTTTGACTGAGAGCGTAGCTCGTAAGGTATGATAAGACGATCTGGGTACCCGCAAAGGAAGCTACAGCTAAACCAGTAGTGACGAAAGGACAGTTACCCATGAAGGATCTTCTCTGGGGACCCAACAGAGGATTCAGGGGTTGGGTGATGCATCATGAAGCGGTCGTTCTAAAGAGTTTACCTGCGATTTGCATCCATCCCCAAACTAATAACTCATAGGTTCTCAATCGCGCAAAAATAGTTCTAAATGATCTCTTTCTATATATACCTTGGCATCCCAATGGGCCTTCTCCTGATTGAGGGCGATCTGCTTGGCGTTCAGGTCCTTCAAGGTCTGCTTCAACTTTGACATTTCCTGCATGGAGGTGTCGCGGGTGGTCCTGAAATCGACAATCCCAGAAAATTTCAATCAATTGATGAATGACTTTTCAAATCCTGCCAAGTCAGTGAGACATTTATCAATATTAATAATAATTCAAGCGGGCATCTACCTATTAAGTATTGTGGACTAGCTTTGTTGCAAACTGTATAAACAAAGTATATAATACATTTGATTACATAAATATTTATTAATATGTTGTGTTAGGCCTTTGTGACCGTGAATAGGATAGAGCAAAAGCTCTTGATAAGATGGCATTTACGCCACAGCCTCCCCCTTGTCCTACTATCTCAGTCAGTCCCAAACCATAGCGCGAAAGGGCAAGGGGCGCAAAATGGATCGACACCTCCAGAAAAGAACATCGTCACCGTTGGTGTGTAAATGTTTTGTGGAAGTGTGTCGCCACTTCGTCTATCGTGGACTTCGATCCTCATTTTGGATTTTCTGGAGGAAGTAAGAAGATAATGCTACAGGCGAGTAGAGCTTCTTTTTCCCTTCCAATTTTCGTTATACAGTCCATTGCAATCATTCCCACTTACCTGTCCTGCATGAGTTAGTCGATATCCATCCGTAGTAAAGTATTGGCTTGATTTGAATAAGCATAAAGAAAGGTGATAAATTATGATTACCTCATTCCGTCGATGGTGGCCTTGACGTCCGATACGCTGGTGCGCGTGTCCACGATGCTCTGCGTGAGCACCTTGCCCCGCGCCTGGATGGTGGTTAGGTCCATGGTGAGCTGCTGGTTCCTGCCCTTCAGGGCCAGCAGCTTCTCCTGCTCCTGGTTGCGCATGGCCTGCAGCTCCTGGGTTCTAAACGAAACGGGTGCAAGTATTACATTAACATAAATACCAAAAATTCTGTAATAGATTTAAATGAACGAGATAGAAGTATTCACCTTTTGCTCTCCCACTCCAGCAGGCACTGTCTCTCCATCTCTTTCCTTGCTGCGTCTCTCTTTTCCTAAAAAAATACAATTAATAATTAGTATGTTACTAAAAAACTTGTTAGTATAGCGGTTATGACTTTCGCCTAATGATCCAATGATCATTGATTTCAGTCCCATTCCAGAAGACTAGTAATTTATTCCTATTTTCACAGAACAAGTATTAAGCTTAGTTTGAAAATAGTATGTAATTATGCGACACGTATTCCGTGTTCGCATTTCCAATTAATGCTTCTAACTTCTAATTAATGCCCAGAACTCAAACCAAGCTCTCGCCTATAACACGAAGAATGCCTATCGCAAAAAGCTTGAAGGCCTGCACCGGGCGGCCAGCATGGAGTCGGTCCATCATTGAGTACTGGAAGGCCTGCACCAGGCAAATTGAAATATTTTCGAATATTTCTGGCCTAGAATCAGCCCTGAACTTTGATGTCGCGTATTTCCGTAACTGTCGACATTTCACCCAAAGAGTAAAGAATATTTTCTATCCAAAATTGAATGACGGCAGCTCCTCGAAGATTTTGTTACCGGCTACGAGAATCCCTGGTATGTATTAAGAGGTTATATACAGTTAGAATTGCCAAAAAATCGTTTTTTTTTATTTCAATTTCGTAATGTACACATATTTAGGTAAACACATAGAAAATTTTAAGTCAATCCGGCGATTATTTTCAAAGTTACACGCATAATCACGTGTCGGAGCGCTCACCTGGAGTGCTGTCCCTTTTATTTTCACCTACCTATCGTAAATGATGTACCTTTTATATACCTGTTAATTGTAAATGTTCCCTTCTAATGTATTCAGATGACTAAAGTGAAAGTATGGCCCTGGAATAGACGACTGGAAGTAAGTTGAAAAAAAATGAGCGATTTTGAAACTTTATAGGCGTTTTTCTCAAAACTGTCTTTTCGGTGACAAATATTTCTCGGAAACGGCTGAACTGATCAGTCTCAACTTTTAACACAAGCTTCTTAAGTATATTTTTTAGTAATTAATCGAAGGTTTTTATCGCCGTTAAATATATTTTTTTTATAAACAATTTAAGGCCAAAATTTTGGTCAAAAGTCGATTTTTTTTTAGAAGTAGCCATTTTGTCAAAAAAAATATTTTGCTTATTCCTTCGATTAATTACAAGATTATGCATTACTTTGACGAAATCCGTTTGGTTTTTTCATTTTAGATGATCCGGTCCAGAGATATCGTTTTCACCACAAAATGCCTTTTTGAGAGGAGCTCCTGGAGATCAGCTAAAGCAGCTTTCAAAATTATTATTTTACTAATACAAAAATGTTAATATACAGTTAAAAGTAACCGTAATATGTATATAAATTTTCACATTAATAAATTTAAAAGTATTCTCAAAAAAATTCTTGAAAAATCGCTTTTTTCGGCCTCCTGACTGTATATATAACCCTTTAATAAAAAAATATATGTGCAACAGATTCATCAGTCTCCAACTGTACAGTGCCACGTTAAAAAATCAAACTGTAATAAAATTGTGTTCAATTTTCTAATATATCACTCTCCACACTGTCTAAAATTATCTAAGGTAAATTTCAATCACGGTAAAATAAATAAGTTCGTTATGTGAGCTGCCTTACCTGCTCTTCCTTCTGCTTCCTTTTGACTTCCTCCTGCTCCCTCTTCTGTATTTCCAACCGCAGCTTCTCCCTTTTCTCCGCCTCTTCCCTCTCCTTTCTCTCTCTCTCCGCCTGGAAGACAAAACAGTGCTTGTATCAAATGAGACACACTTCTATCAAGTAAAACATGTAACCAATAAGTTTATATAAAAGGGAGCAACTTTTGATCAAAAAATATGGATTGTTTTATTTTCGCTGGCAATATGCAGGGTTATTTGGAAAACATTAATAACCTCTCAGGAATATATTCTTGCCTTGATTATGGTCGAAAATGTTCAAGCATGTTCGTGTCCCGTGTTCAATGTATGCATTCGGCATACGCAAAGGCCCTTTTCAGGGCCGCCATTTTGTGATGTCATCAAAATCATCGTCGTCATCATCATTCTGTCCGTAACAGGGACTACTTTCAAGGGGATAAAATTAATATTGATGAATAAATAAGAATTATTTGAGAAAAATGAAAATTCTGTGAATTTTTTATCAAACCTCGTACATGAGTTACATACCTGTTCCTTTTGTGCCTCTTCCAAAGCAGCCTTGGAAAAAAGCAATAGTTTTAATATCATTCTAAAAAAAAAAAATTGACGGTTTACGGATATAACAGGAAGGTATTTATGACTCTCTGGTTAAAGAGTGAACAGTAAACTTATACATGCAATTGCATCACACCCTGTATGATGGAAGTACTGGTGTGTAAGAATCGATGGATCATTCAAACTATGGTTTGATATTACTGTAAGCGCCATTTAGAACGCGGGTGAAATGGATTAGATTATCCCCGCTTCCTCCCTCGTCATTTACCCATCTACATTATCTTTTTCCCACATATGCAAGCGCAGATCTGTACTCAGTTCGAATAACGCCGCGAAGTGTCGATTACCTGAAAGATTATACGCCTTCTGTGTATCGCTTACCCCTGCTAAGAAACATAACCTACCGCTTTAGAATACTTGCTATATCTATTTCTTTATTTATTTTATTTATCTTTATTTAGGCGGTAGCAGCGAAGGGCGGCGTCGAGCAGAGCAGCAGGGCGTCTACGATGAAGTGGGCGGCAGCGCAGTGGGCGGCGGATGTCTCGGAGCGGGTGAGTCTCAACGCGAGGCGTCGTGGCAGCCAGTCGCAAGGTAGGCGGCGGCCTCGATGTAGCGGCCGGTAGTCGCGGGCGCGGCAAACTTAACCGTCACAAATAATCGCAGGTATTATCCGTCCCAATGATGTGGACCGCAGCAGAAATTATAGAACCAGCATCCAGAAAAATAAGTGCTTCTATTCTTCTTATGTGAAATCCATTGTTATATCCACCAATTACAAAAGGCCTAATCTTTCCATAGATGTTCAACTTGTATATGGATAATTGTGTGAAAGAACTGAAATGTATGAATATAGGAGTGAAAATGAGCGATTTAATTGTGTGCAGTTTTTATAGCAAATAGCAAACAAGGCTCACAGAGTCTAGTAAGCAGGCTTTTCATCCGTTTCTCACCCTATCAATATTACAGTCCACATTTGTTGACCCGTGGTGTGCTCGCGGTCGAGCGGCCTAAACTGCGGAACATATCCTCTGGGAATTTGCGATTATGCATGACGCGAAAGAGGGCATGTTAGCAGGATTAACTGAGTTTGGAATGACTGCGACAGGACGTCCATCCAATGATGTCCTAGTGAGGAATGAAAGGAACTTCGGATGCTTCGTTCGGGTGTGGGTGTCCCATTGGGAAATCCTCAGAGGATCTGTGTGATAAGTTTTTACGACCGGTTTATACGACCCACGCGGGGCAGCATGGTCAGCTAAAAAAAATGTTAACCTGGAGACGAATGAGAAGGACCGATATGGGAGCTTTTGCTCATAAAACGGTCCTGGGTAAGCAGTGGATCGCAGTCCACATTTGCATTGTATTAACCCTCTTCCACACACCCTATCCAGTTTCCCGGCGATTCGCGTCGGGAACACTAACGATTGTCTTACCTTTTCTTTCATTTGCACTTCCAGCAGCGCCGCCCGCCGCCGCTCCAGCTCCGCCTGCCCCCTGTCGTAGTTCTCCTTGCGGCGGTCCTCGTAAGAGGCCTGGCTCATGGGGCTGGTCAGCGAGTCTCGTCTGCAATTTAAAATAATGATAAATTTTACAAAAACTCATCTATAAATTAATCTACAACAACCATACAAAAGTCTTCAGAGAAATGCACCATAGTATTCGATGGACCTTTGTATCCCGGACTATATCGCTGGAAGGTGGCTAAAAGAAACCTGGAGCCACCACGTTTGCGGAACGTTCCACCAGCATTGGGGGCCCAGCTGTGTGGAAGCAGCTGCCTCCAGTGTTGCTAACTAACTAACCACCACGGCTTTTCTCCGCAAGGGTAGGCAGGGAGGATTGAACGCCACACTATTCTATCCTGGCATACCACTTTTGCTTCTTCTCATACAAGTTCTACGGTTGTTGCGGCTTTTAACAGGGCCATCCTCAAGTACTTGTAGTACCTGATCGTGCCATGTCTTTCGCGGACGCCCTCTGTTGCCTTCAACACTCGCCTCATATATTTTCTTAACCATCCTTTCCTCGTTCCACCTCAGCACTCCTTTCTTTATTCAATCTACCACACTACAGCCAGCATTGCATTCATGTCTAATTTGTTCATTCCTCACTCGATCGACCAAATATTTTCCACACAAGCGTCTTAGTCTTGGTCCTCTAGTGTTGCGATCCATGGAAAATCAGGAATCTTTCTCACCTCTTCAAGACGTCACATCACACAAAAACGACGCTATACAAATTATCATAAACATAAACATATTCTATTTATCTAACTTTTCAAAAAAAATTAAGGTTCTAGATACAAATTTAATCAGAGCACCAATCTTTCATTTAAATCAATTTCGTAGCTCGCACTGATTATCGCTTAGCGGAAGGTACTGTCGTATTTTATCGCTGGTCGATTATTAGCACTTCCTATTTCCTAATTCCCTAGCAGAAGGGAAGAACACTTGACTGGCGAGTTATCGCCCAGCTAGAAATTAAATCATCAGTTATATTGTTCACCTGAAAGTAGGCGGTATCAGCTCGGGAGGCAGCTTGAACGGAATAGCCTCGCCTGAAGCGCCCAGCTCGCACAGATACATGGCCAGCACAAATTCGTCGCAACCTGAAAAAACATACAACGTATCCGTATATAAACAAATCCTAACACTATTTTGTATCAAAATCTTTTATCAAAGCAAGATGTTAAATATATTCGCAGGTAGCGATGGGTCCGCTCTGTACTGTAGTAATAGTACATAAAATGTTTTGTGTACAAAATAGTTTTGTGGTATATGTGCGATTAAAAATGTGTGTAAATAAAAAAATGTGCGCTTCAGTACAATGCAGTACTACATTGTAGTACTTTGTACAGAGCGGACTCATCGCTATTCACGAGATGTGGTTTAATTTATTACCAAAGAAAGTCCTGGACAAGAGTTAAATTTTAGTATTGTTCTTAATTTTGTATTCACTAAACCTCTTCCGAATATTTCACACATCTATTATTAAACTGTCCTTAATTCGCACTAACTAACACTATTTCTATTTCTTAGATCACTTCTGATAAACTCCGTTAGATGTTCGCTGGTAGAGACAATTCGCCCCGGTTTCCTCTCTATTCACTTGCGCTGGTCACTTACTAATATCGCGTGTTGTAACATCACTGATTCGCTCGGTGGTATCACGGAGATGTCGCTTGGTTGACTTCACAAACTGAATTCCTCGAGCCCGCGTCGCGTGACTCCTTATATAGCACAATTCCTCCGAATGATTCATTCCAGGGGTAACGAGGAGCATGTGGAATATTCTAGGCTCTTCTGCCGTAGACTTTATCATGAAATATAATATAGTATACTACGGATGAGTGACCCGATTGCGGCGTGCAGTCCGCCGTCACGGTTGACTGCGCGCCATCGCGTGCCGCCGATGTTTATTTTCAGCACTTTTAGTGAGTACATAGCCTCGCTACAATATTATTTTTTTTTTTTTTTTTTTTTTTTTTTTTTTTTAATTTTGCGCTTCAACAGGCCAAGAAGCCCAATTACAGAAGCGAAACATATTACAAAACACCCAGGCTTGAGCAATTCACAAAGATTAATTGTGATCTCACCGGGAATCGAACCCGGAACCCTCGGTGTGAGAAGCCAGTGTCATATCCACTGGGCTACGAGGGCCGCCGATATTCGTGACGTCATGTTGGCACAGAAATCGATTCAAATGAATATAGTTCTTTTTTTTGTGGCAACACTGATTGGTCCCTATCAAAAAATATTCAACCCTCAATTGTTTCAAATTAGTTTTTCAATCGCCCCTCTCGTTTCGACAATCGTTTGTGTTAAGAGCTCCAATTTTTCGTCTCGTTGTTTAATTGTCCATTTTGTAAATTTCAACTAATTTCGTCATCGCCGAACTTCGAGAGTAACGAACGTTGGTGGCCAACCAAGTGAAACAGTTGTTCGGTGAAGTAAGATCGCTTCGAAGGACGCCACAACAAAAAAGGTAGTGTCTAATTGTAATGCGCCAACTTATAAATTGGCATCAGCAATTAATAAAGTAATTATGACATCTAATGTTTTCCAACCAACATACACGGTTAAGAATTCTTTAGAATTAGTTAATTGTCTACAAGATCTAGAAATTCCAAACCACGCTTTATTGGTATCCTTTGATGTAATCAATTTATTCCCGAGCATTCCGATTGAAGAAAGTAAAACAATTATCACTAATTTGTTAAATTCTTCAAATTTGACAAAAGACCTAGTTTATGATTTAACATTATTATTTGATGTCATATTTAAACAAAACTATTTTCAATTCAATAACATAATATTTAAACAGAAAGATGGCTTAGCGATGGGAAGTAGCACAAGCCCTTTAATTGCAGATATTTTCGTTAATAATTTAGAACAAAGAATTTTTAATAGTGGTGCACTTTTATTAAAAAATGTATTTTGTTGGAAAAGATATGTTGACGACATATTTTGCATATGGTTAGGGACAGAAAGACAATTAAATATATTTTTAAATTTTCTCAATAAATTACATAAAAACATTCAGTTCACATTAGAAATAGGAAAGAATAAGAGTTTAAATTTCTTAGATTTAAATTTAACCTTGATAAATAACAAAATAGAATTTAATATTTTTAGAAAAGACACATACACGGATATCGTTATACACAATTCATCGAATCACCCCTTTTCCCAAAAACTTGCGGCGTTTCACTCCATGTTACATAGATTAATTACAATCCCTTTATCTGATCTTAATTATACATCTGAATTAAATCTTATTAAACAAATAGCATATAATAATGGTTATTCTACTAAATTAATAGATAATTTATTACATAAAAAGATTAAACAATATATCTATCCTAAGTCAACAGATAGAAATAAACAATGGCGTAGAATTTTATTTGTCGATAACAATTTGTCAAAAATAATAACTAAAAATATTCCTAACTCAATTCAGCCGGCCTTTTATACGAGTAACAAATTAAAAAAATACCTACTAAATAACAAGGATAGTGATAATCCTATCATGAAATCAGGAGTTTATAGACTTAATTGTAACGATTGCGATAATTTTTATATTGGCAAAACAAAAAGAAATTTTGAAACTAGGGTTAAAGAACATATCAAAGCATTAACTAGCAATATTGATTCTGATTTCGCAAAACATCTAATAGAATTTGACCATACATTTGATATTAACACAGGCTTAAAATTTTTACATTTCAACTATAAGATACCTCAAATAAATAATTTAGAAATACTCGAAATTAGGAAAAATGTTAATATTAAGTCTAATATAATAAATACACAGACGAAATTTTTGCATAATCCTATTTTGAATATTTTTCCACTTAACATTCCAAATGACCCATAATAATCAACACCTCGAACCCCCCCCCTCCCCTCACCAACCCCCTCAACCGCTCCTTCACCGTAACATATTTGCTTGTTTCAACTTTTAAGATTAGTACACAATAATCCTGATGAAGAGAACATTGTTCTCGAAACATGTAGATTTTTTAATCTAATATAGTGGTGAAAACAAAGTGATTTGTGTTTTATTTTAAAAAAGGTGAGTCGAAACGTCCTTCATTTTCCATTCAAAATACAGTCCACTTATTTTTGCCATTTTTCCCCGCGTACGCGGCATATTTTTGTCGCGTACATTTTGTTCCTTCGAGCCGGATAAATTAGTGTTTTCATTTGGTTTTATGTTGTAATTTTAATATCGCAATATTCGTTTTTTGCTTCGATTTTTGTGCCCACGTGTCGTGAAATATTTTCATTGTCGAACGTATTTTGTTTCGAATGCAATAATATATATTTTTCAAATGTTATAGGTATTGTTGATTTTGTCTCTGGTTAGATAAGGTCCGATTAGAAAATTATCGTTTGGCTGTTTATTCGACTGACCAATCTTGTCTATGTTCAGAGCATAGATAAAAAAGATATATTCAGACTAGTCAAAATCAGCTGTCATCGATTGCCGTCGCCTTTTTTCTTTGTTTTGTTTTACATGTTTGACAGTTGACAGTTTTTTAAAGTTTTTTGATTGATTTGTTGACTTGATTACAATACAATATTTTAAAAAATAATAATGGCGAATCAAATACGTTATCGTTTGGCGATATCTGAGTTGAAGAGAATTTTATGTCAATCGCAATCAGTTTTAAATGGCGATGTGAACTCGAAAACAAAATTTAAGGTTATGTACAACGACTTAGATCAGATCAAGGCAGATTTTTTAAATGCGCATATCGCCCTCGAAGCCGCAAAAGGCGTACAAGTAGATATGGCAGAACATCAACACAATTATGACAAGTTTCTCGACAGGTACTACGAAATAAAATGTATTTTTGAACGCATGATTATGGAGGAAGGTATTGTTAAGGAAAAATCAACTAATTCACTTCTTCCTCTTCCAAAAATATCTTTAAATACATTTGACGGCCATTTTAGTGAGTGGTCGAACTTTATCTCATTGCTTAGAGCGATGATCCACAATAGTGCAAGTTTAACTGACGTACAGAAAATGAATTACTTGATTTCATGTGTAAAAGGCAATGCCTTGTCCCTTATACGCCATTTGCCACTGTCAGACGCAAATTACATGGTCGCTTTTAATTTACTATTAGAGCGTTACGACAATCCAAGAAGAATTGCGGATGAACATTTAAGCCGAATCTTGAACTTGCCCCATTTGCGTAATATTAACCAATTGAATAGTTTCGTTGAAATTTTGAGAGAGAATATACAGGCTTTGGGAGTTTTGATGCCTGTTGAAGGTTTTTGTTTTATTACATATTGTGTCTCGTAAATTGTCTGTCGACTTGCGGTTAAAATTCGAACGCCAACATGATCAATTTGAGTACCCGACATTTTCCCAATTGGTGCAATTTTTGAGTGCGGAATGCCGAGCATTGGAGACCCTCTACGATGCTGCGGAACCCAAAACATCGAAATCGAGTCGTGCCTTGAATTCTTTTGTTTCTACCATCCAGACTGATGCTTGTGCAATGTGCAAGGGCGATCATCGTATTTGGAAGTGTAGCCAGTTCCAGACACTAAATTCTAAACAAAGATTTGATGTGGCCAAGCAATCGTCATTGTGTTTGAATTGTTTAAGTCCGGATCTCGTGGTGAAACAGTGTACTTCTCATCTTACATGTCGTACATGCCATTCGAGGCATCACACTCTGTTACATTTTGGTCGGCCTGACAGTAGTGTGGAAGAGCAGACCCAAGCTGCGGGAGTGTTGTCGGCTGCCACAACGATGGGTGCTCATCCAAACATATTGGAACCAAATTCGAACGATCACTCAGTGTTACTGTCTACAATCCGAGCAGAGGCTATGGGTCAGCATGGGCAGTTCCAGCCAGTTCGAATATTGTTAGATAGTGCCAGTCAGAGTAGCTTTGTTACGGAAAGTTGTAAGGTTTCAGTACCGGTCTATGGCGTTGGCCAGATGGCTTCAGTGGCCCATCGAGGCAGAACGTCTGGTGTTATTCGGCCTACCGGTCATGTGAACATTTCGTATGATATTGATTTTCTCGTGTTACCTAATATTTGTGCAAACATGCCGAGTTGTCATTTGGACACTCGGATGTGGGAACACATAAATAATTTGAAATTAGCAGATCCATTGCTAGCGAGTCCTGCACCGATTGACATTTTATTGGGAGCCGACATATTTCCATTAGTGTTGCGGTCCGGTCGCTTAGTCGGACGACCGAACGAACCAGTTGCTCTGAACACAAGTTTCGGTTGGATTGTAATGGGCAAGGTGGGGAGTTCCGTGTCACCTTCTGTGAACTCGTTCGTGACAACAGTAGACATGTCATTGGAAAAGACTCTTCAGCGTTTTTGGGAAGTCGAGGAGCTCCCGAGTGCCAAGATAGCAGTTCCTGAAGATGAGTGGTGTGAACGTCATTTTATGGACACTCACTCCCGGGATGCGGTCGGTTCGTTGTTCGTCTGCCGTTTAAGCCTGGTCATCTTGAGTTAGGGAAGTCGTATCTTGCTGCAGAAAGAAGACTGATTTCAGTAGAGCGTCGCTTGTTTCGTGACAAAGTTTTGTGTAAAGCCTATGTTTCATTCTTGGAAGAGTACGAAGCATTAGGTCACATGCAACGGCTCACAGAATCACTAGATCCTATTGATGAATCAGCATATTTTATCCCACATCGTGGGATCTGGAAGGATGTTGGTACAACCTCTAAATTGCGAGTTGTTTTTGACGCCTCAATGTCGAGTTCTTCGGGCGTATCATTGAACGAGGCTTTGCTCGCCGGGCCTAAGCTGCAACAGAATATTGTAGATATTATTCTTCGTTTTCGGTTACATAAAATTGTTTTTACTGCCGACATCCAACAGATGTATCGGCAAATTCTCGTACATCCGTTGGATAGAAGGTTTCAAAATATTCTATGGCGCACGTCTTCGAATGACATGATGTCTGTGTTTCAGTTGAACACAGTGACTTATGGAGTAAAGTCGGCGCCCTTCCTCGCTATGCGATGTCTTCACCAGCTGGCTCAGGAAAACATGGAAACCTATACAGAAGCAAGTCGGATAATCTTGCGTGATATCTTTGTTGATGATATCGTGAGTGGTACGTCATCTCTCGTTGATGCTTTTCGCCTGCAACGCCAACTGGTTGACCTCTTGAGCTCAGGTTGTTTCGAGCTACGAAAATGGTCGAGTAATTGTCCGGAGTTGCTCTCCAATTTGCCTCAATCTCATTGTGAAGCGCCGTTTATATTTGAAGCAGAAGGCGACATGGTAGTAAAGGTCCTTGGTGTGGTGTGGAACCCAGACAAGGATTGTTTCATGTATCAGGCAAGTTTAGATTCTCGAGTGTGTACAAAGCGCGCGGTGTTATCGGACATCGCTCGCATTTACGACCCTTGCGCTTGGATGTCACCCGTTACCTTCCTAGCGAAATCGTTGATGCAAGAATTATGGATGTTGGGTTTAAAATGGGATGAAACTCCCCCTCAATCATTTGTTCGGAGGTGGCAGGCTTTTACCAATGATTTTCATTTGTTGAATCAATATCGGTTAGCAAGATTGATATTACCCAACAATCCCCGGAGTTGGCAATTGCATGGTTTAATGCATCGGAGAAGGGCTTTGCTGCTGTTGTATACTTGCGCGTTATCGATGACTCGGGTACCGTCACACTTCATTTATTGATAGCCAAGTCCAAAGTAGCACCAATTAAACAGCGGTTGACGATTCCGAGACTAGAATTGTGTGGTGCTGTTCTCTTGGCTGGGTTGTTGGACCATGTCAGCTCGGTGATGGGGACTCAGGTGACGATCCAGGATCCTGTGGCGTGGTGTGACTTCACTATTGTTCTAGCATGGTTGCGAACTCCGCCTCATCGATTACAAGTATACGAGGGAAATCGTGTTAGCAAAGTGAATGAACAAGTTGATTCACGGTTCTGGCGGCACGTTCCCACAGGAATGAATCCAGCTGGTATTGCATCACGTGGAGTCCTTCCAGGGGATTTCGTGCGCCATTCAATATGGTGGAATCCAGCTTGGTTGGCGGAACCTTTTAGTACGTGGCCTTCTGATTCTGAGCCTTGCACATCAGAACTTCTCCCGGGAATGAGGACTACCCAGGTGATATCGTTCACGACCACAGTTCCGGTCGATGAGGGGTTACTGATGAAGTATAGTGCCCTTTACAAATTACTCACCAGCTCTGCGTGGTGTTTGCGTTTTTTGCACAATTGTCGTCAACCTCTTGAACGCCGCACTGGTCTGTTGTCACATGTTGAGTTGACAAATTCATTACATCTTTGGGTGAAGCTCGTTCAAGGATTCGTATTTCATAAGGAGATTCAACTCCTTAAGGATAACCAACCGTGTGGCAGGTCGTTGGCACGACTTAACCCTGTGTTGGATGGCCAGGGGATTTTGAGAGTCGGAGGTCGGCTTCGACATTCGGAATTGCCGTCACGTTCAAAATATCCTATTTTGTTGCCCCAGTCACACCATCTGACAGATCTTATTATTGATTCATATCATGTTCGCTATCTTCATGCCGGACCAACATTATTGATGTCCATTTTGCATCGAGAATTTTGGATCATATCTGCTCGCCGAGCAATTCGCACACGATTGTTTAAATGCAATCGCTGTTTTCGTTTGCGAGCCAAACCGGCGGAACCTTTCATGGCTGATTTACCGCCTGATCGGATTCGTCAGGCTCGTCCATTTATAAAGGTTGGAGTAGACTTTGGCGGACCTTTTCTCATTAAAACAAATAAGTTACGCTCGGCTAAAGTGCAGAAGGCCTATTTGTGTGTGTTTGTATGTTTTTCCACAAAGGCAGTTCATTTGGAGCTGGTTTCAGACCTATCCACCGATGCTTTCTTGGCGGCGTTTACTCGTTTTTCGGCTCGTCGAGGGTTGTGTAGTGACATTTTTTCAGACTGCGGCACCAATTTTCAAGGAGCCAATCGTTACTTAACGCAATTGAATGCACCCTCAGATAAAAAACGATTGAGCTCGGCTTTTCGCAATCAAGGTGTTTCATGGCATTTTAACCCTCCGAGTGCCCCTCATTTTGGAGGCTTGCATGAAGCTGCCGTCAAGTCTGCAAAGTTTCACCTCATACGGGTGGTGGGAGCTCAGATATTAACCTTTGAGGAATTGTCTACAATCTTTGCTAGTATCGAAGCCATTTTAAATTCGCGACCGCTCTGTGCTATGTCTCCTGACCCCACCGAACTGGAACCGCTAACTCCCGGTCATTTTTTGGTGGGTGGACCTTTGGTAGCCATGCCTGAAGCCAACTTAGTCGATGAGAAGATGAATCGTTTGTCTCGGTGGCAACTCATTCAACAGATGCATCAGCATTTTTGGAAGAGGTGGCACCGAGAGTATCTTCACACATTGCAACACCGTCCTAAACGGCTCGCTCGTGAACGGAATCTGGCTGTGGACGACATTGTCTTACTGAAGGATGACAATGTGCTCCGATGCATTGGAGGCTTGGTAGAATCGTCGAGGTCCATCCAGGCGCTGATGCTATCGTTCGGGTCATCACTGTGCGAACTTCTCAAGGCCTGTTGACCCGACCAGTGTTTAAAGTTTGCCTTCTCCCTGAGGGTTAACACTTCTAAAACGTTTTTTCAATTCGTATTAGTTTGTTTTTTATTTATTTTTTATTTTATTATCTTCCTTATTGTATGTCGTCGTTCTTTTCATCTATTTCTTTTCGATTGTTCTAGTGTAATTAAGAGAGCTAGTCCTCTCTTAGACGGGGGTATGTTCGATATTCGTGACGTCATGTTGGCACAGAAATCGATTCAAATGAATATTGTTCTTTTTTTGTGGCAACACTGATTGGTCCCTATCAAATAATATTCAACCCTCAATTGTTTCAAATTAGTTTTCCAATCGCCCCTCTCGTTTCGACAATCGTTTGTGTTAAGAGCTCCAATTTTTCGTCTCGTTGTTTAATTGTCCATTTTGTAAATTTCAACTAATTTCGTCATCGCCGAACTTCGGGAGTAACGAACGTTGGTGGCCAACCAAGTGAAATAGTTGTTCGGTGAAGATCGCTTCGAAGGACGCCACAACAAAAAAGGTGAGTCGAAACGTCCTTCATTTTCCATTCAAAATACAGTCCACTTATTTTTGCCATTTTTCCCCGCGTACGCGGCATATTTTTGTCGCGTACAATTATCAACCTTTCAAAATAGTAATAATGGCCTATTTCATCCAAAAAACTATTTTCATAATATACGTGATGCACTGACAACATCCTTCGAATGATAATCGAAAGACAGAGAAGAGTTATTTGCAGAGCATAGATTCCATGGCTTTTCTGCTCTCCAAAGATTTAAGATAGCCGGTGCAAGAACGGGGATGTGGGGGTCTAGCAACTCCATCATTCAATCAGCTGCTATGTGGCTCGACTCCCCAATGCATAAAAGATGGACACTAATTACGCAACAGTGACTGTTTTCAATGGTGTTCAGTGAATATTCTATTTTTAATTTCGATACGTTTTATTCTCTTTTTTAATTTTAATTGTATGTACATATCTATATAAGGCAAGGTGAGAATCTATTGTCATACTAGCTGAAATAAAGACATATTAATATTGTTCTGTCCCATGATGTTATGAATAGGCACAGCATAACGCGTAGTGTGCAACATTTAAACGAACTAAGCGATCATGTCGATGTGCTTAATGGCATCATTAAAAGCATCAGACGTGCAAAGCGAGCGAGCAATCTGTCACGAAATTGATAATTTGCAACTCACCCAAATTCCCATCAGCGTCGAGATCCGCCAGCGCCCAGATCCTCGCCAGCGTAGCCTGCGGCAGTCGCGACTGCACCATGATGTTCCTGGCCTGCGGCCCGCTCAGGTAGCCGGTCTTGGCCCTGTCCTGGGTGTTGAAGAGCTGCGCGTACTTCAGCTTGGATCCCTGGGGGATGGCCCAGTCCAGCGGTTGCGAGATCTGAACCATTCCCTGCGAATCCGGACTCTGCGCGAAGCCCTCGTTGCTCTGCGAAACTTGCGAACCCGTCATTGAGTTTTGCAAGATTGCACTCCCCGGCGGGCTGGCCAGCGAGGCGGCCGCCGCGCTCTTGGGTGGACTCTGCATCATCGCGGACATGTTGCTCAAGTTCGCTGTCGGCTGGGTCGTGATCGGGCCGATCAGCGAGCCGACCATGGAGGCCTGCGGAGTAGAAGTCACCATGGATGACGAGCCGACAGGAATCAATGTCTGAACGGCCGGCAACGGGGGAATGATCGGCGGCTCCGTCGATATCAAGGATGGCGGCAGGCCAGACAGAAGAGGCTGACTCGCTGTCATTATCGGTTGCACGCCCGGAATCAACGGTGGACTTGTGGCCATCATCGGTTTGCTCGGTATTATCGGTTGACTCGGCATCATCGGTTGGCTTGGCATAATGGGTTGGTTCGGCATCATCGGTTGACTGGACATCATCGATTGAGTGGACATCATCGGTTGAGTCGACATCATCGGTTGACTTGCCGGCATCATTGGTTGACTCGGCATCATCGGTTGACTCGCTGGCATCATCGGCTGGCTCACTGGCATCATCGGTTGACTCGCTGGCATCATCGGTTGACTCGCTGGCATCATTGGTTGACTCGCCGGCATCATCGGTTGGCTCACTGGCATCATCGGTTGCATTCCTGGTATCAATGGCTGTGATGACAGAGGTGTTGTCTGCGCGGGCATCATTGGTTTCATCGCTTGTGCGGTGGGAGGTGTCAGCGGTTTCATCGGCGGCGACGCCGCTAGAGCCACTCCTGAAAACAAGAGAATAACGCTTAGACTGCCAGACGACCAATGAGGGCAAACCGTAGGCTATTTGAATGACACAATAATCACCTGGTGGGTTCAACGAGGCCGCCAGAGATGGAGGAAGTGCTTTTGGTATATCTATGCCGTGAAGCTTCAAGTTGATAACCTAGAATCGAGACATTATACAAATTAAAATTGTCATAGGTTCGCAAAAAATATCTCGAAAATAAAATATAAAATATTGCACAAAGGGTTCTTTCAGGGCTACGGTAACGATTAAGGTTTTGTTTACTTTCATAAAACTCTTCTTACATGACTGACATGCAACTTCCCCGGTGCACGTTTGTTCGAGTTACTTTTTAATCCAATAACCATTTGTTAAAAAAAATCCTACAAAAAATAAACGTTTTTTTCCAAATCAGATATGCTACAGAGCAGATGTTTCATTTCTTAATTAGCATACAATCTTCTTTTCTGTCTCGTCTAAACAGGCACTATAGTAAATTGCCAACCGTGAAAGTCACGGAGGAAGAGTTCTACAGAAATAGACATAACGTGGCCATTTTATGTTTTTTAATAAAATAAATAAAATAATACTTGAACATTTACCTTAATAAGTAAACTTCATAAAAAATCACCCAATTTCTATCAAAATGTTAGTCCCCCAGGGTGAATACAACCACTTGAGTAAATAGATAAAAACTAGCTCTAACCCGTCAAAAAATGACAGTTCTTTTAAACGTCTGTTCCTAAAGAAAAAGTATTTAATTCTTTATAAAGAAATTACAGCCATTAAACGAAGATAAGACGGACAGACGAATTGATAGACAGTAAAATTATTATAAAATTTTAACACGAAGCAAACACATTGTGGTGAGACATAATATTTATCTTTACTGGATTTTGTCCCAGGGACACCATTACTCAAGACATATTTATAGACGTCTCATAGAGATGAAATTATATTTTTTTATGGTAAAGAAGGTATGAACACTCAAAGACTTCCATACCAACTTTCCCATAAAAAAAATATAATTTCGTCTATATGAGACATCTATAATATATCTTGAAAATATATATCTCTTATATATCGTCGCTGTGTGTATAATAAAGCCAATGTGCCGTTTAGTACATTCTGAGATGAACGAATCAATTTGCCAATTTTTCATAAAAATAATGGAGATTTACTAAAAAAAACATTGCATCTGGAAAGTCTGCCTAGTAGTTATTTAAAATATTTTTTATAAATCTAGTCTATACAATTATTTTTTAAAACAGTTTCATTAGTTTATCTCAGAATGTACTAAAACGGCACATAGGCTTAATTATATATACAGCGATGATATAATATATCTCACAGCTGAGCCTAGGTGGTTAAAAACATAAAAAAATGGTGTTAAATGAATAATTAGTTTATTTAAAGAAATTATTATGATAGGCATGATGACAAATTTTGAAATAACATTCTATATTGTAGGTACACGTCTACTGTTACTGAAAATAACATTATTTCAGTAATAAACTAAGCTTTTACGCAAATAATTAGTGAGTAGCTTGTTAGTCTTGTGGTTAGTACTCTCGCCTTATGATCCAAAGGTTGCGGGTTCGAATCTCACTCCAGACCAGCAAGTTAGTCCCATTATCATAGTACAAACGTTTAGCTTAGTTTGAAAATAGTAACAATATTGATGTGACACATATTCCGTGTTCGCATCTCATTTTCATCTACATACATATTTTTAATTTCGCGCAAAAACGCCCACAGCTGTCATTTCGTCTACTTGACGTCAAGCCTCAGTAAACATTGCATCGTGTCTATAGCAACTGTTCAAAGACACAATGATGGGTACTGAGGCGTGACATCATTCGCTCTGACCGGTGTTTCAGTTAAAATGGTGGATTGCACAATTTCATACTTTTATTATATTGAAAATCTTATTAATCTCAATGTATATATTAAAACTGGACCATTTTTTAGAATCTTTTCAAAATATTTTCTTCTCTAAAATCGCTTATTCTTTAATTGTTTAATACTGTCATCATGGCTATTGGGTTATGTCTCATAGGGTACTGAACCCCGATCTTATTCACAGCCTGTGAAAATGCTCTCCCGTCTATTTTACCTTGCAAGCGATGGAGAACTCTTTGAGATCCAATTTCCCGTCGGAGTTTGTGTCGGCGAGGAACCAGATCTGTCCGAGGATAGGCGGGGGCAGCTGAGACTGAAACATTATACATTTTTTTTAAATAAAGATGAGTACATTAGGGTGTCTCAAAAACAATAATTTTATTTTTTAATATAATGTTATTTCTACCCGAGTTTAATAATATTTTATATTTTTTTCACTTACTTACGTTTTGAGAGAAACAGAATCGACTGATGAGACTCGAAACATAAATAGTGAACAAAATATGCAAGATTATTAAAGTCAAGTAGAGATAACAAGGTTAATTGTTAAATATCTATAATCATGTGTTTTATTCCATTACGTAGATTACCATATAAGAAAAAAGTGTATACACAGAATTGTCTAATGTACAGAGGTGTAAAAATATATGATGAGATGCCAGAAAACATGAAGAATATGAAAAACAAATGCTATAATTATTGTAAAAATAAATAAATAAATATATAAAATAAGTAATGGTTACAACATCCATAACAAGTAATTGCACATTACTTATTAGGATGTAGAATTAGGCTTTTTACATTAGATATAAAGGACTCAGGCGATTCGTTAAATAGATTTAGGCTACAGATACACATGCTTATTTAGTGGCACGTGAGCATGCGCAGTATTGACCTTCTCTAGGCCTTGCTTATTAGTGGCATGTGTGTACGCACATTGCTAGTAACGAGCATGCCACTAGCCATACAACTGCCGGTTGATTTATGAGCATGCCACTAATAAGCATGTATACCTGTACCTTTAGGCTAGCACAAAAACCGAATTATCATAGACCAAATTAGCATTCCTGTTCCTGGGACCATTACATACATAGCTTTTTGTCGACTTAGTTGTATCCAGTAACCTGCGTGCTCTAAAGTTAGGCCTTGAGCATATTAAACCAAACTGTTCTAAAATCTCCGGTGAATCCAGATTATAAGGTGTATTATTTTTTAATTATAGATTGTACCAAAGATTAAACATCTGACGGTACCACTATTCACAACTATTTATAAGACATATGTGAGGCCTCTCCTCCAATATGCCTCTCAGATCTGGAATCCATATTTTGATAAAGATATAGTTTTACTGGAAAACGTTCAGACGAGCCACAAAATTGCCCTTGGGTCTTAAAAACCTGGAATATGCGGAAAGGCTGAGAGTCTTGAAACTGCCCACTCTTCAGGAGCGACGAGCAAGAGGTGACCTCATCGAGACATTCAAGATTCTATCGGGCTACTACAATAATCCTAATATGGCGGATATGTTTGCATTAAACACTAATGTGGGCCTTCGAGGACATCACCTGAAGTTGAACAAGTCTCGGTTCTCGTGTAACCCAAGGAAGCTGACATTAAGCGACAGAGTGGTTGATATGTGGAACAGTTTGCTTGAGGGCGTTGTGTCTGCAGCCAGTGTCAACCAGTTTAAGAATAGGCTGGATATTCAAATGAGAGACAGTGATATGGGCCTATCAGCTTAAGCTGCCTGCCCATTATCAATAATAATAATAATAATAAATAAGATGTCAATGTAATATGTACGTTATCATGGATGGTATATTAGTAATAGATTTTAGAATGTAAAGTGTAAAACACTAGTTAATATACAGGAGTTATTATGTAACTTAAGAAATAAATAAAAAAATAATAAAAATAAAATTACAATGTTCTATACCTTTAAAAAAAACACCCTGTTCTAGTTGTGAAAATATTTTTTTCTAGATTTATATTGCTAACATCAAAATTTTATTATAACAATACAAAAAATTAGTGATAGTGAATAATTCGGTGGTCAGTCAATTAGTCAGTGCTTGATTGGTAATGAAATTAAAGAGCTTGAAATTATTACCTGCAACATAAATCTCTTGGCCTGTTCTCCTCCGACGAGTCCATTAATCGGCCCCAAGTTTCTGAAGTGCTCCGCAAACTTGACGTGCTCGTGCGGCTGTATGAACCACGGATCCGTGGACACCATCTTGTTTCTCTGGCGCTTGTTGCGTTTTTGAATTTCAATGTGATTCGAAACGATCTAGAGATAAATAATATCCCACGCGACCGAATTGCAGGTCTAATATTCAATAATTGTCTATGAAAAAATTTTACTTAATAAGATTTGTACTAAAGTTCTATTAACAAAATCACAAAAATATATCATTAAATGCAATTATTATTCCAATGAAAAATGGGTATTTTTTTATTAATCGCGGTATCACTATTCGATCTCAATGGCAATAATGTACAATATTTTCTATGGCAAGAAAGACGCTCTTTTTGGAATGTTATTCAAATTTAAAATACTGCTGTCACTTTTTAAATCAGATCTTCTTGTAATATCTGGAAAGAAATTCAATAAATTAATCATTAAATTCAAAAAATAAATCAAGCCAAAACTAATTACCAGTCAAATTCTGTGATCAGCAGAATATTAACCCATTCCACGCGTTAAAAAATATATCTGACATCTTTCATACGCGGCGGCATTATATTTTATGACTTTAAACAAAGATAACGCTCTAAATTTAATAATTGTTTATGATCAGTCGATGAGTAAAGTATTCAAGAATCTTCAAGGACGCAAACGAACACTGAAATCTTTCAAATATTTACAAAATAACGTAAACAAAATTTAATATGGAACGATATAACACCGGGCGATGCCGGCGCCATACTTGGTGGTATTTATACGTACCAGAGTGAAGTGGTGTTCTATGCGGGCACTGATTTTTAACACTATTTACAATTCACAAAATCTTAATTTAAGTTAATGGCATAATCCAAGATCATGGTCCCATTGTACATACAATGAAAATGAATATTCTACTATATAATGTCCCGATTACATAATGAAAGATAATTAACGCTTAAATAATAAGTATTAAATAAAATATTACACTTCAAAGTTTCGAAAATTTTACCATACATTTTGAATGTCGGTCATTACTTTAAGAACCATGGAAAAGGGTATATAAAAGAAAAAGCACAAACCATAAAGAATAATAAATATTACGCAATATATTTTTTTTTTCATGTAGCAAAAATATCCGTGATCTGAATGAAACAAACCAAACCTTATATCCTAACCTAACCAAACTTAATAACCAAATCATATACATATAATAAATAACTAAAAAAACTATCAACAAAATACAAAAAATACCTTTGTTCAACATTCACCGTATTTATTTCATCTATACAATAAATTTGTCATGTAAACTTAGACACTGTCTATAATTTACACATTTATCCTCAGATATTGCCTATGAAATGCCAAAACATACAGTACATTTTTCGAAATTTTAAAATGTAATATCTTATTTAAACCTTATTATTTAAACATAAATTATCTTTCATTCTGTTACTAACGCATTCAATAATATAGTGTAATACTCATTTTTATTATATATGCGATGGGACCATGAACCTTGACCATGAACAGAATGGGATATAGCCAGATTTAATAAATCTTTTTAAAGCTTTTTCAAATCGTGATACACCTTGAAACAATTTTTGGCACACAGTGGTACATTATTACATTCTAAACACATAAACTGAGTTTGTTTTCTAATTTTATTTTTGATACTGGAAGTTTAAATAAGGGTATTTATTTCTATTAAAAACTTATAATTCCTTAATACTTCAATAGATTTTAAGAATAAAACGAAACACAAATTTAAGAATTATCGATCGAAACAATTTTTATATAAACAATTTTCAAAGTTGGAATAAAATAGCACTTTTCTTAACACAAATAATTTTTAATATAATCATTCAATTATGATTTTTAGCATCAAAACTATCACAAACATAAAAGTCACTTGAGAATGAATTATGAATCGATTTATTTTGGTGTCTGGTAATATTTCGTTTCGTCTAAAAAAACCCCGTGCAGAACTCTACTAAGATACAGAGTCTTTGTTCATACGCACGGAAACCGGTGGGAGATTTTGAATAACTGAATCATATTCTGCTGAGTTAGGACATTTATTATTTCGGGTTTGTTTATAAAATCACTAACAATCTTTGACAAATATTGAAAGATGTTGCTAGGATAAAGATCCAAGATATTTTTTAAACCATTTTTACCACTCCACGGTGCACGTGTACGCTGAAGTAGCGAGCGAAACTCGGCGACTGAAATATGAGTCGTCTGCACTGTGGGCACGTATGGCACGACTCATATATGAGTCGCCCGCGGGAAATGGGTTAAAGACTGGTAACGAATATCGTTGTTAATTACATTGTCATTTTTAATGAAAATCTAGTAAAATCAAGTACTGCTCCATTATTAACTTCCACTAGATATTACTATATACTTGTAACACATTACTGCTTTGTACTTTATATTTTTATACTCGTATTTTAATGCTTATACCTGATACATTTACTGATTATGCATGTACTTAATATTTTTATATCTTACTGTTCATACCCGACATTTTTCTTTATACTTCTTTACTATTATGTAATATTTTTCTATTTTTTTATATAATACGTGCTATGAATTAATATTTTTATATCTCATATGTACTGCTTAAACCCGATATTGTTTTATATACTTTTATGTATATTACAACTTTTTTATATGTAAAAGCCTATAATGAGCGTGAACAAATAAATAAATAAATTTTTAAGTGCGATTTCCAATTTCTAACACATCCATGAACAAGTAACCCAATTCAGATATCTTGGCAGTGAAATGCCCGGCTCTCATGACCTCCCCAGAGAAGTCAGGCCTCGGGCGGATAAGGCTGTAGTTGTGGAATTATGCCCTTTAACGATAACCTAAATAGGTGCGTCGTTAATTTTTTTTTTGAACTGTGGTAAGCTGTCTCAGTTTGTTTGGTAATTTATTCCATAACTTTGGTCAAGCCACCGCAAAAGAACGGTCGCCACAGTTATTTTTGTGGATGCCATTTATTTCAAGTGACCTACTTGTAATAAATTTGATGCTGAGCGAAGTGTTAGCTGGTCATTTGCGACAGATCTTTCTGAGGGTAAGTATCCTTGATATAATTGAATATCCTGGTTACAAAATCAAAGAGAATTGACGCTCAAATAAGTATTAAATATTACACTTTAAGATTTTGAAAATTGTACTGTATGAGGAAAAATGTGTAAATCATACACAAGATACAAGACAATCATGAGAATTTTTTAGATTACCATTTTTTTTAGATAAAATTCGCTAATAAAGGTTTGATTAGGTTAGATAAAATGTTTATGCTCCGGTTTACTAATTCAATTATATCGGGAATACTTTTTCATACGTATCTGTTATAAGGACAATATTCTTGGATTATGCCATGGTTACTTTTGTTTTTATCTATTATTAGCGGCAAATGAAAAGCAGATCAGTAATATATTGAGAAGCCGTATGGCGAATATCTTTGAATATTTCGAGGCACAACTTATATTCGATTCTCTCTGGACATTTGTTCTGGGATTCGTTCACGCGTCGCCAACATCACATTTACCGAGCGTCTCATTCATACTCTTGCAATACCGTTCTCTCGAAGTTTCGCGATCGAAAGCCAGTCAGTAAGTTGGTAATGGGGGCGTGTATTCTCCATTTTTAAGCGGTCAAATCACACGTCACAGAAAGGAAGGAATTATCGTTTGAATTGCGCACCACTATCGCTCTAATCGGTCGACGGAAGGGAGCGTCGCTCTGGAAAGCGGAAGCGGCCCTCGATAAGCACGTACCTCTCGCCCGCCGCAGCCGCCATGCCCCGAAAAGATCACAATATCCGAAAGTCTGTATCTAAAGACGTTTTCCAGAAGCCAAACAGTGAATAGCGGCCGGATCTTGCGCAAATATCGGAAAACATCCGCAAAATGACACTTATATTGATTTTGACAGTTGATTTGAAACTGTGTTGCCAGAATATCGCGCTCGAGCTTCCCACAAATTAAATGATGAAATTTACCAAATTCCCCTCTGAATTTTCCATCAACCATAATAATTTCGTTCGAATTCACGACTAAAAAAAAGTAACCCATAAAAACCAAGTTTTTATTTTACTCCCTTTCTCATTTACTAGTGGAAACTGGTTTGGCGCTTAACCTACGCGTTGGGCTTCGGTCGAGCGACGCTACGAAAGGGAGTAATAAAAAATTTCCAAAAATCCAAAATTATACTATAATCAGGTTCCGTGTCTATCAGACGCGTTGAAATATTTTCATACAACTTAGTAAGTTGTACGAAAAAACCATTAAAAATTTGAAAAATCAAAAAAAAAATATTATTTTTTTTAACGAAAATTTGATAGATCTTCTTGATCGTCGCCACGAGTCTGCTTGCAAAGTTTCAGCTCGATTGGGTCGCGGGAAAAGGGTTAAAAATCGATCCAAAGTTTTTTCGTCAAGAAAGCAGACGCCATGAGTTAATATAAATGGAGTAAAAAAATGGACGGAGATGGGGCTTGAACCCCGGGCCACCAAACCCGAACCGGCCGATTAAGGCATGTGGCTACAGCCGCCTCTCCGTAGACCACCAAAAAGATGCTATAAATATATACTAGGGCTTTGTTTCGCATGGGATATGGTCCCGCGATACTTAAAAATTATGCCTGCGAAATTCCAGACAGAGAACACAAAATAATGTCAATGAAGATACTACAGGTACCAAACCCGCGGCTTCGCCGAAACCCGGGCGCCGAGGCGATTATGCGACCCTGGCGGCGGCGGGCCCAAGCTATCACTATTTTGGACTGCGAGCACGCGGAGGATCTCCCGCTATGCGATAATTTATGCCGCAATATGAGACCTTTTTGATATTTTTTAGATTGGAATAAATATTATATAGATTAACATTTTAATAGGAAAATATTTTTATAAACTACTGAATGCCCTGGTTATTACTATATATGTGTACACTGTCTGGAATTTGTGTAAGATGTCATTCCATATTTTATCTCTGTTTTTTACTGTCATGTCAATATTGTATACCTAATCTGCTTTATGTCTTGATAATTTTGTGCTGTAACCATGTATAATCCTATATCGTTTGAGGCCTCAACGAAACTGTATGATTTTCTGTATTATTTATTATCTTTATGCCCATAATTTTATGTATGTCTTTGTTAGATTTAAGTATTTCTTATGTTTGTATTTTGTGTTTTTGAAAAATAAACTGACTGGGTTTTGGCGGTCTTATTAATTCTGAATGCTGACGGGAGATAACAGGGATTGTGCATATAGAAAACCGCGAGACGCGCATCTCATTTTTGGAAGATGACGACGATCCCGCGGATTACAAATAACATTAAATATACATTTTTTACATTTCTTTTTCTAACTGCGCAATAGATTGGCAGGTAGTCGTCTGAAAGGGGGCCCGAAACAGCGTGCGCACCCCTCACGCGGCATCCAATACGGTGAAGCTGGGTTTATGGACCACACGCCGGCGTCCCGTGAAGGGCGTCCGGGCCGTAATGCGAAAAAATTCGCGAGATGAATTTTTTAAAAAATGCACAAAACCTGGCATGTCGTTTACCGTTGGATTCAGCATGTCATTTCCTGTCAGGATTCACTAAAAAATAAACAATCGGATTGGTTTTGAGGGAGATATGTCGAGAGATAAGATTCGGCCCTTTTGAGGCGAATTACGGTCGCTGACACATCCGGACACATTAGTCATAATTAAATTCATATGCGGATGTGTCAAGCGCCCAAATTGATATAATTTATACATATGTACGTCTCTCCAATCGAGAGAAATCTTAGATAGACGAGCCAACCGCGCCGTCTAAGCACTACAGCGGCACGGTATTACACGCGCCTGCGACTCTTTTTCGTGCGGATGCAAGTGGTCCATCACTCTCCGCTACTGCGCCATTTCAAGATTTACCTCCCCTCCAAGACTAATCCCATTTTGACCGTTAAAATCCCGTTATGTCTATTTTTTTGGTATAAATAAAGGAAGGTGAAATGGACCAGGCAGTGTGAAATCCTCGCTTTTTCTTGTGCTTTATCGGTCGTAATGTCCGTCACTCTGCCGGTTCAGTGCACCGTTTTTGTATAGTCTAATTAATTATTGATTAAAATCTGACAAAACTCGCGTGTCCGCGGCAAGGCGTCGGATCGTGCAACTTCCCTATTTACAAATCCGCTAAATCGTTGCCGTTCGCCATTTTGTGTGGAACAGCTGGTCCTTCTTGAGACGGATTGCGATTTTCGATTGCCGTAAAAAATCGCCGCGGATCAAAAATGTCGCGATCGGGTTTAAGATCGGGAACGCGAGTCGAGACATCTGAGGAAGGAGACGCTCGTAGTCAGGCAGCATCATCGGACGAGGAGAACGCAGCATCCGATATGGAGCAGGAGTCTCCGCCCGGGAGCGCGGGGCAGACGGCGGCGCCCACATCGGAAAGCGCGGCCATCGCAGCGCTCAGGGCCGAGATGCGCCGGCGAGATCGCCACCATAGGCGACAACTACAAGAGCTCCAAGACAAGCACGAACAGAACTACGCGAGGGCACTCACACTCACAAGGGTTGCGGCATCGGGGAGTGAACCCGGGACCGCGCACGGAGGACCGGGCGCGGCCAGCGCCACCGCCGCGAGCGCGGCGGGGCACCGTACAACCGAAAGCGCGGGCTCTGCCACAAGGAGCCGCGCGGAGCCGATGTCGATTTCATCGGATAATTGTCCCGAGCAGACAGCGGATCGCCGGGATAAAAATGCCGAGGGCGGCCTTCACATACCAAGCGGGGACGGGATTCCTGCGACAGACTGGTTCGGACGGATGACGGACGTGGTGGCCGAGGCCATCCGATCTACGCGCTCGAACGACAGCCTGCGATACGAACCGACGCAAGATGAGCCGCGAATGGCGGCATTAATGGCGAGGCAATCAAATGCCAAAGACTTGCCGGATTTTTCGGGAGACCCGCTGGAATGGAGAGCGTACAAGGCGCAGTTTGACCAGTCGACAGAGATATGCGGGCTCACACCGGCGGAAAATCTATGGCGGCTGCGAAATTCGCTAAAAGGCAAAGCGCGCAATGTAGTCGGGCCGTTAATTACGCTGTCCCGTAATGTGCCGGAAATTTTGCGCGTACTAGAGCAAAATTTCGGAAAGCCGGAAAAAATTATCGGCTCAATGTTAGATCGCGTAAGACATTTACCGCGCCTTACGGATCAGAGCGAGACAGAAAGTCTTGCGGATTTCTCAACGGCAGTCCGAAACGCGGTCGCGACCGTTGAAGGACTTGACCCAAGATATTTGGCCGCACCGCAATTGTTATGCGAAATGGTAGGCCGGTTACCATTAGCGGTTCGCATGAACTGGTTTTCAGCCAGAGCCGCGGCGGAATCCAGCACTATACAGGATTTTTCAAAATGGCTTACAACCATAGCGGACTCCGCGGCAATACATGGCGGCCAGGATGCATCTAGTGTATGGAATCCCAGGCCCAAGAAGACCGCGCAAGTACATTTTACCGCGCCGGACAATTCCGAAAACGCGCGAAATTGCGCAATGTGTGGGGCCATTTCACATTGGATTTCAAAGTGTAATGAGTTCGCGCGCAAAACCGCCGCTGAGCGAAATAATATCGCGCGGGAAAATAAACTTTGTTTTTCATGTTTATATGTGTGGACCCCAGGACATCATTCTTCGTGCAAATGGCGAAACTGGAAATGCGGTGTAAATGGATGCACGTCGAGACATCATGCATTGCTTCACGGAGCTCTGGCCGCGGCCGAAAGCGAAGACCGGCAATAGGCGCCGCGCTGGCGGGCGCCGCGCGCGGCTCGTTCAAAGAGTCAGCGTAACAGACGGCGGCCCATACTATGACCTCACACAACGGCCCCTCGATATTACGGTCAAAAGTTGTGAGTGGTTAAAAATTATTTGTTATTTTTTATGTGTTATTAATAGTGCTTCCAGTGACTATGAGGGGCCCACGGGGCATATTAAAACATTCACGTGTGCGATAAGGGTTCGGCGATAACCCAATTATATTGTTTTAATTATGTAATTTTAAAACTGGCACAAGACATCGGCGCGCGGGGACCAGGCAGTGAACTACGTCTTCATAGTGCGTCGGGCGGTGCAGTGTATATCATCAAAAAAAGGTGAATTTTTATAAAGGGCAGCCGGGATAGCAAAATGTTTGCTGCGGGCCAATTCAGTTCGTGATATTTAGCCCTTCCGCCTCAGTTTATGGATCCAACTAGAGGCGGGCTGGTGGGCCGCGAACGCCTAAAATTGTCAATCAGAAGATTTTAATTGGAATAAATAACGCGGACTGATTACGACGCAAGAAATGCGTGCGATAACAGCCGATAACGAGAATTTCATCTCGCAAATAGCACTGAGCTAAAATAAAAATGACGTGTCGCGGGCCGCTCGATTGTGGGAGCGCCCGTCTTTGCGGTTTTTTAGAACCAAAGTCCTGCGAACGACGATCTAGAAAAGGTCGAGGCCCGTTTGGCAGTCGATTCGTAAGGGATCACGACGGCGGCACGCGTGAACTCAGACGACGTGCACGCTGATAAAATTATTTGATAAAAATTATTTTGCCACCACAAGGCGTAGAACCGATTGGTTCTAGAAAAATGATCTCCTAAGTAAAAAGGATGACACATATCTGCCACCGAGTCTGCAGTGCGCTCTCAATCGCCTGAAAGGGATTGAACGCAAAATAAAAAGACCGGGCCTATGCGATTGCATATAGGCTAAAATTTAATATTTAATGAATTTAATATATGGTATGGAATACAACCGGAATTATGCATGCGTGCTGAAGGATCAAGAGGTGGCCGTGCTGGGCGACCACCAGTGGTATTTACTACATTTACAATTTTGAATCCACAAAAAACCGGAACAAGTACATATAGTGTTTGACGCGGCGAGGAGATACAGATGCGAAATATTTTTTCGGTCTTCGTTAGAAAAAAATGCGCCCGCCGCGGATAAACAAGATGTTTTTAAGAGCGAAAAATGCTCAATTGTTTTATTGAGAGAACCGGACTGCGAACCGAAAATGTACTGAATGATGTCAATGATTTTCGGCGCGACGTGTTTTCCAACCTGTGCCCAATACATCAGGAACCGAATAGCTGACGTCAGTGCGGCGTACTATCCGGCGGCTGCGGCCGTGATACGGGAGAAATTTTATATGTACGAGCTACTGGATGTAGTAGACACAACCGAGGAGACAGTAACCCGAGTCCGAGAAGTGACTGAAATACTGAGTAGGGGCGAGATGTAACTAGAAAATTGGGCATCCGACGACCCCGCCGTGCTAGAGCACATAGCACCGCGTTTGAGGACCATCAAACAGGTCCATATAATAGACCCCGACACTACGACGGAATGTGTGTTAGGTGTTATGTGAGACCAAATTAAAATTTAAATTTATAAATAATTGCCGAGAGCGCAATATAAAATCTATAGTGCTGATTTACCGGCCGCTGAAATATATGAGGTGGAGCTCGTCTGGGTCTTACAAGCCCAGGCGGACGCCTTTGGCCAAGAATTGGTATTTTTTCGACGGGGGGAGACCCCACCCCGCAATGGACGACTGTACACGGTGACGTTACATTTAGATTCACATGGAATAGTGAGAATGGTTCGCAGCTCGCGGCAACCGCCGCGGAAATACCTAAAGGCCTAAGAGAGCCGATTGTTTAGACGGTGGACATCCGTATACACTCTTACTGATACGGCATCATCACAAGAAAAATAATCACCCGGGACCGGAAGTCACCGAGAACGATATGCGTGAGAATCATTTTGTGTTTCGGATGCGATCCTACAACGCAAACCTGCCGCAGACGGCCAAGTGCGCACGGGGCGCATAAGGACCGCTACGGGCGATTACGTCCGGCCGGTCACGAAGATCATCGTCCTACCAACCGAGCCGGAACCAGAGCAGAGAGCTACTTAGATGACATCAGCCGGTCATTCCCAATCCCATGCTGCCTTCAAGATTCGGATAAACCGAATGGGGGGAGTGTTTCGCATGGGATATGGTCCCGCGATACTTAAAAATTATGCCTGCGAAATTCCAGACAGAGAACACAAAATAATGTCAATGAAGATACTACAGGTAGCAAACCCGCGGCTTCGCCGAAACCCGGGCGCCGAGGCGATTATGCGACCCTGGCGGCGGCGGGCCCAAGCTATCACTATTTTGGACTGCGAGCACGCGGAGGACCTCCCGCTATGCGATAATTTATGCCGCAATATGAGACCTTTTTGACATTTTTTAGATTGAAATAAATATTATATAGATTAACATTTTAATAGGAAAATATTTTTATAAACTACTGAATGCCCTGGTTATTACTATATATGTGTACACTGTCTGGAATTTGTGTAAGATGTCATTCCATATTTTATCTCTGTTTTTTACTGTCATGTCAATATTGTATACCTAATCTGCTTTATGTCTTGATAATTTTGTGCTGTAACCATGTATAATCCTATATCGTTTGAGGCCTCAACGAAACTGTATGATTTTCTGTATTATTTATTATCTTTATGCCCATAATTTTATATGTTTTTGTTAGATTTAAGTATTTCTTACATTTTATAATTTGTGTTTTTGAAAAATAAACTGACTGGGTTTTGGCGGTCTTATTAATTCTGAATGCTGACGGGAGATAACAGGGATTGTGCATATAGAAAATCCGCGAGACGCGCATCTCATTTTTGGAAGATGACGACGATCTCGCGGATTAAAAAAATAACATTAAAAAATACATTTTTATATTTCTTTTACTAACTGCGCAATAGATTGGCAGGTAGCCGTCTGAAAGGGGGCCCGAAACAGCGTGCGCACCCCTCACGCGGCATCCAATACGGTGAAGCTGGGTTTATGGACCACACGCCGGCGTCCCGTGAAGGGCGTCCGGGCCGTAATGCGAAAAAATTCGCGAGATGAATTTTTTAAAAAATGCACAAAACCTGGCATGTCGTATACCGTTGGATTCGGCATGTCATTTCCTGTCAGGATTCACTAAAAAATAAACAATCGGATTGGTTTTGAGGGAGATATATCGAGAGATAAGATTCGGCCCTTTTGAGGCGAATTACGGTCGCTGACACATCCGGACACATTAGTCATAATTAAATTCATATGCGGATGTGTCAAGCGCCCAAATTGATATAATTTGTACATATGTACGTCTCTCCAATCGAGAGAAATCTTAGATAGACGAGCCAAACGCGCCGTCTAAGCACTACAGCGGCACGGTATTACACGCGCCTGCGACTCTTTTCCGTGCGGATGCAAGTGGTCCATCACTCTCCGCTACTGCGCCATCTCAAGATTTATCTCCCCTCCAAGACTAATCCCATTTTGACCGTTAAAATCCCGTTATGTTTATTTTTTGGTATAAATAAAGGAAGGTGAAATGGACCAGGCAGTGTGAAATCTTCGCTTTTCTTGTGCTTTTATCGGTCGTAATGTCCGTCACTCTGCCGGTTCAGTGCACCGCTTTTGTATAGTCTGAACCTGTGTTTTTATTTAAAATCTCCTTTCTATTTAGTAAAATGTGTTAAAAAGTGTAGTAATATAAATTTTGTAATTTTTCAAATTTTCTAAATATTTCAAATTTTTTAATTTTTTTAATTTTTTAATTTTTAATTTTTAATTAATTAATTATTGATTAAAATCTCACAAAACTCGCGTGTCCGCGGCAAGGCGTCGGATCGTGCAACTTCCCTATTTACAAATCTACTAAATCGTTGCCGTTCGCCATTTTGTGTGGAACACCGCCTCTCCACAGTTTACCGTAAACAAACTCACACCAACCGCTATCTACACGCGACCTCGCATCACCATCCCGCTCAGATAACCTCCGTAGCAAGAACTTTAATAAATCGATCTATTAAACTAACGGATCAATTCAATCATAATAAAGAAATAATGAATATAAACAATATTTTACAACAAAATGGTTATAAAAAGAATTTATTACACAGAGCGCACAAGCAACCGAAGAATAACAACAACCCTGATACAAAGGGACAATATTTAAGTATGTGCCATCTACCATACATTCGAGGAGTTACCGAAAGGTTGAGCCGGGTACTAAGAAAGAAAAATATTAGAACAGTCTTTGGAACGGACCGCAAAATTGGGGATATGTTATCTAAACCAGTAGACAGGCCGCTAAACGAACACATGGGCGTATATTCTATCCCATGCAAAGATTGCCCACAAACATATTATGGCATGAGCAATCGCAGAATATCGCATCGTATTTCGGAACACGAACTGGATATAAAAAACAAGAAAACTACCTCGACCCTAGTGATGCACACTATGACCGAAGGACATCGCATAGATTTCGAAAATGCACGAACAATTGCAAAACTATCGAATAACACACACCGTATACTCAGAGAGGCCCTAGAAATTCACAAACACGATTTATCCATGAACACAAGAGACGATGCCAAGAGATTACCTGCTACATATCATACAGTGATTAACAAAACAAAATATAAAAATGAATCAAATGTAGAAAATAAAAATAAAAACATTAAACGAAAAGTACTTACCCCGCTTTCGCCACCATTACCACCATCCCTACGGCGAAGTCAGAGAAATCGAATATTTATCTCTGAACTGTCAGAGAGACCAGCTTGAAAATGGTTATCCAAGTATAACCGAAATATAGTGCAAAAATAAGATATTTTTTACGAATCCGCGAAGTTCCCGAAAAATAACCATTTCATAATGCATATATATATAAGCATATACCTATAGGGGTATATACATTTTTAAAATTTTTTTAACTTTATATAATGAACTATTTTGAGTAGCTTCAATCCACAAAAATAACTGCACTATAAAAGAAGTATTGTAAACAATATTTTCTAAATAAATAAATATTTTATAGGTATAGCTAATACTGCGAAAAATTCCAACATATTTCGAAGACGATTTATATATAATTAAATCGGGAACAATACTAATTTCAGATATACGTTTCTTTTCACAAAAATAAATCAAACATTTTATATCATTATATGACAGATGACAGATGATATTTGTCGTATTCGTATTTACATTTACCACAGAAAAGACATAAAATTTACACCGAAAGTTTTGGGTGGAATTTGTAAAAAATAACATTTCTGCATGACGTGCGCCTGGCATAGGTCCTTTCGAAGAAGGACGCTACTACACAAAACTCGCAGCATTAAAAATTCACGTTTTTTTCCTCGACTTGACTATATCTGTGGAACAAATTGGTAGGCGAAATAAATGAAGAATTGACATGAAGTTAAGCGCAGAAAAGTCGGAAATAAAACTTCTAGCCGTAGGGACGAATTACGGCTAGAATTTTAAATCGAAAAAAACAGATACGTCATGTTAAATGGAAACGTTAGAAATAAAACTTCTAGCCGTAGGACGAAATACGGCTAGAATTTTAAATCAACTTTTTCTTAAGATAAGGATTATTTAATTAATATTTGTTTCTCAGAATCTTTACTAATTAATGCACAGCTTTTTTGCTTGTATGCGCTGCACGCCACTGGGAGATGAGGCTTGAACTTCAGGCGAGAGAACTCTAATGCGGGGATCTACGATACCACCGCATGTGCGGGACCCTTAAAAATTAGACTACATATATGTATGTAGAAGTTAGCAAAGTTGCGAACCATTTGTACCAAAAAAAATATATAGCGCACAATATATTTTCTTAAATATATTTTCTTTAGGTACACTAAGTACTTATAAACATTTTCTCCGCGACCGCTGGCGTCTTCTGCTTGGTGTAGTAATAGGGTATCTGGCTCTCGCCTGGGGGACTCGGGTCCGATTCCAGGTGCTGGAATTTTTTTCTCATTTTTAAATTTTTTTATTTTGATGTCTATTTTATTTATAATGTGTATTAATTATTTAATTATGTATTCGCATTAGTTTTACGCACACACAATCGCCAGGGTTTAAAATAGTAGATGCCATTAACTGCCAGGGGAAAAGGTGTTCAAATATTTTGATAAAAGTCATTATGTATTATTATTTCATGGGTGTCTGCTATAAATAAGTAAATATTCTTTAGGAATGCAAAAGTACCATTATTTTTGACGGGTTACAGCTAGTATATAATAATATTAAAAATGTGTTTATTGAAGTTTTTAGATACCATTTGTAAAGTCTACAAAATTAAGAGTGCTTTAGAACTCTAGTGATTGAAGTGAAATATTGATGTGGAATGAAATATGTTATACTCATCATTTGAAGTTTTTATATATTTATATATATTTTTAATCCTTGTAGGAGGGAATGCAGAAGGATCACACCATTTCAATGACTACTATTTTCGCGATTCGTTTGAGCATTCTTCGTCAGAATCGCAACTGACAAACTTTGGTGTGGAAGCAGCTGGCCGCGGCCCCGAAGAGTCATCCCGTCAATCAAGCAGCAGTCACACTCCCAGTCGGCGTGCCCTCGCTACTATATCTACACACAGCTCCAAACCCCCGCCTGTAACTACTAAAAGGTTCAGTATCTTGAAAGCTTTTATACCTTCCTTTCTATTTGTCTGTTTTTCTTTATTATTTCTTACCGTGTTGGTTTTGGAATGTGACTGGCCTCTGTTGAAAAGATTTCGACAATGGCCCGAGATTGTGTCGCTTCACTACCACTACTACAGACCCCTGAAGGACTATATGCGTCAGACTGTAGCCAGATTATTTTGATTAACTCTATTTTACAATTTTTTCACAAATGATCTGTGTACATTGATTAACATAATGTTATGTAAATGTCAAATTGTGTATCAATGTTAATTTACATTCTTTTTATTGTGATATTTATTATTTATTATTATTGTTTAACATTTACGCTTTTGTAAATTGATTTGTCTTTGTTCTGTGTGATATTGCATCGAAGATTTTGCAAATTCCCTATATAGTTTATTGAATATTTTTATTTATGTGTTGGCTGTTGCTACGTTTCACCAAATGTTTTCATTAATTAAAATTGCATTCAAAGGTTAAGGTAGATAATAATATGTGTCTCCATAACTGTACTGTGCATAAATGAACAAAAAATTTGTTATTTTTAATGGAATAGAAATATTCTATATAATTTGTTTTGTGCAATAAAACATTTTAATTATAATTGATCTCTTATGTGAACCATAAGAAAATAGACATAATGGTATTTTTTTTATTTTTAAGATACTAAAAATCATTTAAGGCTGGACGTTCACTGCAAATGTATATTTTGGTGTTTTTTCGAAAATTCTATTATATCGGAATGTATGTGTTAGACAACAATTTTTTAGGACGATGACTTTGATGTTCTTGTATAAAAGTAACAGGCTGCAGCCATAAAATTCGTTTTCAGTGTTTTAGAAATCACCCCTTGTTACGGAATATTTATATGTACACTGAATAATGAGTGATTACAAGTATATGTAAAGCTAGCATAAAACTTCTAAAATAATTAAGAAAAGTTCAATACATATTAATAAAGTTATAAATTTTTAAATTTGCAACAAATTTTAAAACACATTTTATTCATACGAAGAGATGATATTAAACAATATATTGTATTTACTCCCGTACTTTGAGTCTTCAATCACAATTTAAAAGTTAGATCTTTTATTAAAAACACGTTGATTACTTTTACATGACGTAGTTTTAAAATCAGATTCCGTATGCCATCAGTCGCGGCGGACGTTCCTTCACGGCTGCTCATCGTTTTTGATGCAAAATTTGTCTGTAGTATGAAGTATAACATTATATTATACTATCAAAAGCAATTGACTTCTCCTATATAAAAAGATTTTTAACTAGTTTAATATGAATTTGTCGGTTATGTCTTTATTTCCATCCTTGTATGGGTGTTATTTTTTTTATCACTATCTGATTTGCCAGCCTTGGAGCTTGCGCCTATGTAATAAATCAAAACAAACACTTGTACATGTCGCGCATGCGCGTATGTCATTTTTCAATCGTATTACGAGAAATGCATTGAATGAAATGATTTAAAAGGGATTGCAGAAATATATTTTTTTTTTAAATTATAGACAGGAAAATACTAACCTATAAAAAACAAGTTTTTATTATACTCCCTTTCTCATTCACTAGTGGAAACTGGTTTGGCGCTTAACCTACGCATTAGGCTTCGGTCGGGCGACGCTACGAAAGGGAGTAATAAAAAAGTTTCGAAAATCCAAAATTATATTATAATCAGGTTTAGTGTCTACCAGATGCGTCGCTGTCTCTTCATACGACTTACTAAGTTGTATGAAAAAACCATTAAAAATTTGTAAAAATCCAAAATTATACTATAATTTTTTTTTTTAACAAATATTTGATAGATCTCGATTGTCGCCATGAGTCTGCTTGCAAAGTTTCAACTCGATTGGATCACGGGAAAAGGGTTAAAAATTGATCCAAAATTTTTTCGTCAAGCAAGCAAGCAGACGCTACGAGTTAAAAGAATGGGAGTAAAAATAAGAATTCAACTTAAATAACACATGAGCATTTGCCGAAGATCAAAATAATGTAAGCATTGTGACATATGCAGTCGGACATCGGCTGTTCTCGAGTATGAATTTTTGAATGTTTTAGTATCAAGCCATGTGTTCACTAGGGCACAAATCATCTCTCAACATCACGCGCGGCATAGAGTCTATGTGACATTGCAACGTTGCGCACTGTTCCACGATGTCGCGCACAACATAGAGGGGCATTTCTACGTGCCGCGGAAACGTTGCCATGCGCACGGTACTCGAGCGAGTTCACGGGGACGTCGGGCTGCGCGTCAGTATCACGTATGTTTACAAGTGAATGCGCATGCGCTGTAACTCAACATGACATTAGTGTGGGAAAACGAAATTATTGTTCTCCAACTCATCGCCGTACAATTTTGTGGGACACTTCAAACCGTGAATATAAAAATAAAATGATGTGAGGGCCAACAGCGTTCCTTAATATTGTCTTGCTTGGCTATGGAAGGCCCGATTATTATTTTTTATTTTTATTTATTTATTTAACGCCCTTATGGGCTTTTACAAATATACAGAATAAATTTTTTTAAAAATAACATAACACAGTTAAAATAATAATACAGTTAAAAGTTACAATAATAATAGTTAAAAGGTAATAATAATAATAACACAGAAAAACATGAGACAGATAAAATAATAATACAGTTAAAGGTACAAATAATAATAGTTACAGGTAAAATAATCATACAGAAAAATTTATTGTCCATTTCCATTTCGTTGAGATGTAAACAATTATTTGTAATAAATTGTCAAAATCAGTTGTTGTCATTCGAGTGAAATTGACAAAAGATCCATCAGACATTCGAAGATTGCATAGAATATCCATCCTTCTTTCTTTTTGCAGTAAATAATTTCGCACCTACATTTCTTACATTTCGATAAACTCGTTAAAATAAATAGATACGCAGCTGTCATCCTAACCTCATCGGGCGGCAAGTGTAAATAGATACGCAGCTGTCAACATAACCTCATCGGGCGACAAGTGATATGCGAGTCCCGGTGTGTACACGTCAAATGACCGCCTCATTGTACCCGAAACATGAACGTAGATGTTGATGCGACATGCCGCGCGGAATGTTTCGCGATTTGTCCCCTAGCGAATACATGGCTTCAGTGCTTCGACATCGAACATCAACAATTTTATACCTTCATCTCTTTCTATCATGACCTTTCACTCAACAAATATGTCAAATATAATGAAACTCCGATGGTTTTCCGATGTTAGATTTAGACAAAGTGTCAGACTCACCTTGAAAGAGCACAATCAAATCACGGGATACCTCAAATTTTAATTTTGTAAAGTGAATGTCCAATCTTAATATTAGGTCCTTACATATGAAATTGACGTTTAGTATGGGAGGAACATAAAGTCGATTTTTTTTTATTATAATATATTTATTTAATCAAAGTATGTACCTTTGCTATCTATGCACTTTTGCCATCTCATAGGTAGTTCATCGATCCCTTTACTAAAAAAACCATTCGGAAGGGAATCAATAAAATCTTTGAAGGCGGTTTGGACTGCCCCATCGGAGTTGAATTTTTTCCTTTGCAAGAAGTTATCCAAATTTCGAAAAAAATGGTAATCTGTTGGGGCAAGGTCCGGAAAGTACGGTGGATGTCTTAGACATTCCAATTGAAGCTCCTCTAATTTGGTAGCCGTCTGTTGGGCAGTGTGTGGTCTAGCGTTGTCATGAAGCAGCAGCGGCCTAGAGCGATTAACCAGCCTCGGTTGTTTAGCAGCTAGCTTTTCCATCATGGTTTGCAGTTGCTGACAATAGACATCTGCCGTAATCGTCTGGCCAGATTTAAGAAAGCTGTAGTGAACGACACCAGCACTAGTCCACCAAACGCTCACAAGTAACTCGCGTTTGTTGATTTGCTTCACTCAATTCGTGAGGTACCCACCTTTCAAGCTTTTTCACCTTACCAATTTGCTTCAAGTGGATTAAAACAGTTTTATCACTAACACCGCAGCCTGTAGCTAACTCGGATGTGGTTTGCGATGGATCCGCTTCCACAATAGCCTTCAATTCTTCATTATCAACTTTGGTCTCCGGCCGTCCACGGGGCTTGTTCTGCAGGTCGAAATGTCCAGAACGAAAACGTTGGAACCAAAAACGCACTGTGTTTTCTTTTGCGGCACCGTCGCCATACACATCATTAATCCTTCGAGCCGTTTCTGCAGCACTGGTGCCACGGTGGAACTCGTACTCGTAAATAACGCGATATTTCAAGTTTTTCATTTTGTAAACTGAGTCTCGCAAAGAAAAAAACAATTGAGGAAAAAACAAATGAATTATAATTTTCAAAACACAAATACATGAGTAAATAGCTGTAAAAATTTGGATTTGGAATTCCTAACCAAAGAGAAGATATTTGAGATCAAATTTGCCAGTACGGTAAAACGTCAATTTCATATGTAAGGACCTAATATATACACTCCAGTCAGAAAATTTAAGACCATATTCACTAAAGAACTACCATAGTACACAAAAATAGTATTTAAGTTATTTTCAAGTACATAATAAACTGATATATATATATGTGCTACGCAGTGAACAAATAGCTTACTCAATTAAAATTAATAATAACGTAATGAAATTAGAGAAATAAAATATTTAATGGTTATAATTTTTTCTTTAAACGAGCTTTATTGTGTTTTGGTATCAATTAATTTGCAAAGTATAGTCAGCTATTTTTACTAAACTTGTTGGGAATATAAATTCTCATTTTTTACCAAATATGTACTTGGAATTTGAACAACACAAATTTCCACTATCTGTGTTCTTCTTACTTTATAACCATAGAGTTTGTTTATTTTTAGTGACATAGATGTATAAATTTGTTCAAGTTTTAATGCTTTTCACAAAAACTGGGGATTCAGTCCAACCAAACTTCCAAATCAAATTGGTTGAATTAAGCTCATTATTCAGGTGCTGTCATTCTTTTATTATGGTTCTTGATAAAGTACAGACTCCCAGGCTGATATGGCCCATATATATATATACTTGTAGGCGTAAACTCACTATTTTAAGTCTAATTTTTGCCTGGATATGTAAAATTACATTGCGGCTTTGCTCTTGCTAAATACATATATCAGGTTTACTCTGTACATCAATTTGTTTTAAACTTATTGTGGTCTTAATGTATGGTAAAGGTATAAAAAAAGTAAAAATGGCCTTAAACTTATTGTCTGGAATGTATATAGAAGTATATTTGGTATTTGTCTGTTGTATAAGCGCCACCCGAACGTAAGATTATAATTGAGGGGTATAGAAACAAAATTGCTACTATGAATATGATGAAAATAGAGAGACATGATTGAATATAATTATTTGGCAAATAGTGGCGATTTCATAATTAATAACTAACATTGAAAGCACGTTTGTGTATTTAGGAAGCATTTAGCATTGAATTTTAAAATCTCTGCTCTGGCTATAAAATCAGTTACAAAAATGATTATCTCAACTTCGTCAATTGCAAAGTGGTTGTTTTGTATCTAAACTCTTCAATTGTGATGTTGTCTTCCGACAATAAATTGATACCATTGATACATGGCATTGTTGTTCTCTCTGGTCATAAAAGGGAAATAAATTCCAAATATTAATTTTAAATATCTACCTATTTAGAACAGTGCACAATGCTACCATTTGACAAATGCGAGTATTGAAGAGTATTACTTAATATGTATAAACATAATTTTTTTTTTTTTTTACTGTTGATGTAATGTTTATATTATTCAGTATGAATAATAAATCTTTAATACATAATAATATCTTTTTTTTTTTAATAATTATGAGTTTGATAAATTAATTTTTGATGTAATTTATCAATGTTTAACAGTGCACACAATGTGAGAGTAATGTTGCTATTTCCAAAATAATATTGTCATGGTGATGGGTCTGGCATGAGTGGCGCCCACATAACTTGGACCTGCGTTGTATTATTAGAAAATATTTTATTTTAATCTCTGTTCAAATATTCATAAGTTTCCAAGCATTTTGTGAGCATTTTAATTTTTTTAATAATAATAATTTTTTTTTGTGAAATAGATAAAATACATTTTTTTTAATGAATGATAATTGCAAAAGTCAATGATATAAATATAAATGTAGTTAGAAATGTGTTGTATTTAATGTACAATGTCAGTATTCACTAGATCTACAGGCGTTGTGCTTATACATATTAAAATATATGTTTTTATAGGATAAATACATTATTCCAGTCACCATATTCAACATTTCCCTTAACATGCATTTATAGTGGTTGGTTCCAGATAAGCTTTTACTGCTGCTGACAACTGTATTAGATTAAATAGAAACATATATACGTATGTGTATATGTATATATATATAATATTTTTATTATTTTGTTGGCCTTAAGCTGTATGATAGATATTTTAATTATTGTAGAATTTTGTTTAGGCTAGCAGTGTATATGTAGTTATTAAAAATTTTAATATTTGCCAGTGTGGAAGGTAAATTAAACTGTCAATTTATAGGCAAAGATATGAAGCATACATTGTGATAGATATTTTATGATCTAAAAGGTACAAATAAATGTGAAATTTTTACATTGCCATGTTCAAATTATAGTCCGTTACAGTGGCAGATTATGTATATGTATTAATATAATTCCAAAGTATTACAATTCTTTTAAACTCTAAAACCTTCACTACGAATAATAATTGTTCTTTTATTCAATATCCTCGGAGTGTCGCCTCGGTAACCTGGCCTTAGCACAGTATAGAATCATGCCGAAAGAAGATGTCTGTCTTTAAAAAGTGTTCTTCTATAAATGATCAAAATTATTTTTAAAATGCACAATTATATTTCTGCCTTAAAAAGCGCCACAGTTCAAATAATGCAGTGTGAAAAAAATTCACACTATTATCCTTAATTATATTGCCACAGAAAATGGAAAAAAACGTGCCAGCGTACATCACATATGATGTTGTACAGGCTGTATTTATTATAAATATAATCAAGATTACCGCTCACAGCATAATATGCTGGGATGCCAGATTCGCATCCGGGCATACTGTTTCAAATCCTTGGCTAGCTATTAAAAAAAATGACCAAGACAGGTCACTCTATTTAGCGCCGTGATTGTGTGTTAGGGTACATTACATATTTAAATAATTTTAACTCTGGTAAATAAGTTTTACGAAATTATTGGTCATGGCTGCCACCATCTAACAAAAGCAATTGATTACTTTTCTGCAAGTTACTTTATGGACTGACTTAAGATCTAGTTCTGAAGCCATCTTTGTTTGTCAAAGAAATCATTGAAAAGAAATGGGTTTGTTTTTTTGTGACTGAGTTTCTTTTTTTGTTAATAACAATAATCACAACTCATTTCCTTAACATATTGCACTATTGTAGAGTGATGACACTTAATTTTGCTATAGTATGCACAGAGCATTGAATTTCTAATAAAGTCACAATTGGTTTTTGCCGGTGTGCAGTACAGTTCTGTCACATATTGAGAACATTGTTTTCAATTTTTTATACAATTCCTTTTCAAGTAATAACTAAAATAGACACCCTTTTAAAATATATTCACCTTAAATTGTAGTCTTAAAGTCATCTGCCACTGTAGTTCTAATTTTATATTTTATATTTAGTCAAAAACATCAAATTGAACAATTTGCCATGTGGTTGTGAAGTGAATGCTATGCAAATCTAGCATTGATAAAATAAATAATTCAAAAAACAAAATGTGAGATTTCAAAATTGTGTACCTATCTAATTTAGCAGTAATAGTAAAATTTGGATATAGAATTTTCATTGCATTAAGAGTACAATCATTTGACTTTGTTTTTTTTTTGTAAGTTTAAATAACATAATTTATTTTACGAATGTAATTATTACTTATTGTTTGATGAGATAAATATACTTTGCCACTATCAAAGCTGGGAAGTAAAACAACCTCTTGTCTATCAGTATCCCTTTAGTGTATATCTTACCCATTGTAAGTCCCAGTTATAGAAAGTAAAACATTCCCATGTCCACTTTTACTCTGCTTCAGTATGGGTAGGGAAACAACACCCAATGTCAGTGTGGAAATCAAAACAGTATTTTAACTTACCTCTGATATTTTGTGGAAACCAAAACAGGATCTTACTGCCATCTAAATGTTGTTTGAACTAAAACAGTATTTCATCTACCCTCTGAATGTCATGCGGAAACTAAAACAGTATCTCATCTACCCTCTGAATGTCATGCGGAAACTAAAACAGTATCTCATCTACCCTCTGAATGTCATGCGGAAACTAAAACATTATCTCATCTACCCTCTGAATGTCATGCGGAAACTAAAACAGTATCTCATCTACCCTCTGAATGTCATGCGGAAACTAAAACAGTATCTCATCTACCCTCTGAATGCCATGTGGGAACTATCACAAACTGCCTTCTGAATGTTGTGTGAAACAATGTGTCTTCTACCCTCTGAATGGTCTATGGAATGTCAAAAATCTTTTCATCTATTTCCTTATTGTTGTATAGTATGTTTATGAATTATTACTATTATTTATTTATAATTATTATTATTATTTGTAATTGATACATCTATGTATAATTTTTAGACTGCTTTGATCTCAAAAAATAATTATAGCTCTCTGTTGCATCAGTGAAAAATAAGTTATGTTATATCAACTGCATACACAAAATAAATGTAAATACTAATGTACAAGTAAAAAGATTTACGCTGGTATGTACTTAAATTATGTAAATGAATTGTTACTTAAAGAAGAAAGAAATAGATGATACATTAAAAATGGTAACAAACCTTATTTATGATGAAATTTTTTGACCTTTCATGCGGAAGCTGTGCATTTCTGAATTTGAAAAAAGATAAATTAGTATGTTATGTGGACTTACAGGAAACCCATCACACCCCGCTCTTTATTGAAATTAAATATCAAATTATTAATTATGTATTATTATTTGATCTATAAAAATGTCAATGTTGAATAATCTCTATCTAAATCTGAATCTCTAACTATATCAATTTCTCAGAATTTCTAATTTGTGAGCAGATTTCACAGAATTTTGCTAAATGAATCTTGTGTAAGATTTTATAAATTTTCCTTGATTTTGGGCATCTTACAAAACAAGTATTTTTATTGATTTCATCTTGTATATAAAGTGAGAGGAGTTTAATTATTAGCAAACTTTGAAATTTATATTCTACGTAATATTGTCTTCTCTTTGAAAACAGAGTAATATGTATAATGCCTTAAGGAACACAGTTTTGATAAATTAGGTTTATTGATGATGAGATCAGTAATGATGACAGTAGTATGACATTTTGTTTTGGAGCTTTGTTTATATATTATACAACCATAATTTATATATATATATATATTTATTAATATAATTTATTTCAATGGCACAAATTTGTTTTAATGTAATTAATAATTTTTTAATCAGTTTATAATTATTGCTGCAATAAACAAAACTAT
>JADDOH010001648.1:0-111687 GCA_016648135.1 Agrypnia vestita | reverse complement strand
GTGATTTGAAAAATATTTTTCAAAGGTTGTACAAAAACTGGGGTATGTTGTTTGGGTAAATTATTTTAAACCGAAGCCTCCCTAAGGCCTGGATGTTTCAAGTTTGAACAAAATAAGTGTAAATCCTGGGTTAAACTGAGTTTGACCTCAAGGTTACGCGAAATCTCACAGAAACAGTTGTTTCAAACTAAATATCCATAAGCGTGCTATAAATATTGTAGTTTATTAACGTTGCAGACATAGTACATTCGTATTTTTTTTATTTATGGTCTACTAGAAGCATTCCAATATTCCGATTTGATTATCGATATTTATAGAAACAAAAAATACTCAATCTTTTTTCTAGGAATGCTCCGGTTTACATTAATTAATGAAACAACATACCTCGGTTTTCATACAACCTTTGAAAAATTTATTTTTTTAAAGACTTACGAATATTATAAGTTATTACCTTTGCAGACATAGTATTGATAGGGCGGTTTTATTAATTCGTCTCCGTCTATCAATAAGATGCCTTGTCAAGGAAGGTGGAGCGGGAATTTCAAACACTGCGGCGGGTTTATATACATTTATTACAAATGAAAAAAAACGGTTAAACCTTACGTTCTAAAGCACTATTACTAATTTTATAACTAATCCTAACCTAAACGCCAGCAGTTCGACCGTCACAGAAGTCCGTCCTGTCCTTTCACATTCTGTTCAAACAAAAAAAATCACACACACTAAAACACGTGTCCACTATCAGAGGCCCTCGTGGCCGCCATCTGGATGCCGCGGGTGGCTCGCCGCGTGGTCCAGACCTGGCGCGTCCGGCGGCGGGATCCACGATCGGCTGGAGGCATCTGGCCGGAGTCTCGGTAACCCGCGGGAAGCGCACGTGGTCCAGGCCGCGGAAGCACGTCGGTCCCCTCCGGTCGCTGCTGGGGCCGAGCTGCAGAAAAGCGTCAGGCCTTCCTCGGGAGCCCGCCGAGGTGAAGCGGCCATCGCCTGGAACCGTCCAGAGCGCTGCAGGCCGCCTTCTCCTCAAGCGACGTTGACGGCGCCGCCCCGCGTTCTTGAACACACGTGGCGGCGGCTCAGGGCCCGCCGCCGCAGGGGCGGCCGCGGGCGAGGAGCCCGAGCTGTTGCGGCGGTGGCGGTCGGAACGAGACAAGGGGGCGTTCTTGGCCCGCCGGCTTCGACTCTCTGTGTATGCGGGGGAGGGGGGTAGCCTCCCCCACCCGCAATGGCACCCTACCAACCCCTGGCGGTGCGGGGTGGCCACCCGTGGTGCCGCGCGAAATTTAAAATTACCTAAATCTATTTTAAAATAAAACTTACATTCTAATTTACAAAGGACGCGATGCGGAACGTCACATGCAGGTCGCGGACGCATCAGTATAAAGTATACATAATTTTTTAAGTATACCGTCATATTTTTTTTGGGCGCAAAAATAATCGATAACTCGTAATTCGATTACTAATCATTCGATTATGAAAATCATTCGATTACTAATCATTCGATTATGAAAATAACTCATAATCGCGCATCGCTAATTCAGTCTGTTCAGTACAGTATATTCTCTTATCTATGTTCAGTCGTGTTCAGTATTGAAACAGAACCATAGACTTAAAAAGAGTGGACCATAGACGTACTTTAAATAACGTCTATGGAGTGGACTTACCAAAACAGGCCTTTGTTGATGTACCGGAATATGACGCGAACCAGGTTATTAATTTTGTCCTAGGGCAATACCGAAATCAAAGCGCCCATGTTTCGAAAATCACGCGCCATGTGGTCACAGCCAGAACAGCCCCGGCATGTTCGATCTTTTGTTCGAGGACGAAATATGTGACCTATTGTTCAAAAAAATAACATTGCGACGGACGATCGCCCTTAGGATAGCCCGCCATAAAACATAAGAAACAATAAAATTAGAAAGTTAGGGTTGCCGAGGGCGTTGGGCATCGCCGAAGACATTAAGAGTGCACGGCCTTTTGTTAGGATGGACAATACGGTCGCAACCTTTTGTTCTTAAGTAACATCTTGGAAGGGTAATGGACTGTAAACCTTTTCTTGCAGCGGGACGTATATCTCTAACCCCGATTAAACAATAGAAAGAACATCATGGCCAAATGCGAACACATGGGACAACGGTTTAGAAAGCTGCGTTTTGTTAGAGAAGTCGCCATTGTTTTGGGAGAGACATTTTTTTAGAAAAACAAGATAATAATTCCGAAAGTCGTCGCAGTAAACTTACTATTGTCCTCGACAGACAATATAGATGTTTTAGAAAGCGCTGACATACCGATCCCCCACATGCCGACACCCTCCGCGAGATGTAGGATCGTATAAATTATATTATTATTATAAGGGCGCGAGGATCCCGCAACGCACGACCAGGCGGTCATTATCAATAAAGATAACAGGGGTCAATCAATTAAGAAGGTAGAGGCCGAATTAGAAATTGAGGCAAAGTGGTGAATCATAATATCAATGTAATATGTACCTAATTAATGAGCAACTGATATGTTTAATTTAAGTAAGGTAATGATAGTTTAGATAACCCAGGCCACCTCTGCAGGTGGATGTTACTCGTTTTATATGTGGTTTTCTCATTTATTCTATATTCTATTATTAAGCACCGAAGTGAACGGGACATTGCAATTTGAAATAATAACGAGATCATCCCGAATTAATCTAACTTGAAGCAAATAATAAAAAATGTATTGATCGTAATAAAAGGAAAAAAACTTGATTGTATTATTGCCGACGATGTTTGATATTGATGTAATATATAATATATAACGTAATAGAATATTATCTCGTGAAAAGATGTAACACGGTTGACGAGATATAAGATTCCGACTTTTTAGTCTTTTGAAATCTGTCTGCAGAATGAATTTTAGCACACGGGGTTGAAACAAAATAGTTTAAATAATTGCAAATAAGTAAATGCCGTGTTGGAATAAACATTAATATTACTTTAGATCGAGGCTTTCATGTCTTATGTTTTCATGTATTACACCTAGTTGAATAATGTTAATTTGTGAGTTTTAATTATTTTTAAGAATAATGTTAATTTGTCATTAGTTATTCAAGCTCCCAATATTGTGTTTTTTTATACAAATTGTAGGTTGTAGGTATATAACCTATCTGTAAACATGCGATTAGTGTTTTGATTACTCGTTTAAGCAATATGATTTGTCGGTCTGTTTTAAAATAGTTGTTTTAATCTAGTAATAATAAAGCTTTCGAGCTTTATTATATTTGTAATTAATTTCACTCTTTACGATACACCATTCACTTTGGTATTTGTCCGCTTAAAAAAAAAGAAAAACATAACGAAAATTATGAAGTTAGTTAATTGTAGTAGGGACTTCCGCTACTGGTAGTGTTTCAAAATAATTCTTGTTTGGAAAATTTTCAATTGTCTGCCTGGTGGAATGTGGCTTATATAATTTTTTTTAGTGTTCTCTATTTTTATTCTTTTCTTATATTCTTATACCAGGGGTGGAAGAAAGCTGATTCGATAAGATAATGATTAGTATAATGAAAGTCCTAAAAAAAATGTTTTGCATTCAATCCAGCTTACATATTGAAGTAAGAATTTTCATTATTTAGGTGTAAATAATGTTACATTAATTAATTTACGCCAAGTTTTCTTAATTTTTCTTCTAATAATAATAATAATAAGGTTTAACATAATTTCTTGAAAAAAAAATGTCTATCGAATTTGATTATGTTAGTATATGTAAGCATTCCTTTTGGGCAAGTGGCAAAGAAATTACAAAGATGTATACAGAACATTAACATTAGGGGACCCGCTTGAAGCATGTATCCCATGTAAATAAGTTTTTATGTTAATTGATTCACTAAGAAATGCCACGATGTCTGTATAATTTTAGCCCTTTGTTTTGTATCTCTATGTCACATATTGACAATTATGTTTGGTCCAACTAAGAAGTACGATAGCTTGTTTTATTTAAGCTAAAATTAAAAATAAAACTAAGTATCAAGTACATTTTGTCATTGTTAAAAAAAAAAATTAAAAAGAAAAAGAAAGGAAGAGAATATGCGGAGTGGTAAATTTTAAATACCGTCCGGTTTATCATATAAAAAAAAAAAGAAATAATAATGATTTTGTGGAGGTATCGAAGATAATCAATGAAATGATAAGGATTGACCTGTAATGATGTAATGTATAAATAACGTTAAATCAATGTTAATGATAAGGATTGACCTGTAATGATGTAATGTATAAATAACGTTAAATATTGAGAGGCCTACTGTAAGAATCAAACTGACACTTAATAATAAGATTGATATTGTAATGCATACTTAAGGAATTTTACTGTGATCTAATGAAACCCTACGTTCAATCCCATGTAATTAGTCAATAATGGTAGAAAGAACTGGTCGATAAAAATATGTCTATCTGGCGTGTCGATTTAATTAAGTATGTATATGTAAGCAGTTTTGTTTTTTGGGTAATAAGTGTTGATGCGAATTTGTGTTTTCAATTTTCCGCCTTTGCCAATTTGTACTGTAATATTTTCCTTAAGTTTAATTCATTTTGCAATGTTTTTTTTGGTGACGGGATAGGGATATGAACAGTGAACAAAGCGTTCGTGAAATAACAAAGTGTTTAGGCCTACATACCAGAAAAGCATCGAGATTAGCCGCAAACTGGGAGAACAATAGGGGGCGGAACGGAGGCAACATTGGGTTCAGTAACCAATAGCGTCAATCGGGACCTAGGAGGGATCGAGAGAGACGAATGAACGACGGAGGCGGACATCAAAGGAGCCAATCGGCGAAAGACCAACTGGAGGCTTCCCCTCGAGTCCCCGCGACCACACCCTGGGTCGCCGGGGAGAGAATATAAGGCGAAGCCAGCCGCCAAGAAGGCAGTTGAGTTGAGTTGAGTGTGGAGAGGGTGGAGAAACTAGAGATTCTAGCGGTGCCCGTAAAAACAGCATCGCCGATCACTCTAGTAACTCCTGGAGGAGCGAAAGTTCGAACGGTAACGACCGCCATTCGCTACCGAGTGCTGTGACGCACCGCCGCAAACGCCGAAGTATCAGTGCCGCCGCGACGCCGCAGTGTACCACCGCGACGGAGAACCGACGCTCTGCCGACGACCGCACGAGTACCCCGACGACGCCAGAAGCCGTAGAAGAAGCCTGCATCCACAGAGGGGGACCAGCAGAAGCCGCCGCCGACCGAAAGAAGCGGCACGAAGAAGACATCCTTCATGTTCTCCGCAAACAGGTTTACCAGCTTAAAGAATTTTTCTCCCGCTCGCCTAGTGCTACCAAAAAGGCTTCCCGTCACCACCCATTTTGACTTTAAGATAAGACTCTGTATGTGCTTTGTTTTTTTGTTGTTGTTTAATAGTTTGTTTCCCTCTCTAGATTAAGATTAATTTAAATTGTAAACCGACTACCACTTTGCCTCGCTTTATGTAGATCATTTGCTACTTTGCCCAATATAGAAACTTGTAAAATTGTTTCGATTTTATTATTTTTATATCCCTTCACCCGCCTCGAGATATCAGTGTCCTAGTCAGTCACCTGACGTTTTGATTGTACCTAGGGGAGGGCGTAACCGCCGGCATACGTAGATCTGAGATCTCCCGGCCGGTTTACCACACCGTGATTTTATATCACCTTTACCCCACCCCCCCTACTCCGGTATATCAAAGTTATGGAGAAAATTATGGACAATTTAAGCAAATGTACGCGTCTATTATTTATCTACGGTATAATTCTGTCAGCTGGTTTGAACTAAAATCTATGCATAACCTGTATTGTACATTTTGGAAGAACTGTCAAAATATTTTTTGGTGGTTGGAAACTAATATTATGTGATCTGTGCGACCGTGACCTTCGAAATTCAGCATTATATATGTAAGAGATTCGATATTTATTCCGAATATCCTTTATTGGCAACGTAAGTGATTATTTTCAGTAATCCCAAAACATTATCATCCGACTCGGAAGTAGATCAGGAAAATTTAGATGTACTACGTAATACATTTTAAATTAATACATTTGAGGAATTTGTGATATGAAGTTTTGGACGAAGACGTAATTCAGATATGGACAGTACTTTCTGCAACTGATATTTCTTTGAGTTATTATAGACCATGTTTTTCTGCCTCAAATGCTATGAAGCTATTTGAATAAAATAGTGTTTTCTATCTGATATGGACTATTGTAGATAATATTATTTTTAGTCTTAAATATGATCATTTCTGACTTAAAACTAAAAAAAATCAAATATTTATTACCCATTTTTTTTCATCATCCCTTTGTCCTAGTAGGATCGGGGGTTCAGACTCGACAACATGTTAACTTTTTTCCTCTATTCCAAAAATTTTGCTTAGACAATAAAAAATTTAAATGTTAGTTTCTTTCCGATTCACTTTTACCTATGTGTGCAACCCACTTCTTGATTCTACTATTTTGCTGAAATATTTTTTTCTGACGAAATACAAGTATGGTACTCAAAGTTACTTTGTGGTAACATTATTAAAGTAATCAACAAGAATATGCTTTGTTTTAATCATGAATTTGTTGAAATATCAACATGTTTCGGGGCCAATGGTCCCTTCATCAGGATTCAATATATTCTAAAAATTTATAAATATTATAGAAGTATAAACATTGACAAAGTAAAAAATAAATATATAGGAGATGAATAATAAATTAATGATTAAGGTGTTTTAATAGCAACAACTATTCAAAATTTGTCAGCTTGAACCAAATTTTGCATACACCATTATACGATATTTAGGGTCTGCACAAAATAAAAGCTTACTCACTAAATCCTATTTTAAATTATAACATATAATATTTTAATATATTCAAATTCTGCGTAATGCGTAGTACGGATCAGCAGTATGGTATATTGTGGTGTTCTTTATCTCTTCTCCTTCTTGCGGGATTCTTCCAATAAAAGATTGTGTAGTTAACTCGTAATTTATTGATGGCAACAATACGTTGTACAGAGGTTACAATGAACAACAGCAGTCTGTATCGATATAATAGTATAAAAAGCCTGGAGACGACATGCGCGCAACCTTACAAAGCATTTTCTCTCTCTTCCATGCCTCGCGACATAAGTCCCTCAGGTCTTTTACATATATGTATAATAAATCAAAAGAATATTTATTATCCAAGTGAGCTAGTTCTTCAGTTTTCCTTATGCTAATATAAAAGTGTTGGATTTTCCTTAACATGTTTTAATATTCTTTTTTCCAGTAGTTTCTGAAATGCTTTCTGCCAAGTGCCAAATCTCTTGGATCAGAAATTGTCGATCGAGAAGTTTGAGCCTCAGCGCTGTGAACTTGGCGAATCACTACGATGTTCTGGAGCTGTCGTCAAAGGCGACTATTTCTGAAATCAAGTCGGCCTACTACAGACTCTCCAAATTATATCATCCTGATCTAAGTGATGCAAGTATTATGAATTACTTTTAAATCATTTCATAGAAAATAAAATCATGTAGCAAAAGACAAATTATTTATTTTTATTTTTAGTGTTTCTCTGGTGCTTGTATTATACTTCTTTGGCAAACATTTTGAAAAGCATTCTAGATTCTAGGGTCCATCATACAATATAGATTCTTGCCTAGTTTAACGATCCAAAAAATTATGAAAGTTAATAAGCAAAACTATCTACATAACTGATAAAATAAAACATGCAGGCTCTTGGTAAAATGCTCCTAAAACATACAAACGCATTTTAAAGTGTAAAACTCTTACTATTGTCAGATAACTATTTTCAAACACTTCACACTCAATTTTCGTCATTGGATAGTAATTGTTTTTTTTCTGATCCACTCGTTTAGCACTAGTGATGCAACAGACCTCTGTTTCTGCTTTCGCAACTGCGGAAATTCTGGACTCTTTGACATCCCCTTCCGCTTCTGTTTCTGCAACTTTCATATTGAAAATTTGATCGGAACTTTACGCGCCCTTGCCCGTGACTTAATTATAACTTAATAACTTAAAAATATACCTTATCACTACATAATTTTGAATATTAATTTAATAAAAAAAAATTACTTTTTTAAGGTTTTTTTTCATAGTATTTACACTTCCGTTTCTGCATCCATTTCCGTTTCCACTAAAATTTAATTTGACATCTGTTTCCGTTACTGCTTCCGTTACGACACTTGCGTTGCATCACTATATAGCACTATTAGTTTTATTTTGAACTGTGATCACTCAAAAAACTGATCTAATCGAATTTCACAAAATTAAAAAAAGTGCCAATATCTGGAAAAGTAATGATATTTTACTGAGTTCATGTTTCATAATTCTGGTCAGTCGTGAGTTGGACTATCAGCTCTCCTAGCAATGACGTAGACTTTGGGACATCTGTATATAATACCAAAAAAATATATATATATATAATCAGATTTAAAAATAGACACTAATGTGTATAACTGTTTATTACAAAATTAAATCAGTAAATTGGGCAAAAGTTTATTCAAAAATGTCTTTCGGATTTCAATTAAAAATTTATCAACCCAATACAATCACACAATTTATTAAAAAGCAAGATGGATGAGTGAATTTAAACTAATATTATAAATTAATATAATTCTTGGATTATTTATGGAGGTATATTTTACAGAATGAGGAAGCGGCAAAAAAATTTCGATCAATAACTGAAGCTTACGAAGTCTTAGGGAATCTAAGAACAAAGAAATTATATGACAGAGGTAAATATGAATTAAGGCCTGGTTGGTCCATAAATACATTTTATTTTTAACATTACAACAAGCGGCAAGGTCCAATTTCTGTAGCGAAACACAACAAATACCTAAACTTGTGAAGATCATAAGATCAAATGTGTGTAGATTTAGTGTGATTTCACCAGGATAGAACCCGGAACCCCAGAAAGAGAAGGCAGTGTCCTCTGGACTACGAGCGAGATTGTAATGAGTTCTTGATCTAACATTTCGAAACATATACAGGTTGTTTCGTAGCTAGTAGCATAAAGTATATTATAGGAGTTAAAAATTGTAAATATTAATTTTCAGGTTTGTGTATATGTTAAATGATTCAGAATAATACATATTATACATATATGCACATTAAAAATAATATTTCTTAATATTCCACTTTAAAAATATAAAGGTATCATTACAAGCTGCAACTTTTATATATAACTATGTCACGGGGAGGACCAATCCCTACAAATATTTGAAAGATACTGATTTAAAAAAAATATAGAGATGCGAACACGGAATACATGTTACATCAATATTCTTACTATTTTCAAACTAAGCTAAGTGCTTGTGCTATGAAAATAGGACTATCTTGCTGGTCTGGAGTGAGGTTCGAACCCGCAGCCTTTGGATCACGAGGCGAGAGTCCTAACCGCAAGACCAACAAGCTACTCCTGTATTTAACAACAAGATTTAGAAGATATATACAAAAATAGTTTTAAAAATTTGATAATATGTGGATGTTCTTATGGTGGAATTGGTGAATTTTGCATTCCGTAAGATGATCACCTAAGTCAGCTCAGTAAGGTCATAAGCCCGGGGCCACCCTATAAAGACTTCCTTACACGTTTCTCATATAAATATCTTTGTCTCTGTGAGACTTCTATAATTTATCTTGGTTAATAAATTTTTTTTTTGTTCGTCAACCTCAAAGATTTTAACATTTTTAACGTAATATTTGGTTTTTGCAGGAGTTCTAGGTAATTATCACGACCACGACACACATACTACCTACCCTAAAGAAAAATTACACAAAACTCATTTGACAAGACACAGGGTAGGCGGAATGCACGAGACGCACATTTATGACTTTGACGCTTGGTGAGTATATTTTAACTTTAATTTATTAACTTATAGCGGCCATCAACCGATAGCCATAAAAGTTATACGAGACAGAACAGTTTATGATCGCAAGGCGCTTCACATACGCGCATTACACAAGGCAACAGCTTCGGCCGACGAGGCGTTTCCCAGACGCGCATTTCGACATACAATTATTCACAGCATCTCTTTGGGTATGTTACATTATTTGTCGAGTCTTTGGGCCCCTGACGCTACTAGAACAAGGGGATGAAGATGAATGAATGAATTAATCTCAGTGATCAGTAGGAAGCAGAGGGATACAAAAAACAATGACGGAGCGTGAACTCAATTGAATCACGAGTATCTACGTCTTCAAGTAATAGACCCGCTGATAAGGCGTTTCCCAGGCAACCAAAATGGGGACAAAGACTGAAGTCGTTGGAACCATCAACGATTGCCGACTATTAGTATAATATATAGATACAAAGTTGCACGAGGCAACAGGGTCTGCTGATGAGACGGTTCCCTAACGACAAAAGAATCAACCGTGTATAAAAAACACCTGCTTGTTCCAAGCGGGTATGCAGTAGCACACAGCATTCGAGATACCAACGTCTCGTTCCGCGTCAAGTCTCTATGCCGTGACGTCACCTCTATTCGTAAACTGAGTAACTGACGACGGACAAAGGAATGCCAATGCAGGACTACGCAGCCGCTACGTCCGGATCTCCAACAAGCCTCTACCAGGATCGTCATCAGCAGCTCGGAGTCTACACTATTATTCACACTGTATATTAGGTACTAACTAAGAGGAATGAGTGAGCACTAGATGTTTTTGAAAGGAAAATTTTGAGGCATGTCTTCGGACCGGTTCTACAAAATGGACTTTGGCATAGACGTTACGACAATGAGCTCTATACTCTGTTTAAGGAGCCAAACGTCACAAAATTTATAAAACTGGGAAGACTTCGGTGGCTGGGTCACGTGGAGAGAATGTCCGAGCATCAAGCACCAAAGTTCCTGCTGAACTCAAGGCCAATAGGGCGAAGGAGCTTAGGAAGGCCAAAATTAAGATGGAGTGATAATGTCCTCAAAGATATCTCTGCCTTAGAGCTTCGGAACTGGAGAGAGCTGGCACTAGATCGAGATGAGTGAAGGAAGATTATTGAGGAGGCCGAGACCCACCAAGGGTTGTAGTGCCAAGAGTGATGATGATGACGATATTAGGGACCTTGTGAATAAAATAAATCAATAATTACAACCGACCCTATCACTTCAAATACAACCACCTAACCCTAAAGTGGTGACCCCGACGTGATCTGTGAGCTTTAACGGTTTTAAGAATTCATTTAGGAATACGCATCATGAAACTGTTTGTGGAGAGCGTAACATTTTGTAGGAAGATTGTGGGTGGACTGTGTTCTGCAAGAACGTTGTTACTGATATTAAGTATCTTTGTGAACATCAACGAAGAAGGAATATTCCCACAAAACAAAAGAACACCATCCGAACTTGAAATAAAAAAATAAGACTAGGCAGGAGCATCTGATATATGATGTATTCAGTGTCTCATCACTAGCATCAAAAACTTTACAGGTGGATTCCTGCCTTGATAATGAGTCGAAAAAGTTCAAGCAACCATGACCTAATATCAAGTGTTATGGAGATATGCAATATCAAAGATTGCATTTTTTCTATATTTCTGAATTATTTTTTGCAAATAGTTGAATTATCATTACAGTAACTTATATTAATTATGAAAAATGTATTGGCTTCAATACAACTCAAATAAAATGATTAAAACCTTGTAAAAAATTTTTTTTTAATTTTTGCAAGGTTTATAGCATTTTATTTGACAAATATTAAAGCTAATGAATTTAAATCAGGGTTGAACATATACTATTGTATTTATAGACTGTTAGTATATATATATAGAATATATACTATTAGTATATGTATATTCCACCCCGATGAAGGCTCAGCTATGAGCTGAAACTAGTTGGTAATAGCTCAATATGTGGTGTCAAACAAATTGATATTTTGTTTAAAGATTTTTTAAATTATCATTGACACCGCATCTGTGTCCGGTGTTCTTTATGTATTTGCAGTACCTTGTGGAATTCCCTTTATCTATACATATTATATTGTAATCTCTAAAATTGGGGAATCCTTTGTAAACTTTCTTCAGTTGGACTGCTTTGATATGCGGATAGTTTTCGCTGTTTTAAATTCTCCTTTAGTTCAATTCTTATAACTGTGTTTATGTTGTTAAAATGTTAAATTTTTTTTGGAGGAGGTTATTACTGACGTATATTATTATTTCACATATTTGTATTTGTTTCTTTTTTTGTTGATTTGTTTTTTTTTCACAAGTGAGAACATCAAATACATATGTCAATATTGCGTGCTTTAATAACAGAGATGGTGCAATCTTGCATTATTAATTAATGAGGTTCTGTTACATATTTCTTGTTATTTTCAAATTTGCAGGACCAAAGAGCATTATGGAAAAACTTTTGAGCGTACTCAACGAAGGAAAAATACAATGGCCAAGGATGATGCTCAAAATCTATGGATTCAAAATACTCTGAAAATGGATAAAATCGTCGGGATAGCTTTAGCTTTCATAATTACAATGCTTTATATTTCAAGTGAGTCATATGATAGAGTTAAAGAAAATACACAACAAAGTATGGACAGTGAAAGTGATAATTAATTTTAATTTATAAATTGTTTCATAGCTAAAATTTAGGCAATTAAAACTTAATTGTCGTAAAACTTAATAATGTAATGCCGCCGTAGTGGTAGCCTGAGAGCTCAATTTCTCTTTTTTCACAATAGTAATGTGAACGAGCGGAAAGAGATCAATGGTCCATATTTTTTAAATTAAGTTTTTTTTATAACAATGTGTTTTTTGACCTTGAAATTTAATCACAAGCAAATGTATATTTTATATTTTTTGAAGAAATTTAGAGATATCACCATTAGTTTTTTTTTTTTGAGTGATAAGTCAAGATTTTTTTAATTTTCTTGAACTGGGTATGTCTACAGTTGCGCAAATATCCTTGTAGTGGGCACCTTTCTAATAAGATTAATTAAAGAAGTTTTACTTCTGAAGGCATCAATTTTTTGGAAATAAATTTGTTGGTCAATTACATGCTGGAAAAAATGTCAGAAAGCTTCATGAATTATTGTAAAATTTTCAAGATACGCGAGTAGGAATCAAGGGAAAAGGACTAACATAAGCAACCTTTGTAACTTATTATAATGTAAGTTATTTAACCCATTAATTCCCAAAAGAAAACTACATATGAAATATTTTTTTGAGTAGTTTGTTGGTCTTGTGGTTAGGATTCTCGCCTCGTGATCTAAAGGTAGCCGGTTTGAACCTCACTCCAGACCAGCAAGATAGTCCTATTTTCATAGCACAAGCACTTAGCTTAGTTTGAAAATAGTAAGAATATTGATGTAACACGTATTCCGTGTTCGCATCTCTATTTTTTTAATTTATCAAATTTATTATTGTTGTTTATTACGACATACTGAGCAAAGTAAAATATATTGTGAAAGAAAAATTTATTAAAATACATATAATTTGGAAAATAAACGGGTAAGATGTCCATTGTAAACGCTTGTGTACAGGACAGTAAAACATAACCTAGCACACGGTAATTGAAAAATATTGTGATACTAATAGTATCTCACATTATAGTAGAGTCTAAATATACATACATAATAATAAAAAACGAGTCCAAATATTTTATTTTTTAAAATAAAAAATTATAAAAGCATCATTTTTCCAATCCGTATTACGATGACATTTGATGTCTATGACATTTATTTACGCACTTAATTATAAATTTTGTTTCTTTTTTATAATTCACTACTACCATATAGTTTTAAAATTGGTCATTTCTTTCATAATAATTACATAAAGAAAACACCAAATCACACTTTGAATAGGTGAACGTTGGGCGGAAACGGGTTAATTAAATTCTATTTCAAATTATTATTATTATTTATTAAAAATTAAATATTATTATTTTTGTTTGTCTTTTAAATTATTGAACGTAACCTTTATATGTGTCCTATTTAAAATGGATATTTAAATACATAGTTATTTGATAAACTAGACTTATTTCATTATTTGAAAGAAAAGTTAAAAGTATGAAAACATTGGAAATTTTAATGATTCGCATTCTGGATTTGTAAGTGTTTGCATCATTAAAAGATTTATTTTTAAACCAAAGTAAATGTGTCACTGGAACAATTAAAATAACAAAAATTCTTTTTGAAAAAAATAAGCTCTGAATATGAATTTAACCCGGTACATTTATACCGCCGGTTGACTGTTCTATACTCTGAAGAATCGCAACATCCCGCATCTCATTACATATTAATCACAGCATGAAATTTGAACTTTTCGCTGCTTTGTTTTTAAACCTGCCAGAAGAGAATTGTTTAGTATTTATATCAAAACGCATTAGTAAGTTTCTCTATATGTCACTTATTAATAAAGAACACACTTAGTACACTTAAATGTACCGCATATTTAAATTTACGAAACAAAAGAGAAAATTGTACATTTTGGTAGACCTCTTTTCATTGAAGAAAAAAAATTGATTTAAATATTAATTCAATTGTCTTTCTTATATGAAAAGAAGTCTACAAAAGATGTAAAACGCAGGCAAAGTTAGATTAGATGGATTCGTATGAGAATTTTGTAACAATTCAAGCAAAAACATGTATCAATCGACTTGTAATTACAAAAAATAGGTCTTAGAAATTAAGAGCATGACTGTATTCCAATTATAATAATTTCGTCGTCTGTCTGTCCCCGTTAACTTCATGTAACGTCCTTAACTTCTTTATAGTAATTTTTTTTTACCATCATTTTTATCAGGCTAAAGCTAGTTTATTATTAATTTTATTGCAAGTGAACATTTAGTCCATTTCATATATGTACAACACTTTTCAACATATTTCGATGCATAAAATGTTATGCCAATTGGAAGTTTACAAAATATCTTTCTTGGTTTTCTTTTTTGCTTTAGCTAAAGCCCGGTCGCCGAGCAGAGAGAATTTTGTACATTCACGCTCGCACAGGCACAGCGAGCGAGCGTGACAGCAACATAACTGTGCGCGAGCGACAAGGATACATAGCCTAGGGTCAATGTACGACATTCTCTCTGCTCGGCGACCTTGCTCTAGATAGGTTCTTAACAATTTTTTTCTCACTCTAGGACGATATGTTCAAATTCATAAACTAAGCATAAATAGGTCTTAATTTACTATAAAAATATTACATATTACCCTAATATTAAATGGGTAATTATTTGTAAAGAGTGACTTTATTTTTATGTAACTAAACAAAATTAAAAAATTAGAAGTTTTTCAAAGAAGAAAATCGTAGTTGGAGTCATTTGAGGTGTGGGTTTAAATTAAATATTAATTTATCATTTTATGATTGTGAAACAAAATTATTTTTTTAAAATTAATAAACCGTAGTGTATTCTGTAAATATAATATGTAAATAAAAGTTTATTTTTTTCATTGATTTTGTGTATTTTTTATTTATTACATATAACACTTCGCCTAACGAGTATTATAGTTGATAACTGGTAAAAGAAGGGTGTTCAATACTCTTCATTCAAAAAATATACATATACCTAGTACCTACCTATACATTGCTAAGCAACCATTTGTGGTTAAATGGCTGGTGACTTGCCCAAAATAAGTCAACATAGTAGAACCTCGTTAATTCGAAATTCAAGTTACCTGAGAAAAAACTTTTCGAATTCGAATAGCGGAACCCCATTAATTCAAAATAACGGTAAAAAAAAATCTCGATACAATTGTGAAATTCAATAAAGAAATTATTTTGAAAAGGCAATATTTACTATGTAATACAAAGATCGCTACATTTCTATTACTAAAGTACTCGATATTGACATATTTGTTGTTCAAATATTTTTTCAATTTTGTGAAATTTCAAAAAATAATCCAATTATGTGAACTAAAATGTATTGATTTTTTTTTAAAGAAATAGAGATGCAAACACAGAATACTTGTCACATCAATATTTTTACTATTTTCAAACTAAGCAAAACGCTCGTGCTATGAAAATAGGACTAACTTGCTAGTCTGGAGTGAGGTTCGAACCCGCGACCTTTGGATCACGAGGCGAGTCTCCTAACCACAAGACCAACAAGCTACTCAATGGAGCAATGGGCTAAAAATTATTTCAAATTACGAATTATTGGGGTTCATCTACTATGAAATGAACATTTTGGGACTTTTAAAAGTTTCGAGTTATGGCGAATTTTGAATTATCAGGTTTTTACTGTATAACTCAGTTAGTTGAAATCTTGTAATATTTCTTTTAAAATGGATTCTTTTGAGAGCTGTACATGGGATTTGCAGCAAACACTGCCATATCTGCATTTTCATTATGTCAATCCTTCCCCACTCTTGTTGTCTTAGTGTCCACGACTCAGATCCGTATAGAAAAATTAGAAAGGATTAGAAGGAATTAAATTTATGTGAAAGCAGACACATAGTGACATCTTTTGAAGCAACTAACCAAACTAGCACCACATGATAACAGTTGTACGGAGTGTGAATTTGCATTTTAACAGAGACCTGATCTACACAGCTTGTTCTCTAACAAACTCCATCCAGTCCTTTCCATCGTTTGGTGAATTTTTCTATTTGCAGTAAAATTTTAAATTAAGAACAAGGCATAGATTTTGCGAAAATGGTTTGCTTGGTGGAAAATGCAAAAATTTATGCTTCCTTCTACATTTTTTTGCTACAAATCAAACAACTACCCCTCATCTCATTCATATATTGCAATCATGTACATACTTAATTAATTTTTGTTGTCATCTTTGTATCGAGTCAATTAAGTTTTCTCCAGTATTTGTAAATGCGAAAGAATACTTTTTCTAGAAATTTACTTTCAATGCAAAAAGGTTTAGTCGATAGTACCCCGTTTCCCAATCGATATAGTTGAAGTAGGCCTAAAGTGTAGGTACGGGAATGCTCGGCAACTTTCGGCAGATCTCAAATTACTTAAACATAAAATGAGTTTTTTTTAATTTTCACTCATTTTTAAAAACAATTTAACGCTGAAATGGATCAGCAATATATCCAGCAACAATTTTAGGGAAGAAAATATTATTTACACTTTGGGTGAAATGTTGACAGTACAGAGGTAAGCGATATCAAAGTATGCATTTTTATTTCAATGTAAATAAAAAGACAAAAAAATATTTTTCTAAATATTTCTGCAAGGTTAAATCACTTTATTTGATTATTATCAAAGTGAATGAATTTTTAATTTTCAATATTACTTACTGTAATGATAGTCTCATATCTTATTTCCGTAATCTTATCTTATCTCTTATCTCCGTAACTTTCAAAATTTCACCCGGTGTAAATAATGTTTTCTAATTGAAATTAAATTAAGAAGACTCCTACAAAGTTTTTGCTGGATTATATCGTATAACTGGCATTAAACCATTTTTTTAAATGAGTGAAAATTCAATAAAATTTTCAAAATTAGTCATTTCGCAAAAATTGATTCAGTTTTATTGCAAGAAATGCCCTTTACATTTGTGTTATTTCGTGAGCCGCCCAACGTTGCCGAGCCTAGTCGAAGGATCGTTGCCATGTCACTGTCAATATTTCAACTCTAAAATTATAAACTCTTTGTTTCAATGTAACATTTTCACAGCCGGCTCAATTTCTCTCCGGACAAGAACACTTTTTTAATTCTGCGGCTCAGTCGTCTTTGCTGGTGAAGCAGAGATTGCCACCAGAAGTCACTACGCAGCTCATAGTTCGTGGATATGCCAGAAGTCAAACGCCGAGGTAGTGCTTATCGTATGAAAGTCCGAAGAAAAAATCCGAAGCTAAATCCAAGTCAGAAAGCAGGGGTCCAAAATATCCAGAAGAAAGCAGAAGTCCAAAAGGCGAGCAGGGTCAAGAAATTAAAGGCAGCGAGAAGAGTGTCCAAATGGCGTATACAGTACCACGCAAGTTGCGTAACAGGTACTCGCCCAAGCAAATGCGTTTTTATTTATACTCTTTACAGAATTGCACGAGGTTACGTCATTGCATATTGCATAAACCAATAGAAATGCCGGATTCCAGGAAGACGATACAGCGAACCTAGCGGCCGCCTAGCGAACTATGCCAGTCACGGTGATGCAATTTCACGGAGCGGCAGATCTCACATACCAGACACAAATTAATTCATAAAAAATGCATTGCAGTCCCCCTGGGGATAAATTGTGTTATTTTACAATACCAGACCGAGCAGATGGTAATAACACAACCGTTTGGACATGCCGGGTCCTACAACAACCAAATAAATTAAAAAATAAATTTGCCAGTAAGGGCACAAATTTTCATAAATTCATAAAAAATCGTAAACAATATTTTTACAAGTTTTGCTATGACAGTGATAAAGTGCACATGCAAGCGCTCATTTTGACATTAATTCCAAGTATGTCAGATTAATATTTACTGAATTATAGGCATTTTAAAAGTGCCGCAAAACCAACTTCTTTATTACACCCTCAGGCGCGCCTATATCATTTTACATACATAAACATATATTCCCCAGATAGGCATTCATGTAAGGAATGCAGTGGCACTGCATTGGTAGGTTTGTGTCCCCGGTAATCGTTGATTAAAAAATCGATCTTTTTAATATTCTCCATGGCAAGCGGGCTCGCCGTGTGCGCTGGCTACCGTGACGTGGGCCTCAAACGGGGTGAGCCCCGGCAGGCGAACCATTTCCAAATCGAGAAAATGAAAAATTTTCTCATGGTCTTCCAGTACTAATTTATTTCATGATGGACCATCTCCACGATGGCGTCCGGTGCAGACCTCCAAGCTCCCGTGGAGGATAACCCTATACGCATCTCAGGCGGGAGCTCGGAATTTGAGTACTGGGCGTTAGAAGTTATAGACGGTCAGGTGAGCTTATCAGTTCGCTCGTAGTTAAAAATTATTTACTTGCCCGTCGGCGGATTCAACGGCGGATAAAAGAGCCGAGGCCCTCTGCAGCGGGTGTCGGCTCCCATGTTGGTGGATATCGCGTGCCACACTCACGCCCTTCTAGTGTTGGCGAACATCGCGGGTACCGCGTGCCACACACATACTTTGTTTGGGGCGTTACATCGCGGAAGAATCCCTTCGGCTCAAACTTCTAACCTTTTCCACGCACCCACAGGTGCCAAAAAATTCTTTATTACCATTTTATTTCATAAAATTCCAACACATTTTCTCATAAGAAATACAACATAATGCACATGACAACATTGCATACAAAGGCGCTGAAGCGCTGCTTCTCACAAGGCATCAACATATTTTTAAAACATTTTCATAACATATACAAATTTCACACATATTTGTATCGGCACTTGTGGCTGGAAATAACATCGGAGGCCAAACTAGACACCACATTCTCATATTCATTCAACAAATGGCCCGTGTCTGCACGGTGTTGTTCTACAGCCAGTTGGAAGCAGTGTGCGGTGGCGGCCCCCCTCCAGTCGGGGCAATGGCCGCTGGGCGCTGACTCGCGCGCACTCCGATCGGCAACCCGGTTTCCAGTGGTGGCATTCACACCTCATCTCAATGATATTTTCTGTATGCAGCAGCTGATTTGTCTGACCACGCGCCGCTCATGGTTATCAAAATTATGTATTCATTTTTACATGGCTCAACTCTGTCCGTTACAGTAGCCAAAGTGAATATTGAAATACCCAAGCGAAGATGATGGTCTGAAATATGGAATGTGACTACCGTCATCATAGCATATGCTTCATAAATATATTGACCGTGAACTGCCAATATCTCTTCACTTAGGAGCTATTGGCTTTTATGATCATAGTACAATAATTTTTATTTATATTTTATTTTCACCATTGTTCAAAAGGTAAACAGAAATGAAACAGATTTTCATAGGATACGTAAAAAAAAAGTAGGAAGACAATATAATTTGTTAAATTAATGCTATAACGAGATCCTGAAAAATGTACATTTATGAAGATAGGAGATATTGGTAGTTGTTGATATGTGCGTAATAACCTAGTCTTGAGTGAGAATGAGGGATATTTATTTTAGGTGAAATTAATATTTAAAAAAACAATTTTTAATAATCAATTTGAATTTATTACATAATATTTATACTTAAATAAAAATACAAAATGTAGAATATCAAACATTAATAATTTTCATTGGTGTTATTGTTGTAGTAATATTGCTATTTCTGTATCTTAACAGTATTGTGTAACATTGTGATGCCGTTTTTTTGACGTTTTATGTTTGGCAGGTTTGAAATTAATGAATTCAATTAGAAAGCTCATTATTCGTAATTGTGAATAACTTAATTCGTTTACGTTTTAAAGCTTTCTGATTGATTGACGGCAATATATTTTTATTTTATTTTATTTTATTTGGGAAACATACAGTACAATTTTAATTTTTTTTATTTTTATATAATATCAAAAAAATATTTACGAGTATGACCAGTAAAGTTTCCTCGAAGCTGGTAAAAAAAAACTAAATAAAAAACAATGATAAAGAATATGTGATAAATAATAAATATTTCAAAGATTTAAATTATGATAATGCATAAAATGGGAGGGGTGGGGAGAGGGAGGGAATGTTATATATAATGTAAATATATATATAATAAAAATATAATGTTATACATACCTGTAAAGATTGATATAAAGATATGACATCCAAATATTGCTATTTTCAGAAAAACACAGATTGTATAACACTGAGGCCCGGTTGTTTCAAGTTCGATCAAAGTAAGCGGTCGAGCAAAGCATAGATTTTTACGAAAACGGATCGTCTGATTGGTGGAGAACGTAAAAATCCATGCTTTTAAAGAACGCTTACTTTAATCCAACTTGAAACAACCGGCCCTGAGAGGTTTGAATTCAAACCTGTCAAGCTTAAAACGTGAACATTGACGGCACTACAAAGTTATACAATAACAGTCAAGATACCGAAATAGCAATATTGCCATTTTCAGAATACGGCCAAAAATATCACATAAAATCTTCTTTATGTTTCAGTATTGGAGCAGACCCATTTGATTATCGTTTGATGGTAGTAAAATAAAATATAAAATGGTTATGTACAAGGCATATTTTAATTTTTAACCTTTTGTGTTTTGTTTAAGATATTTATTGACAATAATAATTGTAGTGTTCCTTAGAGCTAATTATGTAGAATAGAGGAACTTGTGTATTATGAAACAGTTTATGATTTAACGATAAAACTCAAATGATACATTTCAAGAAAACTATTTCTACAGATTTCACACATTCGTTATAATGTATACTCCGAATAGGTGATCATTGTCAGGATTTATTTGAACAGATGGCCATACATGGTGCAGGTCCTGAGACATCCACTAAGAAAAGTTGCTGAATTAGACGTAGTTATGTTGAAGGCGTCAAACCCACAAAATGCTAAAAAAGTGTTATATACGGGTTTGGACAACCCAATAAGATATCTTTATGCGCTGAAAACGTCCAAGTTGTAGGTACTAGTTTTTTATAAATTCAATATTTTTCTAACCCACGTCAAGGCCATCACCGTTAAATTAACTCAAACTCAATTAAAAGTGGTTTGACTGTTTTCTGCGGTTTTAAATGTATAGATCCTTGGCAAAAAAAAATACAGGTTAAAAATATCCATGTGGTATGGACGCATTATGCAACTTTTTACTACTATCACATGATAATAATTTTGTAGAAAATATCTAAGGGGGTTGAACGTTTTCTACGCCTCAGATAATACTTTTTATTTTATTAAATTCATAGAACATAGATCCCACATAGAAAAAAGTACTATTTTTAATACATTAAGACATTTTATAGAAATAATTCAACCTGTAAAACGTGTCTTAGTAATAAGTTTTTTTTTTTAATTGTATTGAAATACATTAAAAAAACATCTCTAAAATGAGCCCATGCAAAAAAATGCAATAATGAATTAAATATTGACATATTAGGTTTTTGCAGGTTCAAATTTTTAGAAGCCATTTTCTCAGTTCCATGTTTTTTCCACGCTTTCTGCAGAACTACATCCAATTGTGGCTGAACCAGATCTGAAGCTAGGTTATGTGTCGCCTTTCTCCACTATTCCATCTCCTCTTTTTCCACACAGAATCTTAACATATCATAAGATAGGGTCTCCTGTGTGGGATAATATTAAAAATAATATTAAAGCTATTTATTATGCATAAGCGGTATTATATATTGACCAAAGAATCTTGCTGCTGTTTCTTTTTAGAAAGATGCTGATATACATTTATTTATTTATTAACAAAATGTTTTTAAATTTTTAAACATAACAGGCCATGTGAAATCACGAGACACATGTGATGAAATCACGAGACAAATGTATTGTGACCTCAACAGAAATCATTATTGTTTCAAAAAATTATTGTTTCAAAGTGGTAACTGGTGGTTCTCAACTTGTACTGAAGTACATATCCATGGTGGATTTAAAATAAAATAATAATAAAAAAAGCATAACATTTGTTCACTGGATGTGATCTAGTTATAAATAAATTTTGACAAGATATGTACACGATTCTCTGGTATATCTGTATAAAAATATATCTGATGGAGCTCACAAAATTACTTAAAAATATAAAGTAAAATTTTAATTAAATAAAATAAATTATACGTAAGTAGTGTTTTTATAATCTCAATAATAATTGTAGTGGGGCCCAATTTTTTTTTTTTTTAACATCTGTTTGTATCGTTGATGAGTTCTTTGTCGTCAGCTGAATCAGTGACATCTGTCATTTACCACTCATAAAAATATCATACACCAAGAACACCGCCACAAACTGAAAAATGTTTTTATCTGTGAATGCCAAATCAGTATTTATGATAATGTTTGACTGCCATATCTCAAGCTAGTACTATTTGTAATTACTATACAAATTACTGCTGTATTACAATATCTAAAATTTTTTAAATATCTGGAACAACAATCCACAATTTAAATATGGCTATAAAGCATATATTAAAAAAGCGTATAGAGTAGAATCTCATTAATTTGAAATTCAAGGGACCCAATTTTTTTTTTGAATTATGTGAAAACCCGTTAATTCGAAATTTAAGTCTACCAAATATCATAAAACTTGTGAAAAATTTCACAAAATAAATTAATGAATATGCAAAAATATGTATTTTTGCGTATTTCAAGAAATCATTTCAAAAACGCAATATTTATTATGCTAATAAGAAGATTGCGACATTTATATTATTAAAGTACATGATTATTGTCATATTTACTGTCTCACATGAGGAAAAATTGATTTTTTTTTCAATTTTGTCAAACTTCAAAAAAAAAATTAATTATTTGAACTAAAATGTATTGATTTGTGACGCAGGGGGCAAAAAATTATTTCAAATTGTGAATTAGCGGGGTTTTAGAATTATCGGGGTACGAATTAATGGGGTTTTACTGTTTTTTTTTTTTTTTTACTGTGTACACAACCCAGGTGGTTTGGTTCAGTTAAGTTTTAATTAATGCTGAGACAAAGAAATAAAAAAGTTCAAAACTTCAAGTGGCGGTCTTGTTCTAGAAGTGTGATACAACAGCAGTGACATGCTATAAAATATAAAAATAAATATTTTTATCTTGATTATTTTTTATGCTGCTGATTAAATATACACATATCTCATAAGTCTTTGTGTTTTTTTTTTTAATAAACAAATAATACACTACTACTAGTGTTGACAGTACTTTTTTCAAACCTAAACTGAAGTGGCAAGGATAAAAGAATCTTAGCCTCGGTACGTTAGGGATGCCGCATTATTGTGGTGAAAAATAACACCGCTCGGACGATATTGATTGAATTTCCCCTTCAATTGTTGACGTTTTTAAAACATGTAATCGATTCTTTATTTGACTGGACTTCAGAATGGACAATCTCTTCCAAATCAACCACGCACACAGCATCACAATTGCTGCTATTTGTCATTTATTGATGCTATAAATTATCCATTTGTCATCTTTTTCCATCCAACGTACTCCAAAAAGGTTAGTTTTATTGTAGTTCTAGATGAGAAATACTTGAGGAAAAATCACAAATTCTTGTTTTGTGCATTTTAAAAACAACAGCACATATAAATGGCACTATCAATACTAAAAAAAAAACAAAGACTTGATACATGACTTAATAAAAGACTTAAAATAAATAAGAGACAACCTGATGATACATAAGCCCTGATGCTGGGCACTGAATGTGCTCCGAAACACTGGCTACGACAAAAACAAATAACCTAGAATAAATGTATTATTTCAATACAATATTTTTAATAAATTTATTATTAATAATGTTTAAACAAAAGCATTTTGATGCTTCATTATAAAAAGTGATTCAAATATATAATGCGGATCTAAACTTGTTTGTTTCGGACCACGTTTAAGAGTTTGTCATTATGACATTGCTTGTGTTTGGTTGATTTATGCACGGCAACCTTGAAAAATACTATTATGCGTGCTAAAAATACTAACGCTGTTCAGATACCATTCAAAGAGATTTAACAACAGCAAATTTTGAAGAATTTAAATTTTTTATTTATTTGATTTCATGCTTACAGAGAGAATCACATGTAGCAATATGTAAAATCTTCAAACCAATAAATAATAAAGACAAAAGTGCAGAATAAAATAATAAAATTGTATGTTTTTCCTGCAAATTGGAATAGCCACACTGTCCAATGAATTTTTTCTGTTGCACACTACTCTACGAACTTGATAACTTGTGCATATGATTTTGTTTTAAAGGTCATAACAGCATAGAAAACACGAACAACTATTCATCGATAGTTTTTTAAACTTATAACATATTTATTGTTGCTTTTGGTATTTTCTTCTCCGGTGAAGTTTTACATAACTGCAATTTGATTTCGTGGTTTTTCACTAATAAAATAAATATATAATTTTACGGTTTTTCTTAGCAAATTGCAGAATTACATGATAATACACAATTTGCCTTGCTACATCTTCCTTTTTGATTGAAACGTATGGGCGTACCTTTTATTAACGAATGAAATATTGGCAGTGGCAATATTTGATAGAATGCCTATCTTATTTATGTACGTACTGCATTGATTGAATCCTTAAATTATATATTTTGATTAAAAATGATTTCTAAACACTCCCGGCATCGGCATATTAAGAGGACCGGTAGGATACGGCACACTTGAAGGTGGGTAAAATCCATGTTGCTCGGGATACGTGGGATACGGGGTGTTTTGTGGATTGCCAAACAGTGAAGGCTGCGAGGGTTGGTTCTTGTTTCTTATCAGATCATTCATTTTATCCACTTTCACCTTGCGTAGATGCATAATCTTCCTCTCTTTCGAGAACTCCTCGACGAACTTCTCAATGTCTACTTCGCCAGCGAGGAATTTCTGGGCTATTGCCTCTGACTCTTCTTCGCTCTGAGCAGCGAGGGTTTCTAGCAGTGCTAGGGTGGTGTCTAATGAAACACCACCTGATTTTGATTCTAGAATAATAAAAAACAAGCGATAGAATTCAACAAGTAATATAGTTAATAATTTTAAATATTAAAACTAAATAAGCTAGGATTGCGACATCCCAATTACATTTATAGAAAATATGACATACATTCAAACAATGTAAATTGAATCTTTCCAATAATAAAGTGTTTTTATTTTTTAGCATATAGCAAAATAATAGCAAAAAACAAACTCAAATATAATTACATATAATAAATTATACATTCTTAGAATAAATTATTATCGGACACATTTTAGCTTTTAGAAAATTTTCTCATTCAAGAGTGTGCAAGAGTAAAAATCTTTATAACACCGGACATCTTTAGCAACATTTCTTTACAACTATTTTGCTTCAACATTCTTCATTATCAGGGTTAGTAAAAAACTACAGAGCTTGAAGAAGAAATAGTTAAATATTGATTAATTATGTCTTCTTTTATTTCATGTGTGTACTCATAGAAATATAAATCACCACTACCACACATGTAAATTAATAATTCAATATTGCGTAATAGAACAGCAATATTGCTGAACTAAAATAAGTTATTTATCACATAGCTCTGGAGGTCTACCAGCATGTGCAAGGCGAAGGAATACCTTATTTTTTAAACTGTAAGTACATACTATGAATCAGCAGACCAGATTTTCAGTCTTATTGTACAACAGAAATCAAAACAACATACATATTGAGTTCATGCAAATTGAGACCCTAGTGTACAATTCTAATAAATTGAAATAACTTTAAATTGAAGCCATTTTCATATTTTAAATTAAATATAACAAATTATAATAAAACGTAACTTTGAGTAGCCAAGTACTTCTGTAGAATGTAATTTTCAATGTTGAAAATGATTAAAATATTTAATTTACCGTGACCCATAACTATGACGGCACCTGGTGCCAGATGTGGGCTTTTACAATGGTCGAAATAAAGTGATTAGTCTTAGAAAAACTGAAATTTAAAAAACTAGCTGGCCTGGGATTTGAAACACTTCCCACCAATTTTCCATAAATCAAACTACCCGTTTTTGTCAAAATTTAGGTTTTTGGCCTAACTATTAAATGATTAAACAACCGGCACTTAGAGTTTTCCATAAGAAACTCTCTGCACTGTAATTTTAAATTCCTTTATTTTGCCTGTAGTTTTTAATTTAATAATTTTTAAAATTTTTGTTTATATTTAAGATTCAAGTTAGTAGCTTCTAAGATTTTGCCAGACCAGCAAATGCTGATCATCACAACCAATAATTAAACTAATTGATTCAGAAAAGCTTAAGAACTGAAATAAGTGTAGGTACCTATCACAATGAAACAAATCCAAACTAATTGTACCTACAGGAATGAGATTTTGGGCTAAAGTGCAGAGTCAATGCTGATTTTTTGAGAGCAAGTATCCTCAGTATAGTTTAGTACCCTAAGAATAATAGAATTGATTGCCAAGCAAGTATTAAAAGTTATTACATTTGAGTCATTTTACCTACAGATAAAGTGTAAACACACAAAATGAATACAGAAACATACGACAGCCATAAAATAGGTCATAGCCAACCGTAAGATAGTTCTTAAGCCCCATAAACACCCAAAAACACTTTCATACCTACTTTTCCATAAATTAAATAGCTTTGTCTCTTTGAAACATCTGTAATATATCTTAATATGTCTCCCTGGAGACAAAATCCAGTATTGTGTTTTAATTTTTTTTAAACATACTCAAAATATGCTGAATACAGGAACTTTTTGATTTTTGCTAAAGGTTTGATTTCGGTGGCTAGTACCTTTATTTAAAAAAAATTAATTAGTGCAAAACAAACATGGTATGATCTATGAATAAAAAAAATATTATTGCACAACATTTTTCTCTTGCCTATGGCTCGCACATCATGTATGGTGAAAATTTCGTAACTTTAACATTAAAGTATAATAACTTTTTTAATACTTTCTTGACAATCAATTCCATTTTCTTTTAATTAGAGCACTCAACAATACGGAAGATACACGTTGGACACTTTAATCTGTATTTAGGCTGAGTTATGTGTATCGGTTGGCCATTCTACTCTGGCTACAGAATGAATAACGGCTAAACTCTATTTTATGCGTATTTCGAGACGTCCAAGTCAGGGCTTATCCACATACATTCACCGTAAAACCAATGTACTTAGATCTTAATAAACAAAGAAAATCATTGTGCTAGATGATCAAAATATCTTACTCAATTCATCCAGTTTTTCTTGCACTGATTTACAAAGCTCCTCTCCTCGTTCAGATCTGTCAGCGATCTTCTGTTTGGCCTCTAACAGTTCTGGTTCTTTGCTAAGATTATATTCAGCCAATGATCTATTGCTCGCAATGAGCATTTCTTTTTCAGTTTCCCAATCTTTTATCTGCAAATAAAATGTTAAAAGGATGATGTATACAATTGGAAACATACATCTCATGAGTCATCTTGGGGAAAACGTTCTAACCTGTTTGATATCTTTCAAAATAGTTTCAAATTTAGCATCATCATTAAGGATTTCTTTCAACTCGTCACTGTTCAAATGTGTCAACAGTCCTAATGCTGCAGGATAATCCGGTTGGAACATTTTTACTGCAGCCAAATAAGTTCTATCAGCAAATTACTAGAGCAAAAATCAACCCAAACGAAATTAGCGACTATCGTATTTAGTTTGTCAAAAGAAATGTCAAAAAAAGTGTTACCAGTTATGAAAATTATGAATCCGATACGTATATTATTGAAAGTACGTACTTTTACGAAATAAATACAATTTTCGACGACACCCCTAAATCACCACATGCAACACTCATATAATTAGTCATCAACTGACAAAGTGGAATTTTTGGCTGACAATCCTTAATATTTGTGATATTTACATTCTTCAAAAACGTGAGTAAAATAATCCTTTAACAATATTTTATTTGTTTGACCTTATTTAAAGTTCATTAAGGGATTTGTCAAACAGGAATGTCGAATTTATCGCCATATAAGGAAAACGTCATCCTCACCTGCTTGCATTCTTTATTTAAAATATTTATTTTGCAACGTCTGCAACTTCGTGAATCATGTACGGATGGTTATGTGGATGGAAATAATATTCTTAAATGATCCTTCAGAATATTTATTGCTCACAAAGACTTTAAATTTAGTTTTATGCCGCAGATTGGATTCGTTCTACTTACCCTCTCTTTTATTAACTTCCTTTTTTGGGTGTGTTCTAATCGTCAATCTTAGTCATTCATGTTTATCATCAACTCTGTTGCGGTAGGTCTTCCAAACTACTTTTTTTTGTTTTAATATAATATATAGTTTAACAAAATTCTCATATCTATCTACCTGTGACAAATTGTGCAAGTATCTACAAATTATTTGTGTAAGCAGTTTTTTTTATATATCTATAGTGCATGATAAAGCGTATTATTTTCCGATTCAGCTATATTTCGAAACCGACAGGAATTTATAAGAAGCTGTTAGCGTTATCCACTGCGTGTTTCTAGAAAGTCTGATAAAAACATTTCAATACACATATTGTTTGATATTTTTCTTATTCTATAAAATTACGAATGTAAAGTTGTGATTTTAGTTTCATTATTGAGTAGATAAATAATGGGTGATCAATCAGCTAGTGATGAGCTAAACAATTATTGTGGCGGTTGCGTGATCGGTATTCAATTGATGAATATTCGATGATGATTGGTAAGGTTAAACTGTTTCAGGTTTAATTTGTAGTGTACCACTAATTATTCACTACGTTACTATTAAATCAGTTATTACCAATTGTTATAATTGAACACAAATCTTGCAATCATTGTTAAAGGAAAGCTTTAGCTCAAATACTTGTTATATTTCTAGGTATTTAATTATTTACATCTGTTCTCTCGTCAAGACTGACCAAGTTACATAAAACAATAGTGGTTAAATGTAAGTTTATCGTTGGTTAATAGTTGAAATTTCTAACCACAAACACACTGCGAAAACATTTAAAATAAAAATATTATTAAAACCATAATATTGAATTATTATGAGATGTTATGTTTATTCAACTTCACTCCATTGTTAAGTTTCTTTGTTCTTTTATGCATAGAGATCGGTGGTTGGGTAAAACGTGCTTTATATAATACCGCTAAGAGCTTTGGTATGATCATCTCATTCTGTTATCACCTGTCTTATTCTTTTATATGGAGCCAATGGTATTGCAAATGAGAGAGAAATATTTTTTTTTGCGTGAGTCATACAAAACCCCTTGGCAGTTGACCTATAGGTAGTATTTGTACTAGAAAAGTTTTATGTTAGCTATTTCCAACTTTTCATAGTAATTTTACAAAAAAAGATTTGCATACTAAAGCATAATTTGCTTTAGTATGCAAATTTAATATAATTTTAATAAATTTGCTTTTATTTAAAATGAAACTTCGTAATCTCATTTATGACTATTGATTTGATACTTCTATAATTGAATCCCATTCTCTCCCTCTCCCCACCTCTCCCATTTTATGCATTATCATAATTTAAATCTTTGAAATATTTATTATTTATCACATATTCTTTATCATTGTTTTTTTTTTTTTTTTTACCAGCTTCGAGGAAACTTTACTGGTCATACTCACGATTTTTTTGATATTATATAAAAAAAATAGATTAAATTGTACTGTATGTTTCCTAAATAAAATAAAATAAAATAAATAAAATCAGCCGCCAAGTGGTCAGTATTGACCGCAACACAGCCATCCCAGCCACCCGCGTAGCATAGTAGTAGGCAATGTGCAAGAGCCAATTTCAAACACTGATAGCTGCGCAGCGGCCAGTACAGCCGATAGCCAATTGTAGATACTAATGTCCGCTTAGCAGCCACTGTCGGTTGCGTAGCCGCCAGTATATTCCGCCGTAGGTCCTAGCAGCAAGCAATAGCCTAACTGATATTCTATATTATAATTGCTCCAAAAATTATGCATGTATTGCGCAACATTTCCTTTGCCATGTTTCAAAAAATATCAAAATCGTATTAAAGGCAGGAGGATAGGATCGCTAATCGCAGACACTAAAAACTGCGCATCAGCCAATAAAGCCAATATCCAATTGCGGATGGCCGCATAGCAGATCAATGACCACCCAGCGGCCACTAGTTGCCGCGCAGAAGCCATTGTAGCCTCCTGCTGGGCCTACCAACTGCTAATAAATTAAATAAATACATTTGTGTTCTAGTCATACATCATGTCCTCCCGTAAGACAGCCGGTCGTCGAGGTACCACCAAGAAGAGGGCCCAGAGAGCTACCAGCAATGTGTTCGCCATGTTCGACCAGGCCCAGATCGCCGAGTTCAAGGAGGCCTTCAACATGATCGACCAGAATAGAGATGGGTTCGTGGACAAGGATGACCTGCATGATATGCTGGCGTCTCTCGGTGAGTTGAGTTTGACAAGGCTAATTACAGGTTTTTCGGCTTAATCTATAAATATTTTGGTTTAACCTTTCCTCTGCAGTGCCGTAGACTGAATTGGCATTGCCTCTAATTATGTGAATATCTCTGGAAATATATTAAACACAGAGTTCGTATTTTAGGAATTCCTTCATATTATATTTATTTATTCAATAAAACAATTACAATATATAAGTATCTATCGGACACAACAAAATAAAATATTTTCTCGAAGAAGCTGATGAAATTTTGTGAAAAACGTGTGTATGTTTTATATATTTCAAGAAATCATTTCAAAAATGCAATTTTTTTTATGCCAATGCAAAGATTGCGACATTTCTTTTATCAAAGCTTGACGAAGCTTGAAGAAGCCAATGCAAAGATTGCGACATTTCTTTTATCAAAGCTTGACGGAGCTTGAAGAAGCAAGTATTGACATACATACTTCTTTGCTTTTCGCACTCGCGAAAAAATATAAATTAAATTTGCAAATACTTATGAAATACACAAAATGGAACTCAACAATTTTGTTACCAGTACCAGAACACATATTCTGGGCAAGAACATTTTTTTTTTATCTGGTCCTGCATTTGAGATATTCGACCATGAATTGAAATTTTTGATACAACGATAAAAGGCAGGATACAGTCTTAACCAGGACTTAAATTATTCATAGCTGAAAACTCTACTAGCTATAGTTATAACACAAAAATTTCCTTCATGTCATTCCAACCAATCACCTAAAAAGGTCACCAAAATCGATGATTATGCTCCCTATTTTGGCATTTTTCAAGGTCATTTAAATCATGGTGTAGGTACCTATATATTATTTTCTATTATTTCTGTACATTTTGTATACCTTCTTTATGTTAGTGAAAACCATAGTCCTATATCTTTTTTAAATTTTTTTTTTATTCCAATATGTGGGGAGGTTTGTGCAGCCCCACGCACTCCATATAAGAATACGTATATTAAATTATCGTATATGCGATATATAAAAATATAAGATTATTTAAATACATAAATAGAAATTATCACATGCAGGTACATAATAGGCAAGATATAACAAGAAGTAAGGTATATATAGCGAGAATTATTCAAAAAAATAGGGCATACAGAGTAAGAAAGACATTAAGTGAGCATTAGCAAATAAATAGGATGTATAAAAAACGGAGAAAACAAGTATTAACATAAAAAAATAAAATAAAAATATGGGAAAACAATTTTTTTTCAAAACCTCCTGTTTTTGTCCGTCACTACAGAAAATTGAGCCTAGATCCAAGATGTTAGTAGATACAAATAAAATAAAAATTGTTTTGAGCCTCTCACTAATGGGGTTACATAAGGGAAAAAATACCATCCATCCATAAGGTTGAGATTTTGCAGTGGATTGTTATATATATTTTTTTATTTAAACATTAATGTATTGAACCCTTTATTCCAGGTAAGAATCCTACAGACGATTACTTGGAGGGCATGATGAATGAGGCTCCGGGCCCCATCAACTTCACCATGTTCTTGACGCTGTTCGGGGAGCGTCTGCAGGGCACTGACCCCGAGGAGGTCATCAAGAATGCCTTTGGGTGAGTGTTGTTTCATAATTACAGTAGTTATTAGTTATTCATGTATTATTCCATTAGCACTTAATAATGCCGATATAACAATATGGGGAAATCAATTATGTAGTACAGCAAAAGCTCACTTTTATACTTCTTAAGGCGGCACATTCACTGCAAATGCATATTTCAGTATTGTTTTTAAGAAAATGTGGGTTTTTATTATTCATTTATATCAGAATGTATATGACAGATTGCAATTTTTTTAAGGCGATAACTTAGATAGAACCTTTGTTCTTATATAAAAGTAATAAACTGAACATTATTTACAATAATTAAGAAAATATAAACATTAATCGACAGGCCGTTTCCAAAAAATCGTTTTTAGAGTTGTAGGGCGAACAGAGGTTTGATTAATATGTATTTGTATATGGGCACAATATGTTTACTTAATAATCTAGAACCCTTACTAAGGAAATTAAGAAATACTCAATATTACTTTAAAATTCACATATATTTTAAGCGTTGGCACTCCGTATGGTTGTCTCATTTCCTCGCAACCTTTTTGTCTTGTAAGAAATACGTGCAAGGTTTATCTGATATGACGTTTGTTCATGTTTTGCTCTCGTATTGAAATAGCGTGATCTATCGACGCAATTCGACATTTTTGACAGTTTCAAAAACGGATGACCAGCCTTAAGGGTTAAGGCAAAAACTGTATAAATCTGAGGAAAATTTAAAAGTGAAGAAATGAAAATTGTAAAAATGTGGGCTTCAATGAAAATAAAAACAATAAGTAATTAGATAGCACCTACATGTTATTTTCAAAAATGAACATTATGTTTTAGATTACTTTGAAGCTATTGACATTTTTCTGTTGCTATTGCTAACTATGACCATGTTTCGTTTGACTTGTAAATTATATTCTACATTTAGTTCATGTACAACATCAGTTTGCCTTCAGTCCTCTACCTGGTGAAGGTTAACACTGCCTTTCACTACAACCATTTTGGTAAACAATGTGATGGCGATTTTTTAAACATCCATCGGTTTGATGCCTTGTAACCCGGGATATTCAGCCCGATTAATCTGGAGTCTTCTTCAGCATGACACTACCCACATAAGTTCTCACAGAAAACGATTCTGTTGATACCTTTATATTTTTTTTTAAATAATCAACTTACAATCAAATGTATTTTTTGTCACAATGTTTTAAGGGCAAATTGTAAAGAATATTCATGATTAAAATGGCTAACGTAATAACAAAAAGAAAACAATTTAATAGAAGAAATTCATATAAAGGTGCGTATGATAAAATGAAATTCGCTTTAACAATATAAACTAATGAAATAATACTGAACATCTTAAGGAAAAAATGACGAGTAAGTCATTAAAAAAATCAGCTGTCATTTAAATCTCAAAAAAAATATTTAGTTAACTAGTAATTATAATTTAAAATAAATGTGAGAAACCCCCTATTCTCAGAATAACAACATTGTTATGATATCGTAAAACAAAATAGACAGGATGTAAATTATTCACATTTGACAAATGTCAAGACGTCTGTCAAATAGCATCACATCAAAATTGACAAATATTATGGCAGTCAATACATGATTGTTAAGATAATGTAGAATAGACCCGAAAGTGTCATTCCTTCCATCCTACCAGTAAACACACACACACAATGTTCACAAATGACTATGAGGGTATTAATTGTATTTACATACTTGATTTTTTTTATAACTTGTCTTCAATCAGAACCAAAATTCAAGAGTTATTTTAAATATGATTTTTGGTTTATGCAGGTGCTTCGATGAAGAAAACAATGGTGTAATAAATGAGGAGCGACTCCGTGAATTGCTGACCACCATGGGCGATCGTTTCTCTGACGAGGATGTGGATGAGATGTACCGCGAGGCACCCATCAGAATGGGTGGACTCTTTGACTATGTGGAGTTCACGCGTATCCTTAAACATGGAGCCAAGGAAAAGGATGAACAGTGATGGAGAAACACATGAATCTAAAGTTTATACAGTAGTATTGTGCAGACAAACTCCTATTTGTACCAGGGAGAATAAGACATATTAATTGTATGCCCTAAGGCTAAAGTTCTGATGATTAGTTTACGATCACAGCTCTGCACGTTTTGAAGCCATATGGCATTTATTGTCTTATCAAAGATCTTTTTCTCATTTATTCTGAAAGTCGTATTTGATTTGAGATGACAGTAAATTTTTGTAGTCATAGATTGTCTATGAACAGGATAATAAACATGATTAAGTTTTGTGTATGCAATACCTGGAATTACTTTAAAATTCACGCAGAAAAGCAAAATGGTGGCATTTTAAAATTTTCACTTGTGACCCATTTTTCGTGCCACATTATAAGTAAGAGTTTGTCTGCATTGTCAAAATTTTGAGTTACTAAATTTTATTTGAAATAATTTAGAATTTTATTATTAAAGCTTTTATTTTTTTTCATCATTCCTTTTTGGCATTTAAAATAGTATTCTTCCTAATTTTAGGTCCAATTATTTGTTCGTAACAAAATACTTGTTGGAAATAACATAGTTACATTTATTATAAAACATAAATAGTGATACAATATGTACAACTATGAAGTAAATGATGCAATATTACCGTTTAAATAAATTGTATTTCTTCTCATATTCCTTTGTTTTTAAACTATCGATGTTCTATCAAAAGAGGGTCCACTATCGTAGTTTATTTTATATTTTAATTTATGTCAGCGATACTGTTTTATTCTCATTTTACTTTTTAGACATGATCCATTCTGATCTCAGCAATAACACAAATACGGTTAAAGTCAGCTAATTATTTTTAATGCTGAGTCTTCAGTATTGAAAATAGTATTTCAGTTGTGATTTTTTACATCCGTCTATGTATGCATTTAAATTTTTGTGCCATCCAATACTTGTTGACAATATTTTTTATATACTCAAAAAGTAATGAAATCTTTTTAATTTAAAAAAAATCATAATGTTCAGATGGTTCAGTGTATTTATATTTTTTCAACGCTTTTATCTTTCTTATGAATTTTACATTATTCTTCCAAATTAGTATCTGAAAGTTGTCGGATATATTTTATAAGTTGTACTTAGACGTTTGAGATGGTGTTTTTTTTTAGAAGTGTTTATTTCTCAGTTTTACGCGCATCAGATAAATGTATATTATGTATCCCGTAGTTTATATTTGTATTTTTATATTACAAATAAATATTTATTATTGGCCAATAGTGATTTTATTACTGTACTTTTTCTTCAAACATGTTAATTTTCATCTGGTTCAATATACAGTCGAACTCGGTTATAACCAACTAAATTTGCTCCTTATAGCCGGGACTCCTTATAAGGAGTAGATATATCCGGGATTCACTTTTTTCACAAATTTTTTTGATTGTGTGATTTTATTTTCATGAGCAGCTAAATAAACGTCCTTATCTTTTCAGAGTGATGAAACTGTAGAAGACGATTGTGAAAACTTTTTACAGACTTTTTGATGCCGATAATTTCTACTTTTTTGCGAACCTAGAGACACTTTCGTTTGTTAGTGAACACGTTTAACTGATTAGGCTTTTAAATGCTAATACAGTTAACTGCATAAAATAAACCGTCACCATAAACATTTTGGAAACCCCAATAATGGGAGTTATATGACCAGTATTCTCGACCTTCAGTAAACTATTGCTTGCCTGTGCACATGGGACACAAGTTTGTGTACATCATAAAATGAACCCTAATTAAGTGCGAGCCGCTTTAAAAGCAAAGTGAAAAAGTTAATTGTTATGAGTACGTACACAGTACGAATGATACGTATTTGTCTTTTTTTCTGTAACCCAAGCAAATATGTTTGCAGACTTTCTAAAATTTGCTCCGTATATCCGGGAATCGCGCTCCTTATAGCCGAGACCGATTGTATTTGGGACTATGCGCAAATCAAAATGAATTCAGTTTTTCTCATTATACCCGGATCTCCTTATATCCTAACAAAGAACGTTGAAAATTATTGTATTAAAATCTGTCATTATTTTCAGAACTTAATATGTATTACAGTCGAACTCGGTTATAATGAGCTTGGATATGTTTGTTTTTAACCAAACATGGGATGCAGTAATCATTTTTGAACAGTATGGCATTGGTCCGACAAGTTTGGGAATTGAAATAAAAATCATAGCATATCTGGAAATAACGATGACTGCATCTTAACCGGGGCGTGGAATTTATGAACCATTTAAGTGGAGTATTCTGAATAGAAATTTTAGGTTAGGCACCATTGGTTTGTCAACAAGTTAAAGTTATATGGAGTTCTTTTCATTTAAGAAAGACAATTGAATTAAAATGTGTAAGCTGTGCATACAAGGCACATTGTTTTATTGTGTTTGCATATATATTGTAAACACCAACACAACGAAACAATGTGCGTCGTACGCACGCCTTATACACACTGATTCAATTGTCTTTTTAAATGGAAAGACCTATAATGAAGGACCTATAAAAGGTAAGATCCTGTATACGGGCCGTAGTGAAGAAAACACGTAGTGAAAAAACAAACATACAATAATAACTGATTAGTTGAAGACAGAGCATCATGCTGATTTTATTTTTCGTTATTATCGGTGTTTGATTTACTGTATGGCAGAAAATAGGTAAACTATTTTATATGAATGAGGTAAAGGCAACGCTATTCATGTTAATTCCTATGTTATGTGTTGTGTACTCATTTGGATAGCTCGCCCCTGTGCGCCAAATACCCTAACTTCGCCTCTGCATATTGGGATAGGTTTCAGGCTAGTTTTTTTTTTTAATAAAAAATACACAGTTTCAAAATAATTTATTTATTACATAAACAATTTTTTTCTTAAAATTATTACCTATCTAATTAATACCAAAAGTAATGCTTATTTATAAATATTTGTGAGCACACGTGTTGCGGGTTTAATTTAATTATTGTTCGTCTCTGCGAACCGCGGAAAGCCGATTCCCACGCACACATGGATTGGTCTGCGATATGAACTTGTTTCCAAATGGAATGTGTCGATAAGTCAACATCCTTACAAACTGTGGAAAAAATTATAGGACATTGTTAATTCATTAAGGTTTTAAGTTTAGATTTGTAGTGAGAAAAATTATGCAAGTACCTTGCAATTTAAACATTTTTTAAAATGATTGAGTTGTTGACATCGGTTTATAATAAATTCAAAATATGTCTTCGTTGGAAATGTCATAGTCTGTAAATGGACTGCACTTATGTTCTGTAAAAAACAAAAAGAGGTTGCTGTACATGCCAATAAAACATTTAAATGCTTTCAGCATACACCCATAAATGATTTTGATCTTCAAGCTTGTACCCGACACATAAAGACTTTATCGTGTCTACTTTGAATCTGATAAATAGTCGGATAAATAGATAAACAATAACTATCTATCGGATAAATTTATTCAATGGTGTAGACTTCGCTTTTTAATTTTATCTTAACCACGGAATAATTTTAATTTTGGGTAGTACAATTTTATATCAAGTAACCCAGTGTCAAGTAGTTCCAAAACATTGATAGAAAATCTGTTTTCAATTTTTTGTTATTTTAAAAATAAAACTGGAGCCAAACATTAGTTACGCTGCGGAACGTTGTGTATTTTGTGCCATTCGACGTTATGTTGATAGCCATTGTTTGGGTGGTGGAATTGGTTCTTTTGTCCTGACTGCTCCCTCCAATGTCCTGACTGCTCCCTCCACTGTCCTGGCTGTTCCCTCCACTGTCCTGGCTTTTGTTCGTTCTTCGTGACCTCTCCAAATCTGCTGAACACTGCCGGAGGTTTGTTTGTCTCCCAAGTATTTTTGATGAATACGGATGCTCTCTCGCCAATCATGATAGCGGGTGCAGCCGTGTTTCCTGGAAAGACATTGTATTGATTAATTATATTCACTCAAAAGCATTCAATACATTTCTTGTAATTATATGCAGTCATTTGCCTTCAGTATACTATTTAAGAGTTGCATTGTTACCTGAAGTTACTGTAGGTATGATAGAGCAGTCCGCCACACGCAATCCTGTAAAAAGTGAAAACGATTGATAAATATATATATTTCACATTTATTATTGTTAGTTACAAAAATATATCAATTAGGATAGCATTTTTATAACTAACTATATCAAGGATAGAAAGTCAAAATGGCATTAGAGATTATTTCGAACTTTAGAGGAGAGCAAAATAATGTTCGGTCTATCTGATTTTGTCAATATTTCTTTTATTATTAAATGATTTCCATGTAAGTATGTTTTGGATTAATAAATATGGAAATTGTTTAATAATAAAAGAAACATTGACAAAATCGGATTGACAGAACTTTAATTTGCTCTCCTGTAAAGTTTAAAATATTCACTAACGCCTTTTTGACATTCTATCCTCGATATATAATATTGTTAGTTAAAAAAATAATAAAACAATTAGGAAAAATCTAAACATGACATATACACAGGGTGTAACAGAGCTAGTCCACAATACTTTAAAGGTGGATTCCTGCCTTGATTATGAGTCAAAAATATTCAAGCAACCATGACTTAACATCAATAGTTATCAGAATAGTTTGCAATTCTGACTTATTTTTTGAAAAATGTTGAACTATCATTATAGTAACTTATATAGATTATGAAAAATGAATTTGTTTCAATACAAGTTGATAAAACGATAAAAACCTTGCAAAAAAATTATTTTTTAATTTCCATGTATTATTATTTTTTTATATCTGGCTAAAAGAAATTCAAAACCACATTAATTCAAAGGGATTCGAATTAATGTGGTTTTGCTGGGGTTATTGTTACTAAGCAGTTTATTTTTTAAATGCTAAAAACAAAATTAGTCTTCTGTATCACACTTTCATGAAAAAAACAAAAGTGTGTTTTTAGGCATCTACCAATATGAAGTGGTGACCTCAAATCTTAACGTGTGCACACGGGACGGAGATTTATCCCCACTAAATCTTTGAGAGTTATCTCATTATGTCTCATTCTATGGACACGAATCATCTGAAGTTTTAATATCTATGCTATTATATGTTACCAATGTCATTTTAATATTTTATTAAAAGTGAATTGCAATTCTGAATTCACGCTTTTAACCATCTTACCTTTAATTCCGATGACTCTCAGCTCCGGATCCACAACAGCGAGGGGGTCATTGATAGCACCCATCTTACAGCTGCCCACCTGATGGTTCTCTGGTCCAGTGACGATCCTGACAACACATCCCCAATACTCGTCAGATCCCCACTCACCCACAGAGAGGCAGACTTCCACCGGAGTCTTGTCCACTTCGATACCCCACCTGTCTTTCAGAACCTGAATAACAAATAAATGTTAATAATTCTACTTCATTGTTTTAAGTAATGTTTATAGCATTGTTTAAGATATGATTTTAGCTTACTACAAATACTGTATTTTTTAAATTCAATATGCATTCATCCGTGTACTCTCCATTAATCAATTAATCAGGTTTGTAGATTTACTCAGGGGGTTAAAAATGATTCAAATAAACGTCTGCGGAAAACTTGGTAAGTCCAAGTAAACCAGATATTGGAAGAAGGTCTGTTAGAATCCTCAACAATCGACGAGCATGCTTGGGAAGATATATAAAATAAAAAGTTAGAGATGTATGTCAGAATAGAAAAATATGGTGATCTATCAATAAGGCACAATGATTTGTTAGTTAACCTTAGATTCGCCAAACTTCAAGGCCTTCTTGATGGCGTCCACCAGGGTATCCAGGTCTTCCTTCTCACTCAAGTAGTTGGCATATAGCAGAGGGTATTCGAGTGGATCGTTGCTCTTCAGTGTCAGGTATCCTCGACTCTTGGGATGGAGGACGACAGGGCTGATTCTACAAAAAGGAAAATTGAAGGGTGGAAAACAAATTCTTCAGGAGACAAATTTTATGAATTTACTGCACATTCTAATTCTTAAGTTTAAAAAAATTGATTAAAAATTGTCGATGATCTTTTGGGATGATTGATTTTTCGGACACATCGCCTGCAGAGGTCATGATATTATTTATAGAGGAGCTCGGGGAAATGAAAACGTATAAGGCCAGAGAGGGTGATCTCCATTTGATAGACTGATCGACACCACTTTATATCCTATTGCAATGGCTATCTGAATTGTAGGCTGCAGAGTAAGGTGAAAGAAAATCAGGTCACGATTCTCAATAATGAAGGACTGGAGAAGAAGATTAACGAATGTTAATATATATTGTCATTATTGTAAACTTACGAAAGAGTTTCGACTGCGTCAGGATGATCAGGATCGCTGACTTCTCCAATCTCTCCGGTCCTAGAGCAGTGAGCTGTGAAGCCGCCGAAGAAGAATTGCAAGTCTGGATGAAGTCCAGATGGGTCTGCGTATTTAGAGTTCAGTTTTCCTGTCACCTGGGAGTATATAAATTTGTTATGACATTGTAAAGTATTTTTCTTTTATGCTAAAAATAGTCCCACAAAAATAATTACAATTGAATTTTTTGAAATTATTGATTCACCAAAATTTTCTTGCAATAAGTTAATGGTGACATTAGCAGTACAACATGTGGCACCATCTTGTTGGAACTCATCGTCATTCAATTAAACTCTTAAAATGGGGAATGGAATATTGTAATAAGAAATATCTTGAATAAAATCATTGATGGGGCATCCAAAAAATATGTGATCTAAATGTTCGTTGTCCATCCGGCATTCACACATAGGAGAGTCCCGAATGTGGATTTTTTTTTTCTATGTATCTTCTAATTTATTTTAATTATTTATCAAATAAGTATGTTAAAAAATGCAATTTCACAGAACATTGTGATTTCATCAAGAATGAATTGTATTTAATATTTAGACTTATTGGAGATGTTCTGTACACAGTCGGCTGAATACAAACATTGAATGTTCATTAATTTACCTGTGACATCCCAGTGGAAGACAGGCTACCCTTCCTGGCCAGCATGTACTCCAAAACATTGACCCAATCCAACTGGTGCTTGGATTTCTCCTTCACCAGGTTGAAGTTGAGGTAGGTGGTCACGTGGTTGTGGAGGTTCTTGCCTACTCCAGGTAAATCGTGGACTACGGGGACATTGACTTTTTGCAGATCTTCCTTGGGACCGACACCAGAGAGTAACAAGAGATGCGGAGAGTTGATGGCGCCTCCAGAAAGAATAACCTGTTAATGAACAATCTGAATTATTAATTTGAAATAAGAGTTCCTTTAAACAATTTTTTTTTTTTAATTTTTTGACCACAACCAAACAATAGTACATAATATATGTGGTTCCAAGTGAGACATCTATTTTTCTCATTAGAAGTGACCATATTTTCATTACGAAGTTTCTCAAAAACCTTTGAATAGAACTTGCTAGGTGGCCTCCAATCCATTTTATTAACATAAAACATTTAATATCACAAGTATAAAAATTATACATAATACATGTAAATGAAGATTGGTAGGTACCTATTGATCTTCATTTAATTTGAATTGTTAAAATGGAACGTTTAAATTTGTGTGAAAATTCTTTCACAAACAACTGACAATCGACCTATTGAGAAAATTATAATATACCGGTGAATAATACATATTTAATAATTGATAAAGTTTATAATATAAAATAATAGCTTTAAATGTTGTTTCTCTTTTCAGGTATGATGTGTACTTTTATTATTTTTAAATTTTAATGTGAAATATTATGTTCTTTTGTTAATAAAATATATACTCTTTTCAGAGCAACGCAAAAAAGCTTTTATTTAAAAAAACTAAAATATTTGGGAAACCACATTATATACATATTTATTTTAGTAAAATCTCATGGTACCTACTGCGCTATTATGATAATCTTCCCAATTATGAGATTTTCCTGAGTATCTTTCCGTATAATTTATATAAAATTGTTTTAATTATCACTGAACTTCGTTTTATGAAATCTTAACTAAAATCTTAACCCAATTAAAATGTGTTTTTATTAAGATTGATGGTTACGATAATATTTTCTGGTTTTAGGGTGAGCTGGACGTAGCACTGAACGCGCCTGGCAGAGTTGTACCGACCACTACCACAAGAGCAACTCACAGACTGTGTGTCAAGTCATAACTTTGTTACCGCCGCCAAACAGGTAATATTGTTATACTCCGAACCATGTTATTGAGATTCTTACACATATATTATTATTTTTGTTAGTATTGTTAAATCGTAAAACGTTGTATAATAAAGTCAATGACTCTTGCATGCGATTATTAATTGTTTCATTTCCACTCCTCCACTCCACCTGATAATTCTTTCAAACAAGTAAACCACACTACAGGTCCTTAAATCAAAGGTTTTTGAGAAACATTCTAATCCAATGAGCTTCTAACGGAAAAAATATATGTATTTTGCGTTTGGAACCGAATTGTGTAGGTGAAATTTGATGACTTTCAATATGGTTACTGTAACTAAATTACTAAAGGTATCCATCAGAAATAGAATGACTATATTATTCTAATGGATATATTAGTTTGTTTTAGAATTGTTAATTCAAGAATGTAACGAGTTGTATTTTGTAAGAGAGGCAAAAAAATCAAATTTGAATATCTGTTAGATGAAATTTTATCATCTTTGAAAAATATTCTTGATTTTTTTATTCTAATTTGATTATTTTTATTATCATTTATGGCCGCGATAAATGGATATTTTAGACATCTAGTTTCCTATCTTTTAATTTGATAATTTAAATGTTAACTATGCTGTATAATGCAAGGATAACTTCTTTTCTGTGAATTTGTGATAAAACATATTTTGTAATTACTCTATTACTTTTTAATCGTAAAAAAATTAATAACTTTCTGCAAAAAAATTGTCTATTAAATATATTAGATGAATAATTTTTTTTTTTAAATCTTTGATAACACTTATAGCTCATGTCAAATGAAACATGGTGAGATAAATCTCAATACATATAATGTAGACACGTTGAGATTTATAGATGTTTGATCTAGAGATCTCAGAGATCAGGTTGAGATTTTATTTTAATTTTTAACACTGCACCAACTCATGAGGCCCAACAACTATAGCGAAACAGTAATTGGACCTCGGTTTGTGTAATGAAATTTGATTTTGTCACTCTTTCAGCTGTTATAGATACCTACAACTATTTATTCTAAAGCTGGATGAGAAAGCATTAATTTATTCCGCTTTAACTGATGGGTAAAATTCACTCGACTGATGAATGAAACATGATGAGCTACCTTCAAAGAATCTTGCGGGAGCAAAATCTGTATCTTTGAGATAGTCATATGCTGAAAATCTCATAAAAATGTCATTATATTTATCTGTAAATGAATCCTCATTACAAATTCTGTATCAATATATTTCAACGTTTTTACTTCTCATAAGGGTTTTATTATGTATTACGTATATCGATTAATTTTTGTACAATTTACCTCTTTGTTGACAGTAGCCCTTTTTTTAGCACCGTTGGTGACCCACTCTACTCCGGTCACACCTTTAGTGCTAGGGTTGATGATGACTCTGGTGACGGTAGAGTTGACCATGATGTGAAGATTTTTGCGCTGCGACGCCGGTCGCAGGAAGGCTGTGGCGGTGCTCATCCGAGAACCATTCCTGGAATTGAAAGACAATGCTGTATTTGATGATGAGAAATAAGTAGATTCGTGGGAAACAGAATCAATTCTACCAACATTAAAAAAAACTTATATTCATCATATCAAAATTCACAATGTGTAAAATGTAATATAACAAGGTTTAAGACATGATTGTTATGATAATGTAAGCCAATGACCTTGTTGACTAAAATATTGTGAGATAAATGTTTTGTTTTATATATTTCCTTTCATGTCTTCAAATAGAGTATAAATATCTAATGTCGTGAGATTTTACTCTAATTATTTTTTAATATTTTGAACCCTAGAGAGAATAAATAAGGACACAATAAAAATATTACATGGCAATGCTGGTATTCAGAGGGTGTGCCTGCCCAAACCGAAAGCGGGAAGAACAGAACCGGATGAAGCGGACCACCACTTTTGAATGGATCACTTCCATTCTTGACGAATGTGTGTAGTCACATCTCCTGTATTTTTATCTCTGTTCGTCTGTACATATTGCGTTCCGAATAAACATCTCATTGTGACATCCAACAAAATATTTATAATGTACCCTAAATAAATCTTGATATCATAAAATATAAATAATAATTAAATGTGGGAAGTGGCAAGAGTAAATAAGGCTTTTTGCAATTTTGTGGTTAATGTGTACTTACATGACCATGGCTTGAGCCACGGTGAAGCCGGTGATTTTGTCACCGTTGAGGTCAGGAGTGTTCCCGAATCCAATTTCTTCAGCCGCTTTCAATACACTCTGTGCTAGCTCTGGTTGATGAGGGAACTGAAAACAAACCGTATTGTTAACGCCCTATATTATATACTAAATATTGAGTATCTCTTTGTGTCTAGAGTAGTGATGGTATTTTAACCAATTCCACCGTTATTTGAAAATTGTATCTAATTATATCGATGGTTGATAACTGATTTTCAGTTTCATCAGTTAAAATAATGGTTTGATCATTAGGTACTAATCAGTCCAGAGCAAGTTGAAAAATTTAAATACCTAAAATTCTCTAACAATGGAAGGCAAGAAAGTAGAATAGACAGAAGAATCATATCTGTTGTATGTTCGCTTTACAGTGTGGTCATTAAGAATCTAGACTAAGTTTACTACTGTTTTAAAGTATTAGTTTTTTAGTTAGTTGTATATATGCCCACTCTGGCAAAGAGCAAAGTGACAAAAAAATCTAAGCTACCATAATAAGTTACCTCAGGGGGGAATTACCAAGTAAGTGAAGCTCCCAGCATGGATCCCTTACTTCTTACAAATAAAGAGATTTCAATGAAGATGTGTGGGACCTCTCTTGCGAGAATATCGGATGAGAGGTTGACGGGTAAATGGGTATCATACCAAGTGGATTGTATACGAAAAAATTGAATGGAAAAAGAAGCTCACCATCTTTTTTTCCTTCTAGTAAACCCGGAAAGACAATTGAAAATCACAATCATACTTTCACAAAATGAATACTCACCCAATGATGCTCGGAGCTGACGATATCACGGGATGGTGAAGATATCTAAGATTTGGACTGACGAAAAATGATAGGTAAGTCAAGGAGGATGGAGGAGAAGGGAAGGGGGTCGTGAAATAAATTCCGTAAACGCGACTAAGAAGTCTATTTGTCCACACAACGTAATAACCATAGATATGCATTTAATTTACCTGCTGAACAGGGAGTAGCCCTCCTTGGGAGTGGAACTGGGACGAGACCAGGCCGCCGATCTGTTGGTTGTCTTCAGACATCATGAAGTACGGCAGGACGTCCTTCCACGCCCAGCCCTTGGCTCCGGCCTTTTCCCAATCATCATAGTCCTTCTTGTGCCCACGCATGTACATCATGCCGTTAAAAACACTGCATCCCCCTGGGAACATTTACAATGCATTATTGGAGACCAATTTTAAAAAGTCCACATTTTCACCATAGAGATATTCATATTTCAATATTTATTTGCTCCTGAAATATTAAAAGTAGGTACTTTCATTTAATAAAATACTCTTAGATAGAATTTTTATTTCTCTTCATCATAACAAAAAAATATAAACCTAGATACAACAATATTACGAATTAAAAAATTATGAATAAGTGGACTTAGATATATTTTACGGATTTTTATATCTTTTTATTTGCTAAAAAATCAATTGAATGAAACACCATTTGATTAAATTAAAGAGTCTAAAAAATTAAAGTCACCACAAAACTGTGAGTAAAGAAAAAATATTCTTCGAACAATTATTATTTATTTTTGCATAATTAGATCCTCTAGTACTTTTTAGTTATCAATTGTGAAGCTGATATTCTTTGCCAGATAATATTCAACCACGTTGCTTTGTTTTTTCATCATATGCGAATTCGTATGGCACCTACTAATCATCCGTATCATATTGCATAGTATTGAGTACTTAGTATTTTAATCGGTTACATAATAACCACTATTTGAAGTTTGTATCTGATTGAGACATCAGGTTCATGCAATTCAGATCAAATCAGTTCTTGAAATTAGGAATGTAACTGAACAGAAAGCGCTCACCGAGGACTTTAGCTCTGGGCCAGTTGCAGCGGCTCTCCTTCTCGCCCAGGCAGGCGTGCTGCTCGGGCTCCGTGTAGTAGTTCCAGTCCATGTGCGGGTTGCCCCAGTAGGCGGCCAGCAGCGAGGGCACGCTCGACCCCGGGGGCTCGTCCCCGCCGGCCTCCAGCAGCAGCACCTGGAGAAGAGATATCCATGTTAGTTCGCCGGGCATGCGAAAATGGTGTCGGACACTGGCGCTGGTAACTCCAACCGCCAACACCGCGCGGTGTCTATAGAGAGAGAATAATTCCGTTCTCTGGTGCTGACGCGGACACAGGCTCTTGCATTTTTTCTCTATCTTTCTTTGAGCGTAACATAACTTGTGACAGTCTTAAGGGGTTACCTACACCACCCCGGGAGTGAAAAATTTTCGTTCGGGAGGTTTTTTTTTTTACTTATTTTTGTTTTTTTTTACTTTTGTTTCTTTTACAAGCACTTATTAGGGTAGGTACTAGGGAATGCAATCCCGATTCGGGATTGCCCTTTCGGGATCCTTCGAGATTAGAATTTCTGATCCCGAATACTTTTGTTTTTTTTTCGTTTATAGAAATATAATTGCTGAATAGCAATTAACGACAACGCCTTGCATTTTTATATCAGCAATTTTAATAAAATGTTCATTATTCATCATTGCATTAAAGTTTTTGTAGGCGTTTTTCCAAGCATCAATCAGTCAATGCAGTAGAGTTAGTAGTAGTTTTTATTACTATGTTAGGTTGATAAAATACAGAAAATACTATTCAAAACTATTTTCATTATGACATGACATGACATGAACATAAGTTTTAAATACCTACTAAAAGCTCTATATACACAATTATATATACAATATACACAATTAAACATACAAAACATAAAAAATGTTGATCAATCCCGATAATCTCGTCCGATTTTTCGGTTCGGGATTGATCTCATAAAATGCCTCGAGATCGATCTCTAGTAGGTACATATTAAACTATTATTTTATTGGAAAATTTAAAAAAAATGGCCGCTTCTCCTCCGTGACAACTTTCCCTGGTGCATATTTGTTTGAAACAGAAAGAAGATAATGTAGGTAGGTACCTACTTATTAAGAAATTAAATATCTACAATATTCTTATAATACATCCGACTTTGGAAAAAAACTTTTTTTTTTAAATTGGGAGAACTTCCTTTATACAGACACATATTTTATGAAAAAACACCGAAATAAAATATTTATGAGACAGAATATTGCGATATATTATGATCTGAATAATATGATAATAATTGTGATAGGAATATTACGAGATTATACCATTTGATTCAAAATATATGCTTTCATAATATACCTACCTAAATGTCATTCTTCAATCTAGGTGTATCTACTTAGGTATGTATATAAAGAGGTGTTTATAAGTTTGGAGATAATCTCCGAAATTACTCATCCGATTTCAAAAATTCTTTTACCAATATTTAGAATGTTCTTTCAGAGTGGACATAGACTATTTAATATCCAGTTAAAATAAAAGAGCTTTTCGTGGTGATCAATTTTACAACTAAAGTCGACGAAAAAATGGTCGAGCGATGCGATTTTTACGAACGCTGTCTTAACGGTAAGAGATATTTAAATACTTTCTATAGGGAAGTTGTAGAACTCAAAAATTTCTATAAAAAATTCCACGACGACATATATCTATATGTTAAGGTTAATACACAAATTGATAAAATGGGACTACGTCACTAAAAATCTACGCGTGCGAAGCCGCGCGGGTAAGATGAAATAAATAAAATGAAATAAACATTATTATTCATTTGAGGTATCATCGTTATGGGTGGAAGCAAAAAAAAATCGAATTAGTTCACCCCATTAATGCACATTTCGTGTTTTATTATCTAAATGTCAACAACATTATTTTTTGTGATGAGTCGAAGTGATATTTTTTTAAATTAAAGTGGGTTTCCTGCTTGTCCGTAAGTTCATTTGTCAGTGTCGCATCGGACCGGTTTTTACTCATATATAATAGGTAAAATATAAAACCCCAATGACTTTCTGCCTATAAGCACATGGTATTTCATTGGAGGAAATGAAAAATGAAAGACAAATTTTTCGAAATAGTAAAAAGTATTTATAGTGGTGTACTTCAATATTTAATACCATCTGTAACCCGTCAAAAATAACGGAACATTGGTTCACATCTTTGCTAAGCCCTAGTATATATTTATAGCATCTTTTTGGCTTACCATGGCGAGGCGGCCGTAGCCACATGCGTTAATCGGCCGGTTCGGGTTTGGTGGCTCGGGGTTCAAGCCCCATCTCCGGCAGTTTTTTTAGCCGTGAATTCGAACGAAATTACGGACGTTACACGAAGTTACGGGGACAGGCTGATGGACGGACGGACAGACAACGAAATTATTATGTTTATATATAACGATCATTTTTCAAAGATTAAAAACGTCAAACTATTTAACTTGTCGTTTAAAAAATCGGTTAGGTATTACCTAAAAGTCGTTTGCGGAATTAAAAATAAAAATGTAATGTACCTACATAAAAAACTTTGAAAGACTTGTCTTCATTAAATTTTGAATAGAAAATATTCTTTACAATTTGGGTGAAATGTCGGCAGCTACGGAGATAAACGACATTAAAGTTGCATTTTTTTTAAACGTTTCTGACTTGTTTTCTGTGAAATGTTGGAGTATCTCTACAGTAACTTATATGGAATATTAAAAATTCATTGGCGTTAATACAAGTCCACTCAAATGACAAAAAATATCTGCAAGATTTTATTTGACTTTTACACCTACCTATCAAAACGAGTGAATTTTCAATATGCAATATAAATTAGGTACTTTCACGATATTGTAAAGTTTTACAAATACCTACATAAATTAAAAAAAGATAATGTTGCTTATTTTCGTACGATAGCGATAATATCAAAATTCTTATTAGTAAATGATATATGTAAATATATAATTAATCATACCCTTTCTTAGCAGCACCAAACATATATAACGTGTAAAATGGCACAAATCGCTCTTTACGGGCGGATTGCCTAATTTTAAGAAGAAGAAGACATTTCACCCAAATTTGAAAAAAAATGTTTATTCAAAAGGTTATGATGAAGACTCCCGGGAAGTTTTTGCTACTAGTTACGAGACACTGTATGGGATATTCATGATCTACCTAGGTGCTGGCATATAAAACCTCAATATCTAAAGGACATACAATGCCATAAATTAGTTAGTTACCTATTTTACCTGAATATATGTGAAAATTTAATATTAATTTAAGTAATTTCAAAATTATACAACTATAGTGTTTCTTTTTCCAAAAAAATGCCTATCCGCTGAAGTTTGTTTAAAGTAACATAACAATTGAACAAAAAATAATTATAAGCGTTGTTTAAAAGATTTAAAAAATTAAATCAGTGTCGATAATCATATATTTTCATACATGACTGGAATCATATATCTTCGCATATGTTTCCGGGCTACATGTCATAAAGACCTGAAATTTCGTCCGCTAAATCCTATGTTTACTGTAAAATTAATATTTTTTTCGATAAAGTTTATCAATCAACAAAAATCAAAATATAAAATGAGGAACGGCAGCCAAAAAAGTATCAGCAGCTGCGACGGCATCTCGTGATGGATTCAGATTAAAAAAGGTACACAAATTATCCAGTTATCTTAATCTTTGTTCGACTCCAACGTCTTCTCCAGAAATCAGGCTCTAGGTAGGTACAACCAGCTAACATATTATCCAGCCCGCTGCAAAAAATACCTGAATTCCTTTCCACGGAAACTGGTTTCAATGCGAAGATGCAAACCTGTTATTATTTTTGGATATTGAAAAACATTTAAGTACCTACCTACAGCACCAAAATGAAAACACGATTACCGGGAACACAGTAGAGGGAAGAGGAGGACGGAGGATGCAGAAATCCGATGAACCCTAAACTGTACGAAGTATCAAGATATATTATAGATGTGGAATAGACCCGTAAAGAGAATAAGAAAATGTATGCAGGGTTATTTGTAAAACATTAATAACCTCGCAGGGCTATATTCCTGCCTTGATAATGAGTCGAAAATGTTCAAGCTATCATGACCTAATATCAATAGTTATGGAGATATGCGACATCAAAGTTTACATTTTTTTTTCAATACTTCTAACTTATTTTTTGTAAAACGTTAGACTATCATTACAGTAACTCATATCGATTACGAAAAATTCATTCGTTTCAATACAAGTTAAATAAAATGATATAAACCCTGAAAAAATTCCAATTGGAATGTTTTCCAATTGGAATTCGAAGGTTTTTATTTTTTTATTTGACTTGTATTAAAGGGAATAAATTTTTCAAATTCGATATACGTTACTGTAATGATAGTCCAACGTTTTACAAAAAATATGTCAGAAATATTGAAAAAAAATGCAATCTTTGATGTCGCATATCTCCTGAACTATTGATATTAGATCATAATAGCTTGAATATTTTTGACTCATAATCAAGGCATGAATATAGTCTTGCGAGGTTATTAATGTTTTACAAATAACCCTGTATACAACTTGCCACGTAATTAACGCAATCCCTGAAAGTACTTTGTTAAGAACGGCTATTGGTCTAAAATGTTCAAGCAACCATGACCTAATATCAATAGTTATTTATTTAATGCGATATCAAAGTTTGTATTTTTTTCAATATTTCTGACTTATTTTTTGCAAAAAGTAAGTAATCAATTATTTTTGGTGTGGAATATTTACTTCAGTCAAGCTCATTAAAGTGAACGTGTAAATACGTGTTTTATACGCAATATTATATATAATCCACGGTCTTGTGACTTGTGACAATTAAATTTAAAAAAAATATTACTCTGATGTAAAATGGCGGACGATCAACTAACTGAAGAACATTTACGTCATTGCACGCTGTTTCATTTTCGATCGGGTGTTAATGCAACGGTTGCAACAAATAAAATTTGTGATGTGTATGGAGACGTGTTGAAAGTGAATAAGTGCCAACGTATAGCGATCGAAGTGGGCGCCCGGCAGGGTTTGATAATGACGCTTTAAAAATACCTAGAAGCATATTTTTCTTAAAAGTCTACCAAGAAGATGGAAAAAGGTTCTAGATAACGATGGAGATTAAATCGATTAAAAATAAAATTAAATGTAGTTAAATTCTTTTTTTGTTGCCACTTAAATAATTGATTACTTACGGGTACACCTAATATTTCTCAGTCAGTATTGACAGATTTACAAAAAAAAAATCACCGCTTTATTAGTTTCGATCTATACTTTGATTCCATTAAGGGGGGGGGTAAGGTTTTTAACTTTTTTTTTGCATTTTATTTTTTAAATGAATGTATAACATCGCAAGAATATTGTGTCAAAATTTCAAGTCAATCGGAGCAAAATTGACGAAATTATGAACATTTGAGCGATACTCAGACTCATTTTCTATACCTGCTCGGGCAGCTAAGAGACGCGCTCACCTGAGGACTACCGGACGTGCTATTGTATTGGAAGAGTTTTGCGTAGACAAGGACAAAAAGATGCTGATGATGAAAGCTCTTTGCTGTGTGAACATGGCATCGACGATTATGTGTAAGTATAAAATAAGTGTCGAGTTTTATTTTGAATTTTACAGTGTGCAAAACTTTAAAGCGTTTTCCCCACATCTCACGTTTTCAAAGTCGGTGTCCCTCATAACTTCAAAACTACTTCACCGATCCTTTTGAAATTTTGAACACTATTTCTGTACATAATTTACGAGGTAACGCTGGAGACTTTTTTTCAAATTTGTTAATAATTTATATTTTTTTATTAAAAATTATTTAAATAATATTCGTAATAAAATTTGTTATTACAAATTAGCCGATTTTTTTTGCAAAAACTCGCGTGTTTCCCTTCAAAGTGTTCCAAAAAAATGAAAAATTGAAATTTCAAAACACTCTCCCAGCGTTACCTAGGGAAACCTATTATCTAACGAATGAACTTTGATTTTTTGATTTCAGATGATCCAGCACCAAGTTATGATGGACACCGCAATTCTACTTTTTTCCGAAACACGTCCGAATAATTGCTGCCATTGCCGTATTTTGTAATATTTCTTCTTGAAAATTTTACACAATATTCTTCGAATGTCATACTTTAATGTCCCATTGGTTTTAATAAAGAGATTTTAACTGTGTCGTCACAAAAAAATCACAAAAACATGCCTTTTTTTGTACGAATTAACCTAACCCCCACCCCCCCTTAAGTTAAATATGGTATTTTCAACATCACGAGACTTCCCCATTGACGGAGGAAGACGACAGCTCACCTTCCAATTGGGGTTCTCGGACAGCCGGGACGCCACCACAGCTCCCGCAGTGCCTCCGCCCACCACGACGAAGTCATACTGCGCCTCGGGCCCCGAGCGGGCCTTGAGCCGGCGGCACGGGTCCGCCAGGTCGCAGCGGGTGTTCACGTAGGCCTCCAGGATCCCCATGAAGAGCAGCGCCGCGCCCCCCCCGCAGTAGCCCGCGAAGCTGGGCCCGATGGTCTCCATGGGGCAGCCGCATTGCTGGACAAACAATTCAGAGTGTGAGCAGTCAGAATGCGGCTGAGATTTCAACCACGCGCAGTTACCCGAAGACGATTCGTCAAACTTCGGAGGCAACTGAAGCTATGCGGGATGTAAAAAGTTAATCCACCACTGTACAGGTGGTGACACAGCCTTGAATACGATCATCAGTTATGGAAGTATGCAATATTAAAGTTTGCTTTTTTTTTCATTATGTACGACTTTTTTCTACTACTGTTACAGTAATTTATGTCGATTATGAAAAATTCATTCGCTTTAATACGTGTCTAATAAAATGATAAAATCAAAATCGTTGCAAAAAAGGTTAAGGATTTATCATCAGCTCAGTGGGATATCGGTGCCTTGCTTTTTTACTCCTTATTTAATGAACTTTTTTTACATTTAACATGCCATGTGAGGTTCATTTGCTGTAGCGGAACATATCATTGCATATGCATTGTGATCTCATCTGGACTACGGGGGATCCCATGCATTATTTCACATAGTGAGACAGACACTGTCCAAACAAAATTTGATACTTAAAATTAAATGGAAATAAATAAATAATAATTATTACTGGGCCATATCAGTGAGGAAAAATTAAATATGGAGTGACTTAAACGTGAAAAATTAAATAAAAAGAATCTTTTAATTAATTAATGTTTGCTCCGTATGCTACGGAAAAGTGGAATGATATGTGGAACTTTTCTGATTGCCAAATGAATTCAATTAATTATTTTAAATATCAAAACAACAGATTTCAATCGAAAATATATTGTGTAATCATTCTCACCGCATTAGTGATGGACATTTTACAGTTTTTCCTTGAAGCAGCTCTTTAGGGCAGTTCACCTGAAATAAAAATCAATGGTAAGCGACAAATTTCACCAAAATCTAAAGAATAATAAAATAGCAATATTTTTGTGGGGTGAGGAAAAATTTTGTTTTTTCAAATAGGTAACTTTAAAAATTGAAATTGATGAGGAACTTAATTTATATTATAATCTATACTGCCATTGCCAAGACGAATAGGAATGAGCTGGGCTGCTTTTGGCAAACTCAAACATATTTTCGAAAACAAAAACAAAAACAAAAAACAACGAAAACAATTAGCCTAAAAAGAAATGATGGCGTATGGAGTGGAGACGATGGCCCTTACAAAGAAAAGTGTAGAAAAGCTCAAATGCCTTCAACGATCCATGGAGAAATCCATGCTTGGAGTAAGAGATAGAATTATAAAATTGAGTAGCTTGTTGGTCTTGTGGTTAGGACACTCGCCTCGTGATCCAAAGGTCGCGGGTTCGAACCTCACTCCAGACTAGCAAGTTAGCCCTATTTTCATAGCACAAGCGTTTAGCTTAGTTTGAAAATAGTAAGAATATTGATGTGACACGTATTCCGTATCTCTATTTAAAAAAAAAAAAATGTGCAATAAGGCGCAGAACTAGAGTAATGGATATCATGGATCGTGTAGCGAAGCTAAAAAGGCAGCGGGCGGGCATGCTGCAAGGCAGGATGCTACAAGATGGACTCCCAGAGTTCTGAAGTGGAGACCTTGGGAGTATAGAAGAGGCGTCGGAAAAGACCTCAAAAGAGATGGGCCGACAATATAACCGCTGTGGGGGGAAAGAAATGGCTACAATTAGCAAATAACAAGGAAGGATGGAAGGGTATGGAAGAGGCCTTTATCCAGCAGTGGAGAGATGAAGGCTGAAGAAGAAGAAGAATCTATACTAATATATAAGAGGTAAAGTTTGTAAGTTTGGATGCAGGAGGTAATCTCCGAAACTACTAATCCGATTTCAAAAAAAACTTCACCAATATTTAGAATGTATTTTCAGGGTGGACATAGGCTATATATTATTCCGTTTAAATATAAGGGCTTTTCGTGGTGACCTATTTTACAATAAAAGTCGACGAAAAATGGTCGCTACATGAAGTGCAATTGTACGAATTTTTCCAAATAATCTGTTATATCATATCTAGGTATCGGTAACTGTCAAAGTGACATAAAAATGACCCTTCCTTCGATAATATTTTTATTCTTTGCTTTTCTCTCATCATAAATAGGACAATTTTTATTTATTTATTTATATTATTTCTTCATTTTTATTCTTTGACAATCCCAATTATAATAATTTCACTGTCTGTTCGTCCGTCCGTCGTAACTTCGTGTAACGCCCGTAACTTGTTTATAGTATATATTTTTTCTTTTTTTAAACACTTATTAATTAGGAACCGACATGTAAAAGTACCAATAAAAGTCATTTTTGATGGATTACAGCTTCTTGAAAATAAAACTTTCAAACGTGGTTTAATTTAATTTAAATATTTTATTATATATTTTTATTTGAGCTTTGTGCTACAAACACAATATTTTTGTTATTCATTACTACTCTAGTTTCGAGGGGTGCAGTCCCTATCATCATCAGGTGTAATTAATGAAATACAGAATATAATTGGGATTGTACCTACATTATTTTTACCCGCGCAGAAGTTGTTCGCCTAATCGCAATGTCGTTTATTGCAATTAGTAATAATGAAGTTGCAGACATGCGTTCAGTGAGACGATTTTTTTTCATGAACTAGTTAGTTAGTAGGTATACACAGATTTCGCAGTTGTTAATGATACCTCTATATATAATGTAAAGTATTAAGCAATATTCTTTTTAATGTATTATTTAACATATTATTCTACCTATATACTAGAATACGCCTGAAAATCAGTAGGTATTATATATACAATTTTTAACTCCTTTCATACACCAGTAAATAGTTTAACAATATTTTTACATGTAGGTATAAGGTGTTAAGAACACATTTACTGGATTTTGTCCCCAGGGAGATGATTAATTAATAAGGATAAATAATAGAAGTCTCACGGAGAAGAAGCTATTCATATGAGAAACGTGTGTGGTGTTTTCACCTACATACAAAAATATTGTTACGATTATTATTGTTTCCGCGCTAGAATTATTAATATCCCTATGCAGATTCATACATAATAATATAATAGTTAAAGGATAACTTAGAATCGTAATCACGCTTCTAGAAATCTGTTTATGCTTATGGAAGATTCCTTGAAATTGTTAATATTTTACGTCTGCATAGATTTTATCGGTAGGTACCTCGATCACACACAAGATGTAGCTATTTTAAATTATGATTTTCCATCCAATTATAATCTAATTGTGGATACATGCGATAGTTAATCGGGAACATGATTAATTTGCTTGCATGATTTATTAATATACCTATGGTATAATTGCCATGAATGCGATAGCAAATACCCAATAACTAATTATATAATGGGTTGTCTTCAATGATGAGTCGAGACTATTTTGATAAAATAAACTTCAGGATTCAAAAAATCAACAACGCGATGTCAAATCGCGAAGATTTATTTTCGCTACGTTGCGTTGGTCACCTGATTTTTAAAATAATGAGCGTAAGCAAGTTTTAAAATAGCTCACGAATCGAACGTAATCCATAGATATTAGAGTAAGAGCCCGCTACAGCCAGACGTAGGTACCTACGTTGTAGTAGGTAACAAACCTGATTTTTTTCTGTAGATGTACATACGTTATAATAGGTAAAAAGATTAGGATATTATGACATTTGGATTCGGGGGATTTAGGCAGATAAAAGGCAATACAAATAAATAAAAATGTGCAAGTAAAACATAATCAGGCAATATTGTTAAATAGTGGCCCGAATAAAATATGTGAAACTCAGATTTGTTGCTATAACATAAATGACATGATTATTTACAGTTTAGTGGTAGAATAGTGTGAAATTAGTAGGAATATTGGCGTGACACGCATATCCATTTAAAAAAAATCGTTTTCCAAATTGTTCAAAGTTTAATTTATTTGTAATGAACCACTAGAATACATTTTTATTTTTAAATAATATTTTTATATAATAATAATTTAAAAAACCGAAATCGTAAGGTTATTATTTTGTTTCAGATTATTCAGCAGGTTTCGAAAAATTCTATTTTCTCTATCAGAATGATAAGAAACAAAACCTACCTAAACATTAAATTATTATTTTCTGTTTACAAAATTTAATATTGATAAAGAATTCTAAAAACTGAGTTAATATTAAAAAAGAAAATTGATAAAAGATACGGGAAAATGAACTTTACCATTAAAAAATATTATTAATTATTATTATTAAATAATTTTCGATCATTAAAGCAATTTAGTCGTAACATTCATCATACAATTTTATTAAATTGATACAGACAAGTGGCTACTGAATTTTTTTGTTCTTAATTTAATTTTAATACAAAATATAATAATTTACGTTTGGGATTAGAAGATTATGATCACAGACCATCAAAATATACAGACATATACATATACTAACCTAAATTTCTTGGTACACAGTGTGGTGCCCCGGCTGGTTCCGATACGTTTGAGTTATTTAAATAAATTACCTACTACGAGAGAAAAAGATATATGATGCGAGTGTTGATGACACCAAAAATAGAATATCCGCAGAAGACTTTTCATGACCCGATAAATAGATAAAAAAGAAGAAGAAGAAGAATAAAAAAAAAGACAAAAAAAGCGATAAAACAGATATCTACTGGAATATGAGGCGAGAGTTGTGTGTCAGGACAGAAGACTAGCGCTCTCTCTCTCATCTCTGCCTACTCCCACGGGGAAACAGTGTGATGGTAAGTAAGTAAGTTAATCTGTGGAGACTTGTAAGATGGTCCCTGCCTACTATTTAATATTCATGTAAATAAACAATGAAGGAGATTGAATTTTCCAAAACTGCTTGGTTTTAATGAATAAGTTCAAATTGAGTCAAAAACATATTTGATTGAAATTGTCTAACCACAATGTTTTTGTAGCAGATATTAAAAATATTGTGCAAATAATTAAATACATCGTAAAGCCATAATAGTTTCATTGTTTATAAGACCGTCTCTAAATGAATGTGAGATCATTATAATTCCACGGCAAGCAGCGTGCATTGTGTCCCCTCCCGTCGTAAATCGTGCAACTGCATAATATGTGGATACTAGTTTTTCCGCTTTCGTGGTCGTCTTCTTTTATGTGCCGCCCTATTGCTTGGTTGTTTTTTTTTAATTATGTAATAATGGCTACAAAATGTCAACACGTCGTTACAACATGGCTACACCATCCTAACATGAATGAAGAAAGCAAAAATGATTCGTCATACAGGACGTCTCTTACCTAAATGCAAAAACATCCCTGGAGTCTTTTTCATTCAATTTTGAATAGAAAATATTCTTCACACTTTGGATGAAATGGCAACATTGTTTGCAATATTTTTAAATCCTTTATATTAAATTCATCCGCTCATCATATCATCACTTCTTTTATTTCGTCCTTTAGCAAAGTACACTAGTCTCTTCAAATGATTCTTCGTTCATACTTTAGACAGATACTAGCTGTGCCCGCGCGGCTTCGCACGCGTAGATTTTCAGTACACTCTTTGGATCGTCATAGAACTTTCGCGAACCTTCTAGAACACGCTCCTTCCAGAACTTTCAAGAAATTTATTGAATGTACAGGAACCTTCTAGACACCGACACATTCCGCCACTTAGTTTAGAACTTTATAGAACTTTCGGGAATTTTCTAGAACCTTCTCCTTCCAGAACTTTATAGAGCAGGTTTTTCCGGAACCTTCTAGACTCACCGACATAGTCGTCGCGCCTATTTTGAAACACATTTGAAGCACATTTTCGTCACCCACTCCCACTCACGCTCAGCCACCTCCACCAAACTCGCACATTTTAAATGGGACATTATAAGGGCTATCCACCACTATAACCACCAGGGGGTGGTAGTATCTGGTTGTGAAGAAAACTTGGCGTTATATATATATATATATATATATATATATTGATTTCCGTTTCAGAAACCCCACCAAACAACAGCAATCGGCGAAAGCCTTGAACTGCCCCAAATAATACCTATAATAAATCAAAAACACAATGAATCTTCAAAAAAGGTATGCCAGGTGTAAACTCAAATCAATTTAGACTTTGAATAAAGGGATCGAGGCTGATGAGTACCTATCGAGGAAGTCACCTGCGGTAACGAATTCGTTCGAGGATCTTTGGTTGAGTGATTGTCAATAATTGTCCACCGTGCATTGTGGACAATTCCGTTGCCTTGAAATGACAAATGGCGCGGGAGAATTTGGTTTAAATGTGATACGTAAATATTTGTCGAAAACATCTGCACTTTACAAAACACCTTCCTTTGCTAGCGTTTATTGCGTACGATAAATTGGAAGTTTATCCATCACCCAACATTTCAGAAATCAATGATTTTGTCAGTAGATAGGCTGTGCAATGCGAGCAAAATTCGCCACTTTTACTCATAGCTCCTTTTCCACGTTGCTTCATATGGAAATATATTAAATTAAAATTTATTCATTAGGTTTCATATATTTTAAATACAAATTTTTCTCTAAAACGACACAAATTAAATTATTTAATCTATACTAATATATAAAGAGGTAAAGTTTGGAGGTAGGTAATCTCCGAAACTACTTTTCCGATCACATTTCTTTGACCAATATTTAGGGTCGACATATATTATCACGTTAAAATAAATGGGCTTTTCGTGATGACTTATTTTACAACTAAGATCTACGCGTGAAGCCGCGGGCGCAGCTAGTCATTTAATAAATTATCAAACAACCGATGTTTTAGAACTGAACAAAATTGCTCCACTTTGCAGGCTTTATATAGGGTGGGCCATTAAGTTTTGCGAAAAATCCATTAAAAAAACAACAAGCACTACTGAAATAAATATGCGTTCAAATTGAAGTGGATACGCGGGAAATTTATTAAAATTATTAGAAAGCTACGCCGCACCGCAAAAATTTAATATAAAAACGTGTCTTTTACCAATAACCCAAAGTGCTAAATTAACATATTACCGCTTATACACGAACGGAATAAACCAAAGTATTTCCGGAATCTGTGTCGCAACTAAGTTGGTGTGAAAAGATGGCAAACCAGAATCAGCACAGAAGAGAAGAAGAGGAGTATCCGTCAAACTAAGTGGTCCGTCATGGATCCCTTCCTTCAATATATTCCCGTTAAACATCCACGCCACACCATTTTTTTTGTGGAAACTCGCAGGCACATAGCGCACGGGATAGCGGCCATTTCTTCTCAAATATTCGTCCTCAACTTTGGTTGGCTTATTGGAATAAACGCGATTCTTTACCAATCCCCAAGAAAAAGAAATCAGGGGGAGACAGGTCAGGTCTGGACTTCTGAGAGGCCACTGAATATCCGCAATTTTCCTTCAAACATCCCGTTTACAACTGCCTACGACTCGTTAGACGTATGGCATGTCGCGCTATCCTGTTGAAACTATGTCTGTCTATTAAAGGTTTCAAATTCTTCCAGTTGTGAGAAGAAACATGTTGACCTAGTCATTATAGGAACAAAGTATAGAACTCTTGCTAAAATTTGTGTGCATACAATATTTTTCGTTTGCGCTATGTTAGGCATACGAATATATTAGCGAATCGTGTGCATACGCGCAAAGTTCTATGGTCGCTTCCACGATGCTCAGATATTAAAACAAAATAAAAAAATTAGCCTTGACCAAAACACAACAATCTTTCGCAGAAAGGTACATTAAAAAATAGTTTGGAGGCGGAATATAAATATTTGGCGCATTATCCTCTCTTTAAATATATTTTGAAGGATACTGCTGAAGTAATATCAGGTCCTTACCCGTGAAATTGCCGTTTTGTATAGAAAAAGTCAAACACTTTGCTTTATGAAAATTATATTATACTAAATTAATCGAAGAAGCCCATTGTTGTCGATTTACTTTTGGAATTTTAATTAAAGTTCATCGAAACCTTTGCTACAGGAATCCTGGAGATAGGAATCGATGAATTCTTTAAAAGCGTTTTTCACCGCCTCATCGTGGGTGAAATTTTTCCCCTGAAAAAAGTCATCCAAACTCCGGAAAAATTGGAATTAGGTAGGTGCAATGTTTCCCAAGTCAGGTGGGTGACGGAAAGTTTCAAGTCAAAAGTTCCTATGATTTTAAAACGGTCATCAAGGAAAAAACAAACGGCGTGAAAACAAATGAATAACTAATTTTGAAAAAGTAATGTCATAGCTTTAATATGACCTTCATTTGAATTTTGAATATCAAGTCCAATGCAATATACCACACTTCAAACTTCGAACATAGAAAACGGGAATTTCACGTAATACGTGTTTATCACTGTCATACAATCTACGCAATATTTGATTTTTTTATGTGAGAATTTCCCATTTTTTGCCAAAATTCTTGTTTATGAGTATAAAGCTACAGATACACATGCTTATTTAGTGGCACGTGAGCATGCGCAGTATCGACCTTCTTTAGGCCTTGCTTATTAGTGGCATGTGTGTAGGTACGCACATTGCTAGTAATGTACAATGTAGTGAAAAATCAACCGCCGGTTGATTTATAAGCATGCCACTGTCATTCACCATAGAGAAGGGGTATCTTTGGAGCATGTGTGAACAGGCTTGCTTATTATGAGCATGCTTATGTCATTCGCGGGCTTCGCGGATAGTATTATCAATGCGATTTTCTCAGTCCGCGACAGATGAAACAAATATGGCGCGTTGGGGAGATGATAAAACATGACTTATTATAGGAATCACGAATGTCTGTGGAATACTCGGTCACCGTTGTGTAAAAATAATATAACGAGAAATAATGTTTATGAAAATTTATTAAAAGGCATGAATGATTCAAATCTTACAATAAAAATTATAATAACTAAAATCAAAAATGTGCGAATGGAAACTCGGGAACTGTTGATTTATTGGTTCACTTGAATTTTCTATTTCAGTTTGCAAAGTTTCCATTTTGAACAAGAGTGTCTCTATTCTATGACAAGAGCATGCCAGTAATAAGCATGTGTGTTTGATTGTTAGCTTTGAGCATGCTTATTTATGAGCATGCCACTAATAAGCATGCTAATAATGAGCAAGTGTGTACAGTTGTTATGGCATGCTTATTAGTGGCATGCTCATTAGCATGCCACTAAATAAGCACGTATATTTGTACCTTTACGTATAAAAACTCTTAAATAACAATTTCACATATATTATTGTGCGCGCCTGATCTCGACGGTAGAATGTCAACGCAATCAATTATGTGTGTTGAATCAAATATTACCGTTAACATATTTATAACCTTGCTAGCCCAAACCATATATTCGTATCTGTATGTACGCCGAGATATTTCAAAGTGGTAAATTGATTTCAGGTTCTTCCGAGAGCATTGATCTCTAAATAATATTGAAAACGTACAAAATAAAAGAATCTACTTGTGTAATGTCTCATTCTAACAACGGATTGATAAAATAAAGATCAAAAAATCGTTTTTACCTAATGACATGAACTCTTATCGAGACAATGTGTCTTCCTTAATGTACTTTTAAGTTAGACAACCGCTTGCTATCTGAATCATTGTTCGTTACGACGAGTATTGAGCGCTACGCTGTACAGAATTATGTAAAATATAGAAATAAAACCAGTTTCAATGGAATTAACGAGCAAAAAGGTTAGGAAAACGTACTTTAATGTCGTTTCAATGTCGAAAATACAATGTAGAATTTATTATAGAGGTTAAATACGTATAAGTAATTATTAAAAAGATACAATATTATATTTGTACATCATTTATGTGCAGTTAACGATCATAATTACAAAATTAGCCAGCGGAACAATTGAGAGTACTGTATTTAAAACCATTCCGACAAGGATTTTTTTGTGTAGATTTGTGTGGCTGCGCTGCATTGTTCGAAAACCGAAACAATTTTTCCCATAACAATTAGTAATGTAGATTAATAATGGATTAATGTGTTCCATACCCCAAAAAGAGACAAGGTGACGACACAATAAATTGATTTGTCCGTACTTTAACTGTAGGAAAGGAAAGGAAGAGAAGTAGGTATTATTGTTTGTAAGGGGGTCACCTTATATAAAAATAGGTGAATCATTCTGGGAATGTCTTCTGGCTGTCCAATAAGGTTATGATTTTCCTACATTTTAAAATGTTCCGATATGTGATACGACATGACACCTCTGCTGCACTAATGGATGCCATGAACTTTTTTAAAAGAATTAGATAAAGGAAAATATGTCATACCAGTATTTATAGATCTGTCAAAAGAATTCGACACTGTAAACCATCTTATTAAACAAATTAAACAGTCTTGGGATCAGGGGTAATGAACTAAAACTTATTGAAAGCTATGTAAAAGGAAGAAGTGCTATGATAAAGAATTTCAATAAGTAGTGATCATAGAAATGTAGACGCCGGAGTTCCGCAGGGTTCAATATTGGGTCCATTATTATATTTATTGTATATAGATGATCTGCGATATGCTCATTTTCTGGAGAAATGTTTTGTTTATGCTAACGATACTCTATTAATTTATAGCGGAGATGGTAAAGTAACTTACAGAGCAGAATTAATGATGTTTTGCATGTATATCTTTCGTTGCTGAATAAAAATGCGCTTAGTATTAGTATTAAAAAACTAATTACATGATCCTCATGCAAAAAATAAACCACCTTCAAGCGTAACATTTTCTGTAAAGGGAAATATTATAAAACAAAGTGAGCATGTCAAATATTTGGGTCTTGAAATAGATGAGAGACTTCTATGGACGAATAATATTCGAGCCCTTTTAAAAACACTTGGACTGGTTGGATGAAGAGAACTGAACTATTTGATACAAGAACTAAAAATTTTTGTTCTCACATTATTATTTGGTCACAGTGTAGTTCATAGACGCGAAGAATTACTAACTTGTACAATCATTACAAAATTTATAAAATAAAGAATAAATTACTAAAAACAACCATAATAGTGAAGTACATAGACAACACAAAAGAACAAGAGACTATATAAGAAGTGATGCACCGCGGACTGATAGAGAAAGACATAGAATATACTGCGATCGACTTTTATAATGGAATTTCCAATAACATAAATGAATTAAATAATATGAAACTATTCCATAAACAACTGAAAAGACTTGTATTGGGGAGGAGATAAACTGTTCAACAAATCAATATGTCGATAGTTAATACGTGTATTTAATTTTATTTTATTTTTCTTCTTAATGTGTCCTTTCACCAGCATACAATTGCTGTTTGGGGATTTGTTATTTTATTTTTTTTATATTGTCGTTTGTTTTAAGGTTCTGATTATTTTCTAAATATATTAATGTATTTTTTAATCATAATTTGTAATTTTTATGTAGTTATATATTAATTGATTAATAAAAATAAATTAAATTAAATATAGTCTTTGAATATGAGCATGACGGCAACCGAAACATTTTTTCTCAAAAAGTAATAATTAATTTTCACTTTGCCTACTGGTTTTGAACACAGTATACTAAGAACAGTAATACGTCTTCATACAAACTGGCCGCTACCCATTAGAATGTGTGCGTGCGTGCTCGGCGCCGTGTACGCACGCACTGTGACGCACACATTGACATAGAATATGGGGGCACAAGGCGCCGGCAGTAAGGGCCGTGCCTTCGGTGCCATTCGCGCTCGCAGCCGCCGCTTTAGAAAAAAAATGCGCTTCCTGAAAAAAATTCTTTTTTTATGTTTGTGGTGCTTTACTAAAAAGGTGAGTTGATTATCACAAAATGTGAGTTTTTAAAAGTCTACGTTGATGTTAATCAGCGATCTTGTAATTTAAGTGCAGAGACTAGGTATACTAATTACAGAAATTATGCGACAGATCGAAATTTACTCATTGCCAATATAGAGAGGATGGAGCAGGTCTTTCGCAAAGAGTTCGAAAAGGACCACATAAACATTTAAATCGGCACATCAATTTTTGAACAATTAAAAAAATTGAATTTTATTCGGGATTCGTGTCTACCTAATGCGTCGGAATCTCAGACGCTACGAGTAAAGTGACAACCCTAGCGTCAACAAATTAGTAGGCTAATAACTCGTCGACAGGCCGGAGATAAACTACTGTTCTGGGTATACTGTGTTTTGAATCAACGAAATATTATAAAATTGTCGTTTTCTGACCGGAAACGCACCACGCTCGAATAAATAAGCTATGTGGGTTAATCTCATAATAATAATCTGAAAAAATGCAATTTTTTCAAGAGCAAAAATAATTGCGAATGTGCCATCCTTCACTGACTTCGGTAGAACACATCGTCGCCACAGTTCGAGGTCATCTGATCGATTCAGAAAATTAATGTACATTGAAATCAAGGATGCGACAAAAGCCTGAAGAAGTTATCAACAAGGCAACGACCTTGGTGGAAACCTATGAAAACAAAAAAAAGCTTTTGAAAGAATACTCATAATCTTTTAATGGCGGTAAAGGTCAATATACAGTCATCGCTGAGACATTTATTTAAACGACTTTTGTACTTTTTTTTCTCGGGATTCAACATAAGCATTGCCCGTTATTATCGCAAATTTTAAAAATTTTAAAAGTGAAACAAATTGGTTACTTTACATTATAATTGGTTCAGGTCTTTGTTAAGCCCTCCTAGTACGTATATATTTATAGCACCTCTTTGGCGCTCCGCGGAGAGGCGATCGTGGCAACATGCGTTGAGCGGCCGGTTCGGGTTTGCTGTCCGGCGGTCCAAGCCACATCTCCGGCCGTTTAATTTTGTTTTTTTAGTCGTGAAATCGAACAAAATTACGGACGTTACGCGAAGTTACGGGGACAGACAGACAGACAAACGGATGGACGGACAGACAACGAAATTATTATGTTTGATTTTATTAAATTACAGGTCTTCAAAATGGAATGTCAAGTAGACAAAAGTAAGCACTGAGCGATATCCCTTTTGGTTCGAATGACGAATTCTTCGAATCGAGAGAGGATGATTTCTATCGCAGAGGTGTCGAAAACTTTTCAGAACATTGGCAAGATATTATAAAATAATAAAGGAAAATACATTATTGACTTTACTTAATGTTAACTTGTTGAAAGCAAACAAAAAATGCCATAGATAATAAAGCGAAATTGACAAATAACAATTTGGGATTGCAATAAGTTATTTATTGTGAATAATATGCCCGAATTTACCTAAAGATTAAACAGTAGGTATACAACACTGATATAACCGATCGCTTTATACGAGTGTAAAGCTTGATATTTCACTTTAGTGCAGGGATTTAGGTTGCAGGTCTTCGAAATAAAGTCTTTCGCAAGATTTACGACCCAACACGAGAAAACCTAATGTGGAGATGGAGGAGATTAAAGATCTTGGAACTTTACGAACTAGAAATAATTTGAGAAAGGTGAAAGCATGTGGCCGGAACATGTAGCGAGTGCAGATGTCTTTACACGTGCAGGCTTCACAGGTGGACTGCCTTGATAATGAGCCAAAAACGTTCAGGCAACCATGATCTAATTTCAATAGATATGCAATATCAAAATTTGCATTTTGTTCAATATTTTTTCAGAAATAATGAAAAAAAATGCAAACTTTGATATTGCATATATGTATATCCATAACTATTGGTCATGGTTACCTCAACATTTTCGACTCATTATCAAGGCAGGAATCCACCTGCAAAGTTTTTGCTTCTAGCTACGAGACATCCAGTATAATGTTTGACATCCTCTTTCAAGCACCAAAAATATTCAAATGTCTAAATACAAATCTGAAAAGGTGTATCTATACCAGGAGCGTGCAGTGGGAACAAGAAGCGTGACTTTTTCCTAAGCATATATTTTGAAAAGAAACCGAAATAAGAGAATATTCTAGTAATATTCCTTTCACAATAACTAACAAATTATTCTGATTTTAATATTTCATTATATTCTGCCAGATAAATATTTAATTTCGTTTTTTTTTTCCAAACATATGTCACGCTTCTTGTTCTCACTGCACGCTCCTGATCTATGTATATATCTTACATATTTTTACATATATTTAGTATTTCTACTATCACGCTCCTCTCAGTGTCGAATAGCATTCCTACTTTTCATTGGTCCTCTATTATATTTGACCTCCTACATAAATATGTCCACGTTGTTCTATCGTCATATTTTAAATGCGACTTGCATTCACACTGGAATAGTACTTAACAGTTTATTTCAGTTTCATTAAAAAAATAAATAGTCACAATAAAAGAGGTGTAAACAGAAAACGTCAAAATTTTCGGTAAAAAGTTTGACATATACAACTGGCGATGGTCAGTATCAGCGAAAAATAGCGAAGTGATGAGATGCGGAGATTATTTAAAACAATATTATTTAACGTGAACAAATAAATATTGTATAAGTACTTACATTATTTTTTTAAGTGACTCGAATAATATATAATGTGTATCATATATCTATATAATAAATACCTAATTTTGAAATAATCTGTAAATTTCGCTTCTTGAATATGTTTCATAGAATTTAGATATTTTTTTAAACTGGCAACGGAAATATTTCGTACTGCATGCAGTATTTTTGGAGCATAATCTTTATTTAAGCAAAATCTGTTTTTGGAACATAATCTGTGCATCTCGCTTCTTGAACTTTTTCATAGAATTTCGATATTTTTTGAAACTGGCATTGGAAATATTACGTACTGCGCGCACCAAATTAATCCCAAATATTCTGGATTATACTGGTCTCTCATATACCTACTGCTGACTAGTCCGGGATCCGGGAATTGGATTTCCTAGTTCCTAGTTGCGACCACAAGCATTTCTTTGGAATTAATAAGACATTATATTATTACACATAATTTTAGTGATATTTTCAATCTCACTTGGCTATCCCCGTTATGAGGAAAAACATGTTAAAATAAATTTGTTAGACTTTGAATTAGATCATACTACCTGTTTTGAAACAAGAGATATCTATTTTTTTTATATTGAGATACAAACACGGAATACGTGTCACATCAATAGATATTCTTACTATTTTCAAGCTAAGCTACTTGTACCTACTATGTTTGGGTCTGGAGTGAGGATCGTACCCGCGACCTTTGGATCACGAGGCGAGAGTCCTAACCACAAGACCAACAACCTACGGTTATTTAATAATCGAAAACATTAAGGAATCATCTTCATTATCTTTTGATTTGTGTTTTCTGGGGTATTATGCGCTGTTTTTATGACCTTTCTGGCCAACATTTTGAATCCCACTGAAGGGTCCATCATCAGGGCTGATGTGTCACAAAAAAGAGCGTAAAACCCGCCATACATACATCAGAAAATACAAACCAAAAGATTAAAAATATTGTTCTGAAGATGTGTGCGTATTACAGGTATAGATACAAACGAATCGACTTAAATAATATTTTCAAGCTATAAATTGCAAAGAAAATTTTCATTTTATGACTCATGCCTAAGTGTATATTGTGGACATGCACTATTACAGAATAACACAATAGTAAAGTAAAAATAACAAGAAAAATATTACAGGAACCTTATTTTCACTCCTCATACATTAGTTACTAAATCATCAAATTAAATAGATTATAAGTAATATTAACATTTCTTACGTGGAACCATTTTATATTTATTTGCCTGTAGGCGTACAACGCGTGTACCTATATTGTATTTATTTCTCGGGAAATCAATAATTTTAATACAAGTACCTTCGTACTACTTGTTCAAAATACAAAAGACCCAAAAAGTGGAACCCGCTAATTCGAAATTCAAGGAAACAAAAAAATCACAATGCAATTGTGAAATTCCCCAAAAATCATAAAACTCATGAAAAAGCCATTAATTTTATGAAAATCTTATGTATGTTGGCATATTTCAAGAAAACATTTCGAAAACGCAATATGTGCTTATTATGACAAATCAAAAACCGCGACATTAAAAAAAATCGATTTTTTTTTTTAATTTTGCCAAGTTTGATGGCCATAATCAAAAATATTTAAGGTTGTCTTTGAATTTGTGGAAGAATTTTTAGTTTTTTCTATAATTTGTTTAAAAATCGAAGTATGTGACTTAAAATGTATTGATTTATGACGCAAGGGTCTAAAAATCATTTCGAATTAGCTTCTTTTTAACCACTTGTAATGTGATTTTTTGTGATTCTTTCAAAAATATATTTGGAGCTAGCTGGTCGATGATCCTCAAAGTCCTGCACATATCTATACATATATTATCCTATTGGGTAAAGATTATTGAGCTACAAATATTTTTATGTACATACTTTAATGCACATTCTTTTTAATTTTATGTTATATTTTTTATAAAAAACCCTATACACATTGCTGCTCTTTAATTTATATTTTTAATTTTTATACTCATGTTTTGGTGCTATACAGATATTGATAATGTATGTGCTTTTTGAAATTTGTGTTATATTCTTTATGTAAAAGCCGATACCTAATGGGCGTAAACAAAAAATAAATAAATATATTTATATAATAATAATAATATATTTTATATAAAATAAGTAACAGAGATAGTCCACAATATTTTACAGGTAGATTTCTGCCTAATTTACGTGTCGAAAATATTTTAAAATCAATGCGACTAAAAGAATTACCATTTTTTATCAATATTTCTGACTTATCTTCTGTAATATGTTGAACTATCATGAAAGTAGCTGATGTTGAATATTTTACATAAATTCATTAATAGTAACATTTTCGTGTTCTGTTTTCTGGAAGGCTTTAATAATTTTATTTGAGCCAATGAATTTTTAATATTCGATGTAAATGTTAATGAATATGATAGTCCAACGCTTTCATAACTTTTGATATAAGCACATTTTAGACTTATAATTTAGTAGACTACCTCTATCACATCCTGTACATTAAATTCAGTTTTTTTTCGAAGTATGTACCTAAGTAGGTTACGTGTATAAGTATCGTTAAAAATCACATGGCGTGTGTTTATTTTAGGTACTTACAATATCATCGAGTATTTTCATGGGAAAGTCCCGCAGATCTCTAGCGGGATTCCAAATAATTTGATGACTTAATCCTCTTGAAATAAACTTAAAATAGTTCAAATAATGTCAAAATTAGCATTATTCAAAGTAAGTGGCGAATAATCGCTGATTATTATATTATTAGTGCGACGCGACGTTTGGTGACAGCAACCAGTTTCAACGTCCAATCTCTTGACACATTTTGGCCATCATCTATACATTTTACCGGTGACATTATTTTAGCAAACATCTATCTATTTTAATGAAAAAGAACACATTTAATGAACAGATAATATTGACTCCAATTTATATTCTTAACAGAGGCGGATTGGTGAACTAATTGCAAGTGTATATTCTCATTGGATTGCGTTACCTCGACAATCAAGTCTTGATCACTGTTATATAACATTGTAAACTTCGTCAATTTTGCCGTGATTTTTATTTTATTTTTATAAATGCATCACAAACATTATATACAGGGTGTAACAGAGCTAGTCCACAATAAGTGGATTCCTGCCTTGATTATGAGTCGAAAATGTTCAAAGAACCATGACCTTATAGGAATCAATAGTAAGGAGATATGCGACATCTGACATCATTTCTGACTTATTTTTTACAAAAAGTTGAAGTATCATTACAGTAACTTATATCGATTACGAAAAATTCATTCGTTTCAATAAAAATGAAATGAAAATAAAAATGAAAACTCTAGAAAACTACAAAAAATTCCCATAGTATGCTTTCCAATTGGAATTGAAATTTTATCATTTTATTTCACTTGTATTAAAGGGAATGAATTTTGCATAATAAGTTGTGTAGATAGTCCAACTTTTTGCAAGAAATATGTCAGAAATATTGATAAAAAATGCAAACTTTTATGTCGCATATCTTCTTACTGTATTAGGTCATGGTTGCTTGAATATTTTCGACTCATAATCAAGGCAGGAATCAACCAGTAAAGCATTGTGGACTAGCTCTGTTACATCCTGTATACCGACAAATAATAAGTCGGCATTTGTCTCGTAACTTCCAATTTGTTAACAATGAAATATTCTAAGCGCTCTTCATAGCAATTGTAGAGTACTGCCTAAGTCGTACTAAAATATAAGCATACGAAGAAATTTTTGCAAGTCAAATTATGACTGTATGAAAATTAATTTTATGTCAAATAAGTAATAAGTAGGTGCTTTTTAATTTTATTTGAAAAATATGTAGAGATTGGTATATTTCACAACATCTACTAATTTCTTCGTTCAAAGTGTACAGATATTAAATCAAGGCCAATATTTCCGCTACAATGATAAAATATTGATATTTGATAAGTTTGATAAGTTTCTTGACATTTTTCATAGACACTGATAAGTACAAAATAATTACGTCCTGTCCCGAGGGTAAAATGGAGGAATGCTTTATATTGACGATTTGAAAACAAACCTTAAATCTGGTTTCCCATATCTATTTCTGTGTGCGGATAAATATTTATGTGTGTGAAGCCACACACCCGCGCACCTTTGAGCGAACATCGCTTGCCCGCCTTTACAAAGTTTATTTTATCGAGACAGGCATGGTATAATAATAATAATAATAATAGTATATTATTAAAAAATAATAAAATTATGTATAAGAACTTTTTTATGCTAAAAATAAGAACTTGTGACGGGTATATAAAAGCAAATGCAGCAATGTCCAAAAAATGAAAAAAAAATGTTTTGAATGCAGTCACAGAGGATTACTAATTCAGAATGTACTATGAGATTTTATATGAAGTATAGCTCTATTCCTTCCTCAATTATGTTTCTATGTCACTATTAAAAGCAAAGACATCAATATCCGCTTCAACCAATCAAAAGGATGTGTCACGAAACAAAATGGCCGCTGAATTGATGTTGATTTTAGACTGAAACATCATAACAAAGACAGCAATATCCAATTATGTGATTAGCAAATGCAACATTGGCATTTCGGTAGCAAACACAGCAACCTATCTATATTTAAGTTAAATATTACTTATTTATTTATTTCAATATACGGCACAGAAGTAGGTAACTTTTGCATAATAATATATTATACAAGAAATTCAAAGAGTAAAACAGCAAAAAATTTATAGAATTGACATAGTATAGATAGTTGTTTAAAGTTATAATAGTAATTTAGAAAAGGGAGATGTGAAGTATATAAGATAAAACAATTTAGAAAAAGGAGATGTGAAATATACAGGGTGTACCAGAGCTATGTTATGAGTCTAAAATGTTCGAGCCACCATGACATAATATCAATAGTTATGGAGATATGCAATATCAAAGTTTGCATTTTATTTCAATATTTCTGACTTATTTTTTGCAAAAAGTTGAACTATCATTACAGTAACTTATATCGATTATCGATTATGACAGAAACCTTGTAAAAAATAACTTTTTTAAATTTTTGCAAGGTTTTTATCATTTTATTCGACTTGTATTAAAGCGAATGAATTTTACATACTCGACATAAGTTACTGTAATGATAATTCATCTTTTTGCAAAAAATAAGTAAGAAATATTGAAAAAAAATGAAAACTTTGATACTGCATATCTCAATAACAATTGATATCATTTATTTTATGAATCTGTCAACGCTTATATAGGGTGCACACGAGCTAGCAGCAGAAACGTGGCCGGTAGATTCCTACCTATGTTATGACTCTAAAATGTTCAAGCAACCATGACCTAATATCAATAGTTATGGAGATATGCGACATCAAAGTTACCTTTTTTTTTTCAATATTTCTGACCTATTTTTTATAAAACGTTGGACTATCATTACAGTAACTCATATCGATTACTAAAAATTCATTCGTTTCAATACAAGTTAAATAAAATGATAAAAACCCTGAAAAAATTCCAATTGGAATGTTTTCCAAATGGAATTTGAAGGTTTTTATTTTTTTATTTGACTTGCATTTAAGGGAATGAACTTTTCATAATCGATATAAGTTACTGTAATGATAATTCATCTTTTTGCAAAAAATAAGTAAGAAATATTTTTTAAAAAATGCAAACTTTGATATTGCATATCTCAATAACTATTGATATTAGGCCATGGTTGCTTGAACATTTTAGACTCATAACATAGTCAAGAATCTTCCTGCCAAGTTTCAGCTGCTAGCTCTGGTACACCCTGTACACAAGGTTAAACAAATGGGTATAATAATTTGTAGTTGCATTATGAATTCAGGACGGTAGAGCTTTTAGTAGCAAATCTTTATATTGTGCTAAACTAAGAATTAAATATATATCAGAGATATGCGCATAGGTGCGTTACGCATCTACAAGGAAAACTGAAGTGGCAATTGTATATAAAAACTTATTTTCATTAAGATTCAGAGAAATTTCCTCGAGCAGCGACAGGTTTTTTGCATTTATCTCAGAAACACCTAACTGGGACATTGATGCCGTTGCTTTTATACCCTTCTTGTTATGATTATCGTCGAATAATATTTACAAGAACGTGCGTCGTCAACACGAAAAAATCGTGCAGAATTTATATACGAGAGATGAAGAGTGACAGGTAAGATGGCTTCTCAGTATTACAGACACGATTGACTGATGTCGGTGCTGGTGACCCACATACACACAGGTAAGCGAACGAAGCTGGTAAACAAAAATTCGCTCTATATTCAGAGACTGACACGCATCTTACGGATCTTACAATTTTGGATACCATTTTAAATCGAGCATCATGAAGTCGTTAAAAAAAAAGTAACCCATAAAAACCAAGTTCTTATTGTACTCCCTTTCTTTGAAAAATATAACAGCAATTAAAGACGAATTAAAACACATAACATAACACTAAGCTTACAGTAATTTAATATATTTCTAAAATGTCAGATGTTTTGAGCTTTGATAAGACACTTCATGCTTTGAAGATTAAATTCTAAAAACATTTGTCAGCCAATTTAGATTTTCGAAACTCGCAGTGAAGTACCTATTATGTATACCGACGGAGTAATTCAAATTTAGAAAATATTCCGCGACGTTATCGGGCCGCCGTTGCTAGTAATCAAACTTTTGTAATGATTCCAATTTGAAAAAACTATTAAAATTTCTAAAAATCCGAAATTGTACTGTAATTATTAAAACTGTTCGAAGAATATTTTTTCTTCTTCTGTATGAAGGCAATTATTAAATTTTTCTAAAGAAAATTTGATAGATCTTCTTGATCGTCGCCACGAGTCTACTTGCAAAGTTTCAGCTCGATTGGATCACGGGAAAAGGGTTAAAAATCGATCCAAAATTTTTTCGACGGCAAGCCGGCAAGCAAGCAGACGCCACGAGTTAAAAGAAAGGAAGTAATAATGGTCGATTATCTTAAGGCGATCGTCTTGCAAATTTATAAAGACGTTAAATTTATCACAACTATAGTTTCGAGTTTTAATTTATAACGTGTGTATATAGGGTGTACCAGAGCTAGCAGCAGAAACTTGGCCGATAGATTTCTGACTATGTCATGAGTCTAAAATGTTCAAGAAACCATGACCTAATATCAATAGTTATGGAGATATGCAGTATCAAAGATTGCATTTTTTTTTAAATTTCTAACTTACTTTTTGGAAAAAGTTGAACTATCATTACAGTAACTTATGACGATTATGAAAAGTTCATTCCCTTTAATACAAGTCGAATAAAATGATTAAAATCTATCAAAAATTGAAAAAAGTTTTTTTTTACAAGGATTTTATCATTTTATTTAAGTTGTATTGAAGAAAATGAATTTTTTCATAATCGATATAAGTTACTGTAATGATAGTTCAACTTTTTGCAAAAAATAAGTCAGAAATACTGAAAAAAAATGCAAACTTTGATACTGCATATCTCCATAACTATTGATATTAGGTAATGGTTGCTTGAACATTTTAGGGTCATAACATAGGCAGGAATCTACCGGCCACGTTTCTGCTACTAGCTCTGGTACACCCTGTATAAGCATTGAAAGATTAATAAAATAAATGTAAAAATATGATTTAATAGATAAATGCAAAATGAGTCGTATGAATACAAAGTTGTCCTTAGATTTTCACGGCCGTTCAGAATCTTCTGTGTGTAGTTTTCTGGGATATTCTTCCGTGTATATGTGACCTCTCTGGCCAACGTTTCGGATCCCATTGCAGGATCACATCAGCCCTGATGATGGACCCTGCAATGGGATCCGAAACGTTGGCCAGAGAGGTCACATATACACGGCAGAATATCCCAGAAAACTATACACAGATGAGTACAAAGTGTTTTCCTAAAAAATTAATTCGTAAAATAAATAACCATTTTCTAAAGTTTTATTCTCTTCAAATATGAATGATCAATTCATAGTATTTTCTTTAAAGTTTGTAAACACTGAATGAAAAAATAGATATGTGTTAATACCTCACTTCAGATTAGCAAGTTAGTCCTATTTTCATAGCACAAGCTTAGTTTGAAAATAGTAATAATATTGATGTGACACGTTTTCCATATTCACATATATATATACAGGGTTATTTGGAAAACATTAATAACCTCGCAGGACTATATTCCTTCCTTGATTATGAGTCGAAAATGTTCAAGCTATAAGGACATATGCGACATCAAGTTTGCATTTTTTTAAAAACATTTTTGAATTATTTTTTGTAAAACGTTGGACTATCATCATAGTAACTCATATTGAATATTAAAAATTCATTCCCTTTAACACAAGTCAAATAAAAAATAAAAACCTTCGAATTCCAATTGGAAAACATTCCAATTGGAATTTTTTCAAGGTTTTTATCATTTTATTTAACTTGTATTGAAACGAATGAATTTTTCGTAATCGATATGTGTTACTGTAATGATAGTCCAACGTTTTACAAAAAATAAGTCGGAAATATTGAAAAAAAAATGCTAACTTTGATGTCGCATATCTCCTTAAGTATTGATATTAGGTCACAATAGCTTGAACATTTTCGCCTTATAATCAAGAGAGGAATATAGCCCTGCGAGGTTATTAATGTTTTCCAAATAACCCTGTATATATATATTTTTAAATATATTGTGAAAAATTGTGCCAAAATTAAAATTTTAATGTAATTAACAAGAATATACTTTGTATACACCCCACTAATACGTTAAAAATACCAACGTGTTACAGGGCCAATGATCCCTTCACAGAATACAACGTATGCATACTAAAAATCAAAAATCTATGTAGGTAGGTATAGACATCAAGAAAATAAAAAAATATATATGGGAGATGTAGGTACTAATATAATCTAAAATAATAAAATAGGTAAAATAATAAAAAAGCTTATAAAAAAACAAACTTCAAAATTAACCATTTGCTAAAAGGGCCTGGTTATTTATAATATTCCATTTACCATCAACACTTTTTCTTATTTCTAAAATTTCTAATTTACCCAAATGTAATCCTTTATTACGTAGTTGTATTGTCTTGAAATATAATAATAATGTCACCAGAAGTAAAATTTTAATCTCGGTTTTGTTGTCTGAAATATGCAGTTCCTTGCTCATCCCACTATTCGCACCGGCGACTCAATTTACTGTTAGGTTACAAAAAAATCAGATTTTGTTTGGCTTCAATTAACTGGCTTCGAAATGGTCGTAAAGCGAAGAGTTGACTTACTTGAACTTGACAGAAGAACGGGACACCCGGTCGGCCGCAGTGTCAAGGCTGGTCGGCTGAGAGCTGCTGGCGCTGACCCGCACTGAGCGCTGACCCGGCGTGGACTGGGCGCTCGGCGTCCATCCCGTCTCTTATCAACCACCAGGGCTTGGAGTCAGTGGCGTGCACCAAGCTGCTAACACCCTGATGTTTTTTAAATTTATTTCTTTCAATAAAAAAAATGCACTACTCTGCATAGCAGTTTAACAAAACGTTATTTATGTTAGTATATAACCATTAAAAATTACTTTTTTGTCTACCGGTTTCGAGACGTAGCCCGTCTCTTCGTCAGGACAACCACTATACCAGCATAAATAAATAACACACACCACAACCATAGAATTATTTGCAGTACCTTCACAAAATACTCTTCACATGCGTGTTAGGTACTCTAGCTAAAGGCTAACATGCAACGGCTAACATAAAAAAAGTCAGTTTAAGTGGTTATATACCAGGGGCGTGCAGTGAGAACAAGAAGCATGACTTTTATTCGAACATATATTTGAAAAAAATCGAAATCTGGATTATATGTTGATTATTGTGATTGGAATATGACGAGATATATATCTTATTTCGGTTTATGCGTGTTAGTATTTTGTGAAGGTATTTGTGTATAAATAATACTATGATTTTGGTGTGTAGTGTTATTTACATGCTAGTATAGTGGTTATCCTGACAAAGAGATGGGTTATGTCTCGAAACCGGTAGACAAAAAAGTAACATAAATAACATTTTGTTAAAATATCTGACCACAAAGTTAATGATTAATGATTAATATTAAAAATATTAATAATTGCGAACCAATTTTCCGTCATTTTTGACGGGTCGCAGCTAGTACTTAATGATTTATAGGTTAGAGTACGCTTTAAAAGCGTAATTTGCAGTACAAGCAATACTTTTAAAGCGTACTTTATCATTTAAGTATTGACTATGTATTCAGGCCTAACTCTTGTGCTTGGAGAGGGATTTACACTTTTATATAATTAAATAATATTTTTTATACATATATTTAAAAAAAATATATTTTGTTCGTGTTTTTTTGGAGTTCACTTAATTTATTTAATTTGTTTATTTGTCTTCTTAATTTACGTAGGGAGGCTATTGAAATACTTTATTTAATTATTTATTTTATTTATATAAATATACTCGTACTAACAACTTGTTTTTGTGTTGAGTGCACGCCGCTGGTAGGAATGCAGGCTTCGCCCGATGGGTTCTGTTATAATGTTGTGTATAGTTACGTAAATGCAAAAACACGTGTCATTGCAAAAAATGCAAAGTTCCCGAAAATAAACACAAGTGACGAGGAATTTGTACCCGGATATATACATTTCCACTACCAAATTATATTTGTTTAAAACACGGAATATGTCCTTTTCGGAGGTTCCGGGTAAATGTGTCACGAAATGCGTTAAAAAATGGTGTAAGAAAGTGTGTTTATTTTGTATAATATTATTCAAATAAAATCAAACATGATAATCTCGTTGTCCGTCCGTCCTTCGTGTAGCGTCCGTAATATCTTTCAAATTTACGGCGAAAAAACGGCCGGAGATGGGGCTTGAACCCTGGGCCACCAAACCCGAACCGGCCGGTTAACGCATGCAGCTACGGCCGCTTCTCCGTAGACCGCCGAAAATAAATATATAATAGGGATTAGCTAAGACGCGAACCATGACATGTTCCGCCCAGCACAATCGCCAGGGTTTAAAATAGTATTTTTTTAACTGCCGGCAGGGGAAATATTAGGTAAAAAAAATGTTCAAATATTTTGATAAAGGTCGTTATTACTATTTCACGGGTGTCGGCTATAAATAAGTAAATACTAATTCTTTAGGAACCAGCATGTAAAAGTACCGTCATTTTTGACGGTTTACGTAAATGTAATATTTATCATTTTTACATTTTCACAGAAAAAAAGAATATCACATTAATTTAATTAATTAATTAATTAAGTTAATATGTTTAATAATATGTAATAATTAATTAATGAATTATTTAATATATGTGATTTGTTCAAGCCTGGGTGTTTTGTGATATGTTTCGCTTCTGTAATTGGGCTTCATGGCCTGTTGAAGCGTAAAAATTATGAAAAAAACTTGAAATAAAATTCAGACGGTGTTTGGAGACTACAACAAAACACAATCATCTATATATGTGGTGGAAAGCAGAAAAAAAGTCGGTATTTTCTATATTGTGGGGTGGTATGAGACATGTACTGAGACACTGAGTAATGCTGCAGTTATTTGCAGAACATTCGTGCATTTCATAATGTAAAAAATCAATGGCTACAGGAAGAGATGTGCATTATCCATGACATTTCACTAAAAATGTGATTTATATTGCGTTAAAAGTCTACAAAAAAATAAGCCAAAGCAAATAAAAAATCAATAGAATGAGAAAATGATTAGTGAAATAGCCACAGAAAGTAAAAAATTAAATTAAAACGTAAAAAAATATTTCCACTTAAATGCTCGCAGATTAAATATTATTCCTGATTAACATACAGAATAATATTTAATCAAAGATCAATGCAAAGAAAATATTTTAGTTTAATATAATTCCTTAATGCTTATAACATGTCTCAAGAGATTAATAATAAGCCTTTGTAAATTGTGCCTTTTAAAATGACTTTTGTTTCTTTTTACCAGAGTTAACATTTTAAATTTTGTTATGAATAAAACTAAAATCAGTTAAAGATTTATTATTTCACTATTTATGTACCTCTTAATTATATTTCAGTTTAACCCTCTAGGTATCCGAAAATCGTATTTGGCACTGACATAGAGCGCTCCATATCTCAAATAGCTTAGGGCCTTATCAAGTCTTACGACCCTGAATGCAATCTATGTATGGGCGAAATCAGTTACGGTCAGAAGTTGGCAACCTATATTCCCATTCAATAGGCTGTGAAGGAACGTAAGATCTGAAGTTGTATGCCGCGAGCTAAGGTACAGATACACATGCTCAAAACTAGCATGCCCTAACAACTGTACACACTTGCTCATTATTAGCCTGCTTATTTTAAGCATGCTCATAAATAAACATGCTCAAAGCTAACAATCAAACGTACATGCTTATTAGTGGCATGCTCTTGTCATAGAAGAGAGAGGAACTCTAGTTCACAATTGAAACTTTGCATACTGAAATAGAAAATTCAAGTGAACCGATAAATCAAAATATTTTTGATTTTAGTTTTAATAATGTTTATTGTAAGATTTGAATCATTCATGTCTTTTAATAAAGTTTCATAAACATTGTCGCTGTGGGGGGAAAGAAATGGCTACAATTAGCTAACAACAGGGAAGAATGTAAAAATAAGGAAGAGGCCTATATCCAGCAGTGGAAAGACGAAGGCTGATGAAGAAGAAGATGAAAAAACATTATTTCTTGCTATATTATTTTTACATAGCGGTGACCGAGTATTCCATAGATATTCGTGATTCTTAGGTGATTCATATAATAAGTCACGAAAAGTAATGTTTTATCATCTCCCCAACGCGCCATATTTGTTTCATCTGTCGCGGACTGAGAAGATCGCATTTATAATCGATACTAGCCGCGAATGACATAAGCGTGCTCATAATAAGCAAGCTCGTTCACACATGCTCAAAAGATACCCCTTCTCATGGTGAGTGACATAGACATAAATCAACCGGCGGTTGATTTCTGAGCGTGCCACTAATGAGCATGCTTATTACTAGCAATGTGCGTACACATATTAAGCATGTATATCAGTACCTTTATGTCAGTCTACTAATTTACTTACCATGGCTTTTAATTTATGAATTGTGTTTTCTTTTTCCGATAGCTACGAAGATTTCTTGAGGATCTTCCTTACAAATACATGTTGATTCACCTTCTTTCATAGCCCTAATCCCGATGATCTCTAAACGAGTCTGATCTCTGAGAATTGTTAAAGCTACGGGTGACTGAATGCGTCATTATAATCCGCGAGAAAAACACATGCGGCGGTGAATCACAGATCGCTTCTAACTGAACTCTGTACGTACTGGTCTCTATGTGAATTCAGCCGAATCGCCGAAGGAGATCTTATCAGGTTCACGCTTCTGACGCATAGGTAAGCACCGGTTATAACAAAAGTTTTTTCTTCAATCGAAGAAATTCAGTTTAAATTGTGAAACTATTATTAGACAGTTTTTTTAAACGTTTTTTTTAATGTTGGATATTGCCACTGCGTGAGCATGTTACCGAGTGTTTTATACAGAATTAATTACCTTTATTTTTTGAACAGCATCATTTGTTTTTGTGTTGTCCCGAGAATTGCGCGCAATACAAAATTATACGAGGACATAAATTTCCACGTATTTTATTTTAGAGTGTTTAACAAAGCTGAAAAGTAAATTATAACTAAATGTGCCGCGTTGTGAATATGACGGGCAAAAAACTAACCCATAAAAACCAAGTTTTTATTATACTCCCTTTCTCATTGAATCAGGTTTCGCGCCTACTGCACGCGTCGGGGTCATTACTCATTAGTATTGATTCCAATTTGAAAAAACCATTAAAATTTCGAAAAATCCAAAATCTATAATTACTAAAAAAAATTTGAACGAAAATTTGTTAGATCATTTTTATCGTCACTACGAGTCTGCCTGCAAAGTTTCGGCTTGATTGGATCACGGGAAAATTAAAAATCGATCCAAAGTTTTTCCAAGGCAGATAACAATTTTCCAAGGCAGATAGCAAATAATCAAAGGCAGATAACAAAACGCAGACGCTACGAGAGTAAGGGCTTGTTCAGACACAGCGGGAACCGTGCCGTTTCAGAATCGCATGAAATCCGTGCGGGTCTCATTTACCTAGGTTTGTATGTGATCGTTCAGACACAACCGTGCGGTTAGTCAACCGCTGCGGTGCCCGCAACCCAACCGCTAGAAAATAGACCCGCACGGCGCCCGCACGATCCTATTACTATGGAGCCTTACGAGAGCGTTCAGTCGCGTTGCGGGCACCGCACGGTTCCATGTCACAACAGGAGCACGCGTGGATTATATTCTCTTTTCTATGGTTATGGATCGCTTTGACATTGAATTTTTTATTGATGAAGTGGAGAAAAGACCTGTAATATGGTAGAAAAGACCTGTAATAGTGTGAGGATTACTCAAATATGCCAAGAACCAAGCTTGGCAGGAGTTGGTGGAGATATTTGGAAATGGTGGAAAAAAAGAGTATTTTAGAGAAGTAGGTATTTATTCACCAAAAATGAACTGACAGAATGATATTTATGTGTCTTGCCATGGAAGACGGCCGTCGTTAACAAAGTAATGAGCGAATATATCTCTGATATTCAAAGATGGAGAACGGCACCAGAACTGTCAAACTGACGTTTATTTTCGCGCGCACAAATCGCTCATTAACCGCGGCTGTGTGAACAGATGACACAAATCGCGTGTTTTGAAACGCGATTCTGAAACTGAACGGTTCCCGCTGTGTCTGAACAAGCGCTAAAAGTAACCCATTCTCTTGATAAATTCGACGTTTTTCTAAAATGTTTTTTCTTTGATCTGTTCTATAGTAGAAGAAAAGCTTTTTCATGTACCTATTGTTTCACAAATTTTCACCGTTATTAGTGGATTTTATCGACTTGGTTGCTATGTTATTTTTTTTTTCGTTATTTTAAATTTTGTAGTTTTGTTGTCTGCGTGTGATTGTCGGAGCGCAGTTTTTTCCGCAGAATACCGGCTTTGCAGGCAACAGTTTTTTTGTGAGTTATAATAGGGATCCTAGATATCAAACTGTATGAACTTTATAGGATTAAGTAAGAACACAGAGAATGAAACGAAGAAGAGGAAAAATGTAACTTATAATATAAACATAAGTTTCTTTAGACAGATCTCAGGGTATTGACGCAAAGATAAGTGCTGGTTTTACCAGACGCAGCACTACATTTGTTCATACGTATTATACATAGACATTGCTAATATTTAAACGTAAACACGTCAGTATATTTCAATTATATGTAGGTAGGTACTACTAATGTTCAAAAGATCTTTGATCTTTGGGAAGATAATATTTGGAGTCGTCATTACGCAATAATAATATGTACTTAGATGATTCAATATTTTTACTCAATTTCTTTTAACTCGTAGCGTCTGCTTGTCGGCTTGTCTGTCGAAAAAACTTTGGATCGATTTTTAACCGTTTTCCCGTGATCCAATCGAGCTGAAACTTTGCAGGCAGACTCGTGGCGGCGATAAAAATGATGTAACAAATTTTAGTTTAATTTTTTTAAATAATTATAGTATAATTTTGGATTTTTCGAAATTTTAACGATTTATATATTGTTTAATTTTCGAGTCGTGTGGAGTTGGCGTGGAGCAGGCGCAAAACCTGTTTCAATGAGAAAAGGAGTATAATAAAAACTAGGTTTTTACGGGTTAGTTTTTTTAATTACACTATTAATGTTCAAAAGATCATTGATATTTGAGAAGATAATATTTGACAATTCAAATATCAATATCGACATAATACAAGTCGACGTAACAATCTCGAAGTTTATGAGGTCTTTTACAAGCCTGACATCGTCTAACGCCATTAAAATCCATTGACTTACATAGGCCGGACATTAGACTCGGATGGAAGAGTCTACATCATGCGGAAACCAGAGACCAGAGGGGAGACGAAGCATCGGTAGCCCGTGACGGGCTGGACGGGAGATGCTGAGGGTCCTGCATGCCCTCGAGGTCGACGACTGGTGAACCAAGGCGCAGAACAGAAAGGAATGAGGGATCTTCTTGAGGCATTGAATAACCATCTGGCGTTGTAGAACCACGATGGTAGTGATCAATTTACAAAAATTATCTCATCTAAATGTATATTTTACCTATAGAGAAAAGATTATTGGTCTAAAAATGGTTTTCAGGTGCACGGATACACACACATAACTAGGGAATGCAATCCCGATCCCGCGAGATCTCGAGATACTTACGAGATCAATCCCGAACCGAAAAATCGGACGAGATTATCGGGATTATCGGGATTGATCAACATTTTTATGTTTTGTATGTTTAAATGTCTATACAGCTTTTAGTAAGTACTTAAAAGTTGTGTTCATGTCACATTCAAATAAGGAAAATTGCTTTGAATAATATTTTCTGTCTTTCATTAACCTAACATAGTAATAAAAGCTACTACTAACTCTACTACATAGGGCCGGTTGTTTCAAGTTGGATTAAAGTAAGCGTTCTTTAAAAGCATAGATTTTTACGTTCTCCACCAATCAGACGATCCGTTTTCGTAAAAATCTATGCTTTGCTCGACCGCTTACTTTGATCGAACTTGAAACAACCGGGCCATAGACTGATTGATTCTTGGAAAAACGCCTACAAAAACTTTAATGCAATGATTAATATTAACATTTTATTAAAATTGCACATATAAAAATGCAAGGCATTGTCGTTAATTGCTATTCAACTCTATAAACAACAAAAAAAAATACAAAAGTATTCGGGATCCCGATCCGTAGGGATCCCACGGGATTGGAAATTCATGTGACATAACACAGTGGCATAATTCGCGCTAACGCAGCACAATTTTGTTCTCAATCATTCAATGAATTCAATCAATTCTGATATAAATGAATAATAAAATCCCACATTTTTGTAATAAAACGCCGAAATATGCATTTGCAGTGAATGTCCAGCCTTCATTATTTATTTATCTTGAAAAGTGTATTGCGTATTGTGTGAAAAATTATTTATTATCCATTAGGTACTTGTTATCAATTGATCGTAAAAAGTGTATTGTGTAATTATGTCGTATTCAAAATGTTCATACTTTGTACTCTATTGTCACTCTATGACCATCTATTAAGGTCATTAATGACATGTTTACCTACGGTCTGTTTCTTAAAAAATGAAATAAAATAGAGACGAAACTATACCTATTTTATATGGGAAAGTAGGTATAGTCTTTTTGGGTGTTCATAGGGCGTACGACCCATCATACGGCTGTCTTTACACTAACAAACTTTACACAAAGACTTCCATATAAAAATATATATTCATCTCTATAAGACATCTGTAATATGTCTTGATTAAAAATATAATTATTTTCAGAATAGGTAGGTCAGACATTATTATAAAATAGATTTATATGAATTGTTAAGAATAACGTGAACGAATCAGTTTAACGTTACAATTGGTTAAATGACTAATTGTACGTAGAATGTAATCGATGTTACGAAGAAATAAATACATAAACAATGGACGTACATAATTCACATATCTTTCAAAATGTGCAATATATGGAACTCGACACGATAAGATTAATTTTAAAACGATTTAAAACTTCTACGCTAGAGAAAATATAATAGAAAAATAATGAATCGTCAAAAAGAATATACCTAGAGTAAAAATTACCTGTCCAATAATAGGTACCTGTGCGTTTAGCCCAATATCGTCTTACTTAATTAATAAATCACAATATTTTTATTAGTAACTATGTTCTAAGAACACAGTTTCGACTCATTATCAAGGCAAGAATCCATCTGTAAAGTTTTTGCTACTAGCTATGAGATACCCTGTATAAAATTTATGTACACTCTAGTCTCTCGTAATATTTTTACATATAACACACGAGCCTAGAGGTATGTCTTGATGTTTTTCGTGTGGAGATTCTGCTCAAAGGTTTTAATTAATTATAAAATATTAATTAATTTATAAATTTGCATTTATTAGGCAACATTGTAATAATCTGGAAAGATGATTCATATCTAAATTTTATTATTACGCTGTACAGACTAATAGATAGCCATCTAACATTTTTTGTCCCTTTTGCTACGAAGAGAAAAAATACGATGTTATATTGGGTGCTACACAAGTTGTGTGCGTTTTTTTTTTCAAATAAAGAGGACAAGAGGACACGACTACAAAAAATTACAAGACATTAATAAATAATGTATCCTCCTTTTTTAATCAGATACAACATCTTGCCAACGTTGTACCTACAAGCTTTTCAATAAACATTTATTACTCTGATTGAACGCAAACAGAAGGAGGTGTCGAAAGTGCTCACTTTTGTCTACTTTACATTTATTTTGAGGCCTGCAATTAAATAAAATAATAAATATAACGTAAAAGGAAACACGATATTTTGTAGAGCAGATTTTTTTCCGAATACGGTATAACATTTACTTACCTATTTGTTTTATTTTGGCGCTCATTTTGAAATTTGAAAAAAAGGGACACTGCTCATGCAACCACCTAATATTATATCCCCGCTTCCCAACCAGCAAAGTATTCCAGCAAGCCCCAAGGCATTATTTAATGCAAAAAATTAATAAACTGCGTGTTGGGAATATTTTCACGAGACACTAAATCCAGGGGCGTATTCGGGGTGCGGGTCTCACTGGCCGTTTTATGAGACGAGGGTCCTTCAAATCTTGGGGTAAGACGCAAGCCATTTCCAACAATATATTATACAGGGTTATTTGGAAAACGTTTATAACCTCGCAGGACTATATTCCTGCCTTGATTATGAGTCGAAAATGTTCAAACTATTATGACATTATATCAATAGTTATGGAGATATGCGACATCTAAGTTTGAATTTTTTTTTCAATATTTCAGACTTATATTTTGTAAAACGTTGGACTTTCATAACAGTCACGTATATCAAATATGAAAAATTCATTCCCTTTAATACAAATCAAATAAAATAATAAAAACTTTCGAATTTCAATTGGAAAACATTCCAATTGGAAATTTTCAGGACTTTTATCATTTTATTTAACTTGTATTGAAACGAATGAATTTTTAGTAATCGATACAAGTTACTGTAATGATAGTCCAGCGTTTTACAAAAACTAAGTCAGAAATATTGAAAAAAAAAATGCAAACTTTGATGTCGCATATCTCCATAATTATTGATATTAGGTCATGTTAACTTGAACATTTTCGACTCATAGTCAAGGCAGGAATATAGTCCTGCGAGGTTATTAATGTTTTACAAATAACCCTGTATATGCAGAGACGATGTAGGTATTAAGTTAAACCATAAATAATCTCAGTCCTGGAGCCCAGAGCCCCGAGTCGAGCCGACAAAGATCGAATATATAAATATTGAATTCGCTTCTTATACTTAAAATACGAAACTTCACTTTAAACAAACCTGTTAAGACACATTAACATCAAACTGTACTCTACGTTTCAATATATAAATATAATAAATTGTGGTGTTTTTGTATGCTCGCTATTGCTTGCCCAACGTAACTTGGCGTGCGGCGAATTTGGAACTAAAACCCGCCCCGCCCGCACCCGGCGGTAACCCCTCGCCCTGTCATTTAGTTCAATTTTGTATTTGATTACCAATATACACTGAATTATTATGTCCAAAACATCCTAAACAGTCCGGGATGGTGCAAGAACATGCGCCAATGAGTATTAAAGTTTTGCGAAGCTGAAAAAGCAAATAATGGACTGATATTACCGTCTGATAGTTTGATAGATAGAACGGCCGCCGTTACTGCATGGTTTCTTTAGTGCTGCCCGACCAAATTTCTGTATTTAATACGACATAGGTCATCGGAAATTCCGTACATTATGTATTGTGTAATAAATTTACATCCTGACAACTTCTGTTACGCGACAGGGACGCCCTGCCTCGCACGCCAAGTTATAAGATACAGATACACATGCTTCTTTAGTGGCATGCTAATGAGCATGCCACTAATAAGCATGCCCTAACAACTGTACACACTTGCTCATTACTGGCATGCTTATTAGTGGCATGCTCATAAATAAGCATGCCCAAAGCTAACAATCAAACACACATGCTTATTAGTGGCATGCTCTTGTCATAGAATAGAGACGCTCTAGTTCAAAATGGAAACTTTGCAAACTGAAATAGAAAATTCAAGTGAACCAATAAATCAAAAAAGTTCCCGAGTTTCCATCCGCACATTTTTGATTTTAGTTTATATAATTTTTATTGTAAGATTTGAATCATTCATGCCTATTAATAAAGTTTCGTAAACATTATTTCTCACTATATTATTTTTACACAACGGTGACCGAGTATTCCACAGACATTCGTGATTTCTATAATAAGTCACGAAAAGTAATGTTTTATCATCTCCCCAACGCGCCATATGTTATTTGTTTCATCTGTCGCGGACTGAGAAGATCGCATTCATAATACTAGCCGCGAAGCCCGCGAATGACATAAGCATGCTCATAATAAGCAAGTCTGTTCACACATGCTCCAAAGATACCCCTTCTCTATGGTGAATGACAGTGGCATGCTTATAAATCAACCGGCGGTTGATTTTTGAGCATTTCTAGCAATGTGCGTACACACATGCCACTAATAAGCATGCCACTGTCAAAGTCGATACTGCGCATGCTCACGTGCCACTAAATAAGCATGTGTATCAGACGCCATAGTGGTACGTCTATACCCGCGTCCCGGGGCACGGTAGAGGGGGGGAGATAAAACCGGGCGCGCGCCCTCTTCCATTCCCGAGCCTTCCAGACTTGTACATAGGGTCTAGTTACGATCGGTAACATCGTATTAACAATAAGACCTGTAGTAATACTTGTATTAATATGTATTACTCCACATAAAACGCCCTAACATTTTCCTGGAAGGATTACACTACAAAAATAAAATAAATTACTAAAAAATATAATCATAGGTATATCATAATCAAGCAACACTTATCACATAAACCAACTTATCTAGGTATAGCGTAGCAACATAAAATAACATATAAGCGGTCGTACTCTGAAATAAGCAATATTATAATGCCGTCAATTTTGTCGTTTCAAGTTTGACAGGTTTGAAATTAATTAATTCAATCAATCGGAAAGCCCTAAAACGTAAATAAGCGTTAAGTTATCCATAATTTGTGAATAATTTAATGTTTGTTTACGTTTTAGTGCTTTCTGATTGACTGAATTCATTAATTTCAAACCTGTCAAACTTAAAACGATAAAATTGACGGCGAGTGTTTAACAAAATGTTATACCGAAATAGCAATATTGCTTATTTCAGAATACGGATTGACAGCTCTTTGTGTAGCATAAACAAACAATCATAAAACATAAAACAAACAAGATATATTATTAATTTATAAAGCATTAACAAAGTATTAATAACATTTTAACAAAATGTTATTTTAAACCACTAAAAATTATTTTTTTGTCTACCGGTTTCGAGACGTAACACCCCCTATAGTTCTCACCCCGTCTACCTTTCTCCTCTAATCAAATTCTAAATCCTTTTTGATTAGAAACTTAGTACATGTTGGCCTTTAGTTAGAGTAACACGCATGTGAAGAGTATTTTGTGAAGGTGTGTAAATAATACTATGGTTGTGGTGTGTAGTGATATTTACACGCTAGTGTAGTGGTTGTCCTGACGAAGATATGGGTTACGTCTTGAAATCGGTAGGCAAAAAAGTAATCTGTAATGAACTTTATATTTAATCTTGTAATCAATTCTGACCTCACTGAGCTGAAATAAATTAAACTAAATAATCGCTTTCGCTTAACCATCTCAATCTAAGCTTTCGTTGAGTTGCAGTTCTTTTTTTTCTGCTGCCTTTAAAAGAAGTCACCTCGGAATGTTAGCTGGCCATCTTACATCGTCGTCGGTTCGCTTCTGGATCTTCGCTGCAAACCTCTTCTACCCGCTTCCACTCAGCCATATCTGCTAAAGTTAATAAAATAATCGCACCGATTTTACCTTAAGACTAACACATTCAGAAATTTCGCTTGGCATTAAAGAATTGACAAAATTTTCAAAGTTAATCTCTAAACATAAATGTCAATTTCAAATTTGGAATTTTCTTGTTTCAATAAAAATATCACTTTTAAAACAATATAAACCAACATATGTCACCCACAAAATAATGCGTCAGCATTTTAAATAAACTTTTTGATTAATTAAACTCACCAAACAATTTATTTTTTTCCAACAATTTATTTTATCGAAATTTTGTCAACTATTTAAAAAATGTCAAAATAAAATATATTTAATTCCACAAAGAACCGAAACTATGCAATCTTAAAATAACCAAAATTATTAAAATAACCTTAATATGCATACTTTACATATATGTGTGTATTTCTCTTCTCATTTCTCAGCGATTCGGAGCCCTCTAAAAAGCCGGCCCTTTGCAATTGCACCTTGCGCGACTCTACAAGTACGCCACTGACCAAATCAGAATGATTAGTTCATCTGCAAGTCGTGATGAAACGGTGTAATAAAAATAAATGTGTGATTTCCGACATTTCAGTCATTCCTGACTTCATCTACATTTGAATCAGTTACATTAACAGCATGAAGAATTCGCTTCTAAGTAAATTATCATAAGCTAATGACGTGTAGTAGGAAAATTCCCAATGTGCATTGGTTTATCAAAAAATACAATTATTGCATTTTGAATTAATGTTTATTTTAAATAACATCATTTTCCTGTAGGCAATGCAGGTGCGAGATCACAGGTGATGGTTACTCAAAGGTGAATCTACACACGACAACCTAAGACAGCGCGGACGCAATTAAATGCTGCTAAATAGTCAAATGAATTGAGTATTGTCGATATTTTCACTAGTAAGTGTATCATATCGAAGTTGACTATAATTTAGATGAAGCTCTCCGTCTCAAAGAAAGCAAAACTTTGGCTGAAAACCCTAGTAATTTCCATAGCTCCGTGTGAAGATGTGATGTTGGCATAGTCAGCCGCGAATACCGTGGACTAACGAATGCTTCTATTCTTCAGGCACTATTACACTATTATTTTACCAGCTGTAACCCGTCAAAAGTTACGTACTTTAATTACATATTTCGTCCGCCAGTTAAGGCCGTGGGAACAGCGTTAGCTAGAGTACCTAACGTTAGTGATGGACATTATTAATAGCCTCATTATTATTTGAACCATCTGGTGGCGTCAGTGACAGACATTATGACGTAGAGGAGTATATATTTTGATTAATGATTAATACCAATTATAAATACAATATAGCAATGGATGCCCTTATTAGCTTTAATTTTCATTAAACTGAAATTTTTTTCCAGTGGAATTCGAATATGGACATCACTATGTTTGCTACCAAATAGTGAACCTTGCTGCTTTTGCTGTTTAAATAATTGGCTATGGTTGTCTTTGCTATGATGTTCCAGTCAACAATCGATATCAACTCTCACTTAAGTACGAAATGGCCATTTTGTCATGTGGGGTTGATTAGTTGAAGTGGGTATTGCTGTCTTTGCTTTTAATAGTTATGTAGGGTACCGTGTCTAGTATCCCACTTTTGTACAATGTATTACAGGATGAAAAACAGCTGATAATGAACAGAAAGCAGTGAGCAGTTTTATATTGTTTATTTTTTCGAATTACAGTTTGTCGACCTTGAAACGGGTTGTTGACCCCACAGTTATTTGGGAACATGATATTTTCTATAAAATCTCGAATCCAATACATTCTAAATAAGTAATCCTCGGTGACTGCATTCAAAAAAATTATTTTTATTTTTCGGATGTTGCTGCCTTTGCTTTAATACTCTTCGTACCTAAAAAAATATATAGTTACATATAATAAAGTTCTTAGGTTTTCACGGTTTTCACGGTTTTCACGGCCACTCAGAATCTTCAAGTTTGTGTTTACTGGGTTATTATGCCGTGTTGTTACGACCTTTCGGGCCGACGTTTCGGATCCCATTGCCCTTGATGTAACACATCAGCCCTGATGATGGACGTCGGCCCGAAAGGTCGTAACAACACGGCATAACACCCCAGTAAACACAAACTTGAATATTGCTACATGTGTCCGTGAAATTTATAATAAAAGTCATCTTTGCGTGGTTTGGAAATGGATAGAATTGAACGAAGTACTGTGATAAAGATTTACTTTAAAAGGTCTAATGCCATCGAAAATTTTGGAAAAAATCACCCAAAATCTCGTTAAAAGTTTGCGAAGAACAAAAACAAGAGCCTTCAATTTAAAGTCATGATGTTAGGTCATGATCTTGTGCTTTGTAGAACAACTTCAATAATTGCAGGGTACCATCGGATACGCTACGACGAACGACAAAAGCTGTTATAACGAATAGTTTTTGGCAATAAATAAAGACACCACAATTAGGCTCGGTTGCGCCAGCAGAAGTAAATTTGGTTCGAGTAACATTGACCCGAGTAACTTTTTTTACCCTCAGCTCAGAGTAAACTCGATTTCGGGTTGCACAAACAGCTTTTTTACCGCTGTCAAACCAATCATAAGGCTAATAGGGTGCCAAGCGGAATAAACCTCAAATACCGCATTTGTCTATGGAATTTGATTTATTTCAGTTTTTCACCACTGGCAATACGTACTTTTGCGGTTCAAAACCAGTTCAAACAAACCACTTTATTCTATAAAACAAACCAAACAAACGTCAAACCATCGCTAAAATAACGCGAAATTAAAAGATTCATTTTAATATTTACAAATTTCAATACGAAAATGACAGCGACAAAATTCAAATGACAAGTACCTATATGGATAAATGTCACATTTTCAAATCAGCTGTGAGAGGACGGCCATTTTTTTTACCAACATTTTTACCTTTACCCATCTATCTTGGAGAGTAAAAAAAAGTTACTCAGATGTATGTACTTCGGCGAGTTAAATATTTTTACCATAGATGGCGCAACCCGTTTTAGTAAAAAACGTTACTCAAGTAACTTTTTACTAAAACTTTACCTTTACTTTAGATGGCGCAACCGGGCCTTAGTGATGATTAAACCATTATTTTAACCGGTTATTTTCGGTATTGGGATTTGGAATTTGTATCTTATCGTATCGATGATAGATAATTAAGATATAATTGTTGTACAGTACCGATGGTTGCTCATCGAATTGCAAAAAATTATTTGCCAATCATCCACGCAATCAGATATAAAACTCAAATAACGGTTAGTGTCACCAGTTAAAATACCGTCACTAGAATACCACCAGTATAAATTGGCGTGCGAGGGAGGGCGTCCCTGTCGCGAAAGAGAAGTTGCCAGGGTGCAAATTTATTACACAATACATAATATACAGAGTGTCCGGTGACCGATATCGGAGCCTCTAATAGAAATTTGGTCGGGCAACACTAAAGAAACAAACCAGTAATGGCGGCCGCTCTATCTTGAGTCCTATCAAACGGTAATATTGGTACATTATTTGCTTTTTCAGCTTCGTAAAACTTTAATACTTCATTGGCAATTGTTCTTGCACCATCCCGGACTGTTTAGGATGTTTTGGACATAATAATTCAGTGTATATTGGTAATCAAGATGTCACAGCTCCCGAGCAAATACAAAATTTATTTATTTATTTATTTCATCGGTTACAAAACCTATTACTTTTAAATTTGATGTTGTACTAATTACCTTATAATATAAAATGAGCGTAAGTAAAAGTAAGTATAAGATAATAAAGATAAAATATGTAGAATACAGAGTTAATATAAAATAACATAATAATGTCAAAAGTAAGCATAAAATAACAGAGATAAAAAAAAAATAATTACAGAGTAAATATACAATAACAAAAGTATTAAGAAGAAGTAATATATATTCAATAGTATGAAAATGTTAACAAATGAGAATTAATTACAATTTATGAAATTATGTAGCAACAGAGTTAGAAACTAAAATGGACTGTCTTATTTCTCTAAGAAGTAATTTTATGTTACACAAAATACATCTTATAATATAAAGTGACAAAGTAATTTATGATATAAAATGAAAAAATAATTTATAATATAAATAGAGAAAGTAAATAAAAGTAAGTATAAAATAACAAAGATTAAAGATATAAAATACAGAGTAAATATAAAAAGCGCAATAGTGACAAAAGTTAGAATAAAATAACAAAGATATAAAATTTAAATACAGAGTAAATATAAAATAGTACAAGTATAAAAAAGAAATAATCTACATTATCAATAGTATCAAAAAGTTAAACGGAGAATTAATTACAATTTATGAAATCATGAAGCAACCGAGTTAGAAACTAAAATGGACTGCCTTGTTTCTATAAGAAGTATTTATTGAGATGAGTACGGTAGCACTCTAATGTAACACTGAAGATATCCGATATGTGTGCGATAATGAACTGAATGACAGGGCGAGGGGCGGGGCGGGTTTTAGTACCAAAGTCGCCGCACGCCAATTTACCAATAATAGCCACAACGATCCGCCTGAGAAAATACCATTGGATCACGCAGCACGTGTTTGTGTATGACGTGCCAACCTGTCGGGACTTCCCGCTTTATTATCGTTTGTAAAGTTCAGTGTTCAGCTATCAGTTAAATTATTTTCAATTTTTTTATTACATTTTTCCTGTTAAAATGGTTAGTTGAATGGTTACATCGCTCTAAGATGCGGGCTTGGACATTCCCTAAATACATCAATTTCAACCAATGCCAGAACTTATCGAGTTCGTGAACCAAATACTATATCTTATGTAGAATACCTAGATGTATTTTCGAATTTCAACTGTTCATAATTAATAGGCTGTTTCAGTTTTCTGACAAAAGTTAACTAACAGATAGGTACCTAAGGCCCGGTTGTTTCAAGTTCGATCAAAGTAAGCGTTCTTTTAAAGCATAGATTTTTACGTTCTCCACCAATCAGACGATCCGTTTTCGTAAAAATCTATGCTTTTATCGACCGCTTACTTTGATCCAACTTGAAACAACCGGCCCTAAGTAGGTACTTATTTTTTGTTTAAAATGTTTGGAAATTTCGCGGTTTACCAAATTCGTAGATATTGCATTTTCAGACGAAAAGATAATACAAAAAATATGCGCGCATAATTATGTAGGTACGCGCGTTTGAAGTAATACTTCTTTGGTATATGTAAATAACCATGAGCTGTGATTGCTGTATTGTATATCGTGCATTAGAACATGCGCATTTATCCCACTATGTTCTAGCTCAATGTATAAGATACAAACTAGAATTCACATTAATGACAGTTCTCCACTAATGTATAAAAAATCTAAAATCCACATTAAATACAGTACCCACGTATCAAATTGCCTTTTTTGTATGCAAAAAGAGAAAATGAAACATTAGTCGTATTAACACATGATTTTGATCTCAATTATATTTTGAAAAATACATTAGCAAATACATCAAATTACACAAAATAATAGCGCCCGGAGCATATGCAATTTTCATAACATAATTTTCAACAACTCGATGTCGTCACTTATAAGAATTGCTATTGGTTAAATATTATTTGAAAAAGCGCCATCTAAGCTTTTGATTGGTAAGTCGTGGCTTTATGGTGATAAAATATCTAACATTTGCGCGCGCATTAGCTTTCTAAAATTTAAATCTCTCAAAGCGACTTGAGAAATATATTCGCAGCAAACTGCGTTTTTTCGTTTCGAAAACATCTGCGCACGCGCTAATATTCTTCGCTAAACGTGATTTTTATTCAGTATTTACGTTCGTTCTATGTATGCTCGGATTAAAAAGTATACTTATAGGTACCTATCTATCGTTCTATCGTGTAGAGGTTGTTAATTTTTTCTGAATTCAACAACACTTCAATTTATATACCAGTATTATATAATATTGCATAGTAATATAGATTATGTTCCTTTTTATTCGTTCATACCTGTGTTAATGTGTTGTAGATTTCTTGGAACTGGAAATATTAATCTGGTGTTTGATAGCCGAGCGTAGGCGGGTCATTAACTTTTTTTTAGCATTTTTAATCCATCATTGATGTTTAAAATTTGGTTGTACGTATGATATTTTCCTGTCGCGTAATTATGATATTATGATATTAAAAACTCAAAAATATTTTTTTAAAACTCAAAAACATGCTTTAATAAAAAAATATGACTCTAAAGGGAAATATACATGGTGTACCAGAGCTAGCAGCAGAAACTTGGCTGGTAGATTCCTGCCTATGTTATGAGTCTAAAATGTTCAAGCAACCATGAACCGCTAGTTATGGTTTGCATTTTTTTCCAATATTTCTGACTTATTTTTTGCAAAAAGTTGAACTGTCATTACATTAAGTTATGTCGATTACGAAAAGTAAATTCTGATTTGCATATCTTATGTGATGATATTTCATCCCCGGTTATAAGGCGAGATGTATAATAGGGATTTTATTTTTATCATTTGATTTAAATGAATTTATAAATATATTTTCGAACCAGAAAAAAATATTCTAATGACAGGTAATGTGATAAATGTATCAGAGGTTTCTACAATACAATATGACTTACGTTTACGAATTATTTCCGAATAAAGTATTGATCTATTTTGAATTTAAATAGCCTCTCGATTTCATAAACCCCTGGGAGGGCCCAAAAACAGCGATTAGTCTGAATAAGTGCGTTAATTTATATAACGTAATAAAATATGAAATCCATGACGCTCATACATAGATAACATGCGCTCATACGGTTTTTGATTGAGTGTTGCCAAAAAACATCGCCACACTTTGGTTTTTTCCAATAGGTACCTACCCGAAACGAATGACTAGGCAATAGACAAAAAGTTGATTTTCATGACGTCAAGAATTATAACGATTGTGGCTTGATTTATGTTTAGACACACCTCTTTGATACATGAAGACTCGAAAAAAAAAGATTGATAGTAAATCCGAGTGTAGGTAGGTAGGTACCTACTAAAATAATTTTAATGGCTTGTTCAGCGTTACGGATTTTATACTTGGAATCGCTTCATTAATTATTTTTCATTATCGCTACGTTTAGGCACGTTTGTTTGTTACAGCATCATGACGTTCTGTACAGGGTTATTTGGAAAACATTAATAACCTCGCAGGACTATATTCCTGCCTTGATTGTGAGTCTAAAATCATCAAGCTATCATGACCTGATATCAATAGTTATGGAGTTATAGGTACAATATCAAAGTTTGCATTTTTTTCAATATTTATGACTCATTTTTCACAATACGTTGAAGAACCATTACAGTAACTTATATCGATTACGAAAAATTCATTATTTTCAATACAAGTTAAATAAAATGATAAAAACCCTGAAAAAATGAAAGAATTGGGAGGTTTTTATCATTTTATTTGACTTGTACTAAAGATAATGAATTTTTCATATTAGATATAAGTTACTGGAATGATGGTCCAATGTTTTGCAAAAAAAAGTAAAAAATATTTTTTTTTAAATTCAAATTTTGATGTGGCATATCCCCTTAATTATTTATATTAGGTAATGATTGCTTAAACATTTTCGACTCGTAACCAAGGCATGAATATATTCCTGCGAGGTTATTAATTTTTTCCAAATAATCCTGTGTATTTGTCACAGTCTCATGACGTGTGTATACGTCATGATACTGTGACATCTTGTTACACGAACAGCGACGTACCTAAGAAAAGTGAAGTTAAAATAAAACACAAATTACTTTGTTTTCACCACTTTATTAGATTAAAAAACCTACATGTTTAATTTTTGCATAATCCTATTTTGAATATTTTTCCATTTAACATTCTACATTGTCCAAATGACCCATAATAATTTACACCTCGAACCCCCCCCCCCCCTCCCCTCACCTACCCCCATCAGCCCTTCACCGTAACACATTTGCTTGGTTCAACTTTTAAAGATCGTTAGCACACAATAATCCTGAGGAAGAGAACATTGTTCTCGAAACATGTAGATTTTTTAATCTAATAAAGTGGTGAAACAAAGTAATTTGTGTTTTATTTTAAGTTTAACTATCATCACAAAGTTCAAGCCTTCATACAGAAGAAGAAAAAATATTCTTCGAACAGTTAAAAGTGAATTCTTAAAGGATATTTTAAGATGCCTGCCCAACTATTTTTTTTTGTTCATTTTTTATTTTTTATTAAATAATTCACTACAAAACGTCAATAAAAAAGTAGCGAAAATGGGTGCGTGGACCTGCTTATGTATGTAGGTACGTTAGAAGTTATACATAAAATAAACAGCGTATAGCACAATCACCGTAGTAGGTACAACGAAATGTAAAACTATTTGAACCAGCCACAAGAACTGAAAACTAAAGAGATATCCGCAGGTCATATTCGTTTTATAATATGCCTGCGTGTGTGTGTGTGTAAGTATGTCACAGTCTTTTCCTTTCCCTTTCCCACACTTTATTGCTTTATGCAGTATCATAACCATATTCATTACACCCTTAATTTTTTTTTATACTTTATGTATTGTTAATTTATCTTCTTGTTTAGTTTAACTTTCGTTTCCACATTCTTTCTTTTTCTTTTTGGCACTTTATGTATTGTAAACTTATGTTATTTATTTATTTATTGAAATTAACAGACATAGTCCAATAAAATATGTTACATAACATGAGCAACATAAAATACATCAGAATAAAAGTTATAGCAATTTAAAACAAAAGCAAGGACAAATGAAAAGTACTAACAAGAAGAAGAAAAGAACTGGACTGGAATCCAAACAGAGATTGTTTGAATCTGGACAGACTTACACAGTTTTTTATAATTAAGTTTATTTCTTTTTCGTTAGGTACATTCTTCATATATGGCTAATTTTTCATTATGTTTAATTTTACTTTTAATTCCATTACTTTAACCCCAGAAAACTTCACTGGTCACATAAAGATAATATGTAAAGACACATTACGTATTAATTGCATTATGCTGTTTCCTTAAATCATTTTTTTTTAAATAATAATAATCTGCAGATTCCCTGTTCTACGTCGGCAAAAAACGGACATCATTCAGCGCAGCGGCGACATCTATGGAGCTTCGCAGAAACCAAGATTAAAAAACATCTAAAGGATCTCACCAGACGGCGGTAATAAAATTAAAAACAGGTTGTGTTAAATATTAAATGACTTCCATTATTGAATGAAAATATAAAATGGAATTGAAATAGTGTGAACCCGCCTATAGTCCGTCCAACTTATCTGGAGAATAAAGGAGGGCGTCCCAATCGTTGTGGTACTGCCCATAGTCTAAAAATTATCTCATTTGTAGGGAATTTTTTGCAAATTCGTTTTTTCTTAAACAAGTTATTAAGCAGTATACGACACGATAAAAAAAAAACAAAAAATGTAAACTAACGTACAAATAAATTTATCAAAATATATATTCGTAAAATACACAACGTCACAAAATGGCGTTTTTTCAAAATCAAAGAAAAATACAATTTTCAGGAAAAAAAAAACAAACAGTAATAATTCTTTTAGGTCGGCGCCACATTACGCAGATCTTCCGCCGCGTCTTTTCTGTTGCGCCAAATCGGCAAAGCAAATAGATCGACCGATCATTCGCGTAATGTGTTTAATAAGCGCATATTGTATGGAAAGAAATGTAGCGATGTTCCATGACAGAAGAGACGCGGCGGAAGATCCGCGCAGTGTGGCGCCGGTTTTATTCGGTGTCTCATACCTAATGATCATGACCACCATGTTTAACTCAGTAACACCTAAGGATATCAATCGGTTTAGGGCCGTTGTATCAACTTGGTTTATAGTAATCTTTCGTTCAAAGCATAGATATTTTGCATTTTCCACCGATCAAACAACTCGATCTATGCTTTAAATGAACTATTGCTATAAAGTAAGTTGATGCAACCAGTCTTTAATGTGCATAAATAAAAAAGTTTATTTTGAAAAAAGATGTTTATACAAATGAACTCGTTAATGAATTATGTAATAAAAGTATAAATAATAAAAATTCTATGTAAAAAATTATCCAATAAAATATGTTCTAAAACTTTTCTCATCTTACGGCTTCTAAATCAATTTTTCCACTTATCCTTGTTCTTTTTTTCCGGGTGCAGATATTTTAATGCCCATTTCCACGGCCGCTTTACCTTCTTTAACTATTTTGTAAATTGCCGATTCAGATAACCTGAAGAAATTGTATAATAGTAAAATAAAAAACTAAGTATGGGAAAATCATTATAACTGTATGGCAGCACTAACCTGAAGTGGCGGCAATAAGTCTATGAACAAAATCAAACGGTATAATTGAGGCTTTCAGACGTTGTTCCTCTCCAAAAAACGTGTGCATTTTCAAGATTATTTCCCGAACACCGCTTTTAATGGTTTTTGGCATGGTGACAATCTTAAATTTTCTTAAAAAACTATCGAAACAGTCGTGAACCCCTCTCTAAACAAAGTCTGTCAAAGGTCTGTCAGCTGTAGATAATCCAATATGGCGTCGTTAGTTCCAAATTTGGCCATTCTTCAGATAAGTTAGACGGACTATACAATCGTAGTTTCTTGGCAAATTTAATGGATGCATTTGGTAGTAGGGATGGGTAAATGAAAAAAAAAATCGATTATATCGAATCGATATTTTAAAAAAGTATCGAAAATAATCGATATACATTGCGAAAAACATATCGATATTATTTTTTCAAAAATGTAAGGGGAATAAACCAAAAAAAAAGGTCACCGGAACAAATATATTGATTATCCGAGAAAAAATATCGATGACCAAAAAAAAGGTAATCAAAATAAAATGAAAAAGATACCCAAAAAAAAAAAAGAAAAAAATATCGATTATCCCAAAAAAAATATCGATATTTGATATATCGCGAAAAAATATATCGACGATAAACATCGATCATTGATATTTTTACCCATCCCTATTCGGCAGCTTGTACGGGTATACTGTAGATATGTACAGCGTCTAGCTGTTTTGACGGCCTTGTGAACTTTAATATATTGCGCTCCCAATTTTTATAACGCTGACAAAGGATAAAGGTGAAGTTTGTTATTGTCTATCATTGAAAAAATAATTAATGAATCACAAACAACGAAAAACATATCATATTGGAATGACAAGGCATAGAACAGAAAAACTAATTAGACAACTAAAAAAATTATTGTCTAAAAATTAAGAGACCAACACAAGTGTGGTAACAGTTCTCTCGTCGTATTCATTAAACCACAGACTATCGTTATTTTCTTTTTTGCTGTATAACCTTAAAACTCTACATTGGATACTGAGTCAAATGGGCCATATTATATTATTCAAATTTGAGAGGGAGAATGAATTATGTGTCTTTAGTTCATTCGGGAACTTTCAATGGTATGTTTTCTACACAGAATGCAGAGTCAATATTAGTGGGAATATACATGTTATATATTTATGGAAGGTTGGCGGGTCGTTGGAATGAAAGACCGATCTCGTTTTACTTTTTAATTCTTCTCGGAGATATGCCCCGGGAGCAAGTGAAAATGTAGAAGTAAATTATATAAATGATGAACAAAAAAATAGATGACGCGCGGAGGTCTGCCTGATGTTACTGCAAAGGGCCAACTGGTGTGGTGTCGCCATGTCCGTATCTCGAACCCTATATTCCCATTTGTTTACATAGCAGGCGACGGCAGTCATTGTTTATATTAACCTATTAAAAAGAGAGTCTTCGCTGTCGGAGACAGGTAAGTACACGGCATGGATCAGATGGGTATCGCTATACTCAGGATTATATGGAAAACATTAATAACCTCGATTGTGAGTTGAAAATGTTCAAGCTATCATGACCTAATATCGATAGTTATGGAGATATGCGACATCAAAGTTTGCATTTTTTTAACAATATTTCCCACTTATTTTTTGTAAAACGATGCACTATCATTACAGTAACTTACATCGAATACAAAAAAATTATTCACTTTAATACATGTCAAATAAAATAATAAAAACCTTCGAATTCCAATTGGAAAACATTCCAATTGGAAATTTTTCATGGTTTTTATCATTTTATTTAACTTGTATTAAAACGAATAAATTTTTCGTAACTGATATAAATTACTGAAATGATAGTGCAATGTTTTACAAAAAATAGGTCAGAAATATTGAAAAAAAAATGCAAAATTTGATGTCGCATATCTCCATAACTATTGATATTAGGTCATGATAGCTTGAATATTTTCGACTCATAATCAAGGCAGGAATACAGTCCTTCGAGGTTATTAATGTTTTCCAAATAACCCTGTATAGACACATTAAGGCAAAAAATTCTCCTAACTTCCAATTGAAACGTTGAAATAATCTAGGCGCTCTTCATGACATTGCATAGCACTGTGTAAGTTGCGCTTCATACGAAGACATTTTTGCTGTACTGATTCATCATTTTATTATTTTTGTAGAAGCAATCACTCGGCCGTATTCTGAAAATAGCAATATTAAATAAATAAATAAATATAACTTTATTCCAGAATGTGGGGAGGTTCGTGCAATCCCACACATTCCATATAAAAGTAGGTGCACACATTAAAAATATTATATAAAATAAAAGATAAATAAGAAAATCAAAATATTGAGATCGTAAGATTGTTATCCCAACACTTAATAGGCGGAAATAAAAATATAATCTAAACGATAGGACAGTGTTTGTATATTTCAGATTCTACTTGAGAGAGAGAGAGAGTTATGACGGTTATCCATCAAACGTCATAATATAAATACTAGTCCAACGCGACCATGTCAATTTTGGATAATTTTACTTCAGAACGCTGTGGGAGAAGAAATTAATAAGGCATACTAAAGCTTTAAATACAGCATTAGTACTTATTTCATGAAATTTTAGTCGAAACATGAGAATTCAGAGGTTACGTTTGCGATAGGTAATTCGGTAATTCGTTTGGACCAAACCCTCTGGCAAGAAGGTACCGGAGTAATCACTTTTCTAAAGGCATTGCAGACATCGGACACAGCAAATAAAGGTATTTAATTTTAGAAAGATGTGTGAGAATATACAAATCTCCTTATATGAGTACGACCGAAAACCGACGTATACCTACAACTACATCTCATATATTATGCGTTGGGATAACAATTAACAATCTTAAGATCCCAATATTGCTATTTTCGGAATACGGCCGACTTTGTGGTTTGACATATTCGATTAAGTAAAACAAATTAGTTTGTATTGAAACCACGAGTTTTAATTCAATTTCACGCCAACCGGTTTCGCTCATCTCAAGCTTCATCAGGGCAGTATTTAAACTAACAATAAATAATAACAGCACTGCACTTATATATACTTTAAGGCCAGAATACAGAGGCAATACTTAGATGATTTAAAGATTAAAGTACGCTTTAAAAGTGTAATTTGTTCTGAAAATTTCGCTTTAAGGCGTACTTTAACTTTTAAATGACTAAAAATTGACTGCGTATTCGGGCCTAAGAGGGAGACAGAATATACAGAATAACAGAGCTAGTCCGCAATACTTTACAGAAATATTAAGGGAAAAAACGCATACTTTGATTTCGCATATATCTCTTGATATTAGGACATGGTTATTAAAGAGTTAAGGTTGTTATTACGGTCGTTAGACATATTTAACTGAAACTGGTTGCGGATATTTTATACGGACCGTATGTTTTTCCGAGAAACGATTCTCGACGTTTCATTGAATTCTTATTCAACGTCATCAGGAGGACGACCTTTACCCGCGGAGGTAGAGGGCGGACTGGTTACTGCTTTGGAGGGCGTAAATTATATGGACTTTGTTGTGGAGTGTTCATTTCTTCTACCATAGAGGTCGCCAGTGTGTAATATGTACTAGTTACGTCGGCGGACTTTACTGCGACGTCTCTCAAGGGTTGAATCAATTTGGCACCCTGTTCTTACATTGATTGAAAGTATTTCCAAGTTGTCATTCATACATGTACATTTATGAATGACTTCAGATTTTATCAATATATTTATTCCTCAGTATGCTTACGCGCATGTACTTTTAGTTATGACTACTAATTGCATGAATAATTGCAAAAAAAATATGAAATTTTATTTTCCTGCCTTATGCGTAAGAGCATGTCTTTTTAAATTCGATTTACGATTGCACGAATACTTGCAATGCGAACACGGAAACAATTTATCCATATTATGCGTAAGCATATGTCCTTTTAAGTTTGATTTATGATTGCTCGAATAAATGCACTGTGAACATGAAAATAATTTACCTGCGTTATGCGTGAGCACATGTCCTTTTAGGTTTGATTTATGATTGCTCGAATAATTGCACTGTGAACATGAAAACAGTTTGTGTCCAGTGTGCGTTAGAGCATGTATTTTTAAGGATGATTTATGATTGCACGAGTAATTGCAATGAGAACATGACAATAATTTTTCTGTATTATGCGTAAGAGCATGTCTTTTTAAATCTGATTTACGATTGAACGAAGAATTGCACTGTGAACACGAAAAAGGTTTCTCTCCAATGTGCATAAAAGTATGTTTTTTTAAGGATGATTTACAATTGCACGAATAATTGCATTGTGAACATGAAAAAAGTTTTTCTCCAGTGTGTGCAAGCAGGTGGATTTTTAAACTTGATTTACGATTGCATGAATAATTGCACTGCGAACACGAAAACAATTTCTCTGCATTATGCGTGAGCACATGTCCTTTGAAGTTTGATTTATAATTGCACGAATAATTGCACTGTGAACAAGAAAATAGTTTCTTCCCGGTGCGTGAGAGTTCGTGATTTCTTAAAGAAGCTTCCAGCTCCGGGCACTGCGAACATGAATACACCTCCTTAACAGCGAGACTAAGAGTGCAGCTGCTTGAAAATTTATTGGTGTCGGAAACTTTCTCTACTTTTGGCTGCTTTCCAAGAGCAGCCGGAGACGCAGTCCGATTTTCCGAAGAAGAATCTTGGATTCTCGATCTGAATCTATTGACGAGATCTGCAACGTAAATATTTATTGTATGAGTAAAACATTTCTTGATTCTTGGTACAAAACTGAATGGTAATGTGGAAGACTCAGATAATAACGACATTATATATCGACAGATAATAACATCGAAAATTCATAACATATTTTAATATTACTGGACATACCGCATTATTATAAAATAAATAAATTTTAAAAAATAAATTAAGGTTTAATAAATTTTAATTATTTTATTTACTGCATCATATGAGTTCAAAATTTATATCATATGTATATCGTATTTTAATATCGTATGGTGTTCCAATATCGTAAGAGAATTCATATCAATATGATAAATCATATAACATTGGGTATTACGCTTTACGCATGTAACATTTTACTGTCCCCCGTTTTTAGCAAATTTCTGTTCCAATAAGGAAGTCCAGGTTTTACCCAAAAGTAGTCAAACTTTAATGTAATACCTCTACAAATTCACTCTACTCATTTTCAAGTCAATGTAAACAGGACAATAGTGAGTTAATGTGGAAGTTTTATATAACATCTTCGTATTATTAAATGTCTCTGAACTTGTTGGTGTATTCTGTATATCTATAAATCATCCTGTAACGGTCACACCAAGTCCAGGATTGATAATTCGAGGGAATCAACTGCTCACCAGTGCACTGGTCGGCCTTTCTGGAGTACTTCGAGCACTCCTGCTTGATGTCAGGATATAATATATCAGGGTAGGGCGTTCTACCGTCCGCGACTTCATCGTCGCTCTCGGCTGGAGGCCCGTGCACTTCACCTCCCAGCGCACTTCTCCTGCCCGCACTGTTGGAACCTACTTCTGGAATCAAAAACAACCATCCGGTACAGGCGAGCTGGAGAGCTTGCCTATCTCCTGGATTCGGCTCCTTGCCACCTCGGGCTATAGGAATTGTATCAAGTAAGTTATCGTAGAATACGACGCGATCACCTGTGTCAATATCATGCGATCAGGTGGTCGTCTGATACGGATACGACTTGATATAATATCGTTCTCGTCATTCACACTTGTCCCTCACATCTCAGTGTCTCCTCACATTCACCTCGCTCTGATAAGTTTCCTGAAAATATTTCGTCGTCACTCATTAACATTTCTCCATTCACTGACTCATACCACTGCTTTCTGCGCCACATCAGGATTTATTTAACTACTGCAAAAAAAAGATTACTCTGTTTTTAACCACTATTTCCTTTCCTTTACTCCTCCAGATTTTACTCTCCTCCTACAAATCTTCTTCAAATTTAAAAATGCAATTCAATACAAATCTCATACACTCGTGTTTTAATACCCGTTCACTGTCACACTTTTCTCTTTACTTCAAGTTATTTACTTACATTTCATTTTCGAAATCAGGGCACTCAACTTATACCATAGAACAAGCCCTCGAAAAGAATTGGATCCAAACCGTATAATACAAACATGCCCTATTTCCTTTTCATCCATCTTTAAGGCATGCATTTCACGAAACTGAGAATTAATCAACAATGAACCAACTCCTCACCGGCCCGCTGGTCGGCCTTAGTGGAGTACTCCGAGCACTCCTGCTTAATATCGGGAAGCCATATGTCTACACAGGTATAGGGTGTTACTTCATCGCCGCTCCCCTCTGCGGACCCTGGCTCGGGCTTGACGGCAGGAACATCTTGGTCAGCAGGATTCATAGTTGTAGTACCTTTCAGGAACTTCTGCGAGACGCGATTAGCATATGACCACAGAATATAGACAATATGATGAATGTCGAATGACAGCCAATCATAGACAATGCGGGGGGCATAGACGAATTATCTTACTCGCAAATCGATAGGGAGGATTTACAAAAATCTCCGATTTCGGTTCTGTGGTTTAATTTTGGGATATTTTAACACTTTCGTTCCGAAACAGGTGATATACCGGAGTAGGGGGGGGTAAGGTCTGAGGCGTCAGAGGTGATATATAAAATCACGGTGTGGTAAACCGGCCGGGAGATCTCAGATCTACGTATGCCGGCGGTTACGCCCTCCCCTAGGTACAATCAAAACGTCAGGTGACTGACTAGGACACTGATATCTCGAGGCGGGTGAAGGGATATAAAAATAATAAAATCGAAACAATTTTACAAGTTTCTATATTGGGCACTGTAGCACATTAATTTACATGAAACATTAATCTTAACTTACATACGACGCAGCAAAGTGGTTACTAATTTAAAAATTACATGAACCCTAATTTAGAGGGAGAGGACAAAATTATAAACAAAGAAAGAAAAAAAGACAAAACACATAAAAAATCTGATCTTACTGCTAAAATGAATGGTGACGAGATTAAATTAACACTTCGGTAGAACCAGGTGGGCGGAGAAAAAGTCTTTAGATCGGGGTAACCTGTTTCGGAGAGTTCGGCAGGTGTCTTCTTCGTGCTGCTTCGTGGTGGGCGGCGGCTTCTGGCGTCGGCGTCGTCCTCTGACTGTGCAGGCTACGTCGGCGGCTTCTGACGTCGGCGTCGTGGCGGTCGGTAGCGAGACGTCGCTTCTTTTGTCACTGGGCGTCGCGGCGGTACACTGTGCGTCGCGGTTTCTGATACGTCGTTTCTGGCGTCGCGATGCCGATTCGGTGGTCGCTACCGTTCGGACTTACTTTCTTCGAGAGTTACCAGGGTATTCGGCCGGACCGATTTTACGGGTCAGGCTAGAGTTCCTGGTTTCTCCACCTCCTGCTTCTAACTTCAACTCATCACTCCTCTCAACTCAACTGCCTTCTTGGCGGCTGGTTTCGCCTTATATTCTCTCTCCGGCGACCCAGGGTGTGGTCGCGGGGAGTCGAGGGGAAGCCTCCAGTTGGTCTTCCGCCGATTGGCTCCTTTGATGTCCGCCTCCATCGTCCATTCGTCTCTCTTGATCCCTCCTAGGTCCCGATTGACGCTATTGGTTACTGAACCCAATGTTGCCTCCGTTCCGCCCCCTATTGTTCCCCCAGTTTGCGGCTAATCTCGATGCTTTTCTGGTATGTAGGCCTAAACACTTTGTTATTTCATGAACGCTTTGTTCACTGTTCATATCCCTATCCCGTCACCAAAAAAAAACATTGCAAAATGAATTAAACTTAAGGAAAATATTACAGTACAAATTGGCAAAGGCGGAAAATTGAAAACACAAATTCGCATCAACACTTTACCCAACATTACCCAAAAATAAAACTGCTTACATATACATACTTAATTAGATCGACACGCCAGACATATTTTTATCGAGCGGTTATTTCTACCATTATTGACTAATTACATGGGATTGACGCAGGGTTTCATTAGATCACAGTAAAATTCCTTGAGTATGCATTACAATATTAATCTTATTATTAAGTCATCGGTTTGATTCTTACAGTAGGCCTCTCAATATTTAACGTTATTTATACATTACATTACAGGTCAATCCTTATCATTTTACATTGATTATCTTCGATACCTCCACAAAATCATTATTATTTCTTTTTATTTTATATATGATACACCGGACGGTATTTAAAATTTACCACTCCGCATATTCTCTTCCTTTATTTTTCTTTTTAATTTTTTTTCTTTAACAATGACAACATGTACTTGATACTTAGTTTTATTTTTAATTTTAGCTTAAATAAAAAAAGCTATCGTACTTCTTAGTTGGACAAAACATATTTGTCAATATGTGACATAGAGATACAAAACAAAGGGCTAAAATTATACAGACATCGTGGCATTTCTTAGTGAATCAATTAACATAAAAACTTATTTACATGGGATACATGCTTCCAGCGGGTCCCCTAATGTTAATGTTCTGTATACATCTTTGTAATTTCTTTTGGGATTACAAAGTACATGAATTTGCATCAACGCCACTTTCCCGAAAGGAATGCTTACATATACTAACATAATCAAATTCGATAGACACTTTTTCTTTCAAGAAATTATGTTAAACCTTATTACTGGAAGAAAAATTAAGAAAACTTGGCGTAAATTAATTAATGTAACATTATTTACACCTAAATAATGAAAATTCTTACTTCAATATGTAGGCTGGATTGAATGCAAAACGTTTTTTTTGGACTTTCATTATACTAATCATTATCTTATCAAATCAGCTTTCTTCCACCCCTGGTATAAGAATATAGGAAAAGAATAAAAATAGAGAACACTAAAAAATTATATAAGCCACATTCCACCCGGCAGACAATTGAAAATTTTCCAAACAAGAATTATTTTGAGCTTTAATATTACTAGATTAAAACAACTATTTTAAAATAGACCGACAAATTATATTGCTTAAACGAGTAATCAAAACAATAATTGCATGTTTACAGATAGGTTATATACCTACAACCTACAAATTTGTACAAAAAAAAAAAAAACACAATATTGGGAGCTTGAATAACTAATGACAAATTAACATTATTCTTAAAAATAATTAAAACTCACAAATTAACATTATTCAACTAGGTGTAATACATGAAAACATAAGACATGAAAGCCTCGATCTAAAGTAATATTAATGTTTATTCCAACACGGCATTTACTTATTTGCAATTAATTAAACTATTTTGTTTCAACCCCGTGTGCTAAAATTCATTCTGCAGACAGATTTCAAAAGACTAAAAAGTCGGAATCTTATATCTCTTCAACCGTGTTACATCTTTTCACGAGATAATATTCTATTACGTTATATATTATATATTACATCAATATCAAACATCGTCGGCAATAATACAATCAAATTTTTTCCTTTTGTTACGATCAATACATTTTCTATTATTTGCTACAAGTTAGATTAATTCGGGATGATCTCGTTATTATTTCAAATTGCAATGTCCCGTTCATTTCGATACTTAACAATAGAATACAGAATAAATGAGGAAACTACATATAAAACGAGTAAAATCCACCTGCAGAGGTGGCCTGGGTTATCTAAACAATCATTACCTTACTTAAATTAAACATATCAGTTGCTCATTAATTAGGTACATATTACATTGATATTATGATTCACCACTTTGCCTCAATTTCTAATTCGGCCTCTACCTTCTTAATTGATTGACCCCTGTTATCTTTATTGATAATGACCGCCTGGTCGTGCGTTGCGGGATCTTCGCGCCCTTATATTAATAATATGATTTATACGATCCTACATCTCGCGGATAGCGTCGCCATGTGGGGATCGGTATGTCAGCGCTTTCTAAAACATCTCTATTGTCTGTCGAGGACAATAGTAAGTTTACTGCGACGACTTTCGGAATTATTATCTTGTTTTTCTAAAAAAATGTCTTTCCCAAAACAATGGCGACTTCTCTAACAAACGCAGCTTTCTAAACCGTTGTCCCATGTGTTCGCATTTGGCCAAGATGTTCTTTCTATTGTTTAATCGGGGTTAGAGATATACGTCCCGCTGCAAGAAAAGGTTTACCGTTTTTACCCTTCCAAGATGTTACTTAAGAACAAAAGGTTGCGAACGTATTGCCCATCCTAACAAAAAGGCCGTGCGCTCTTAATGTCTTCGGCAACCCTAACTTTCTAATTCATTGTTTCATATGTTTTATGGCGGGCTATCCTAAGAGCGATCGTCCGTCGCAATGTTATTTTTTTGAACAATAGGTCACATATTTCGTCCTCGAACAAAAGATCGAACATGACCGGCTGTGACCACATGGCGCGTGGTCTTTGAAACATGGGCGCTTTGATTTCGGTATTGCCCTAGGACAAAATTAATAACCTGGTTCGCGTCATATTCCGGTACATCATGGTTTTGTTTTGATGAACCGGACTTTCTATTTTGAATTTATTACGTAGGTACTATATTCGAATCAGTTTTGCATAGATTTCATGATTGAGAAAATTTGTCGATTGTCGTTGATTTTTTATACAAAACAGAGTTGTTAAATGGATGTCGCGGAAAATAATTGTTATTGCATTTTGCTGAATTTACCATGAGAAGTTTACCTTAAGAAAATACATATTCTTAGGAATATTGCTCGAAACTAAATTAATGTCGTGCGCCAAATAATGTTCAAGTAATATTTTCTCTTACGTGTGATACGCAAATTCTTTCTTTGTTTTCATTTGTCTAACCTCTAGTCTACGTACGGAGTACTAAGGATTCTTACATTACAGATTAATAAATAAGCTAGTATGTGCTATTGTTTATTATTCCTTTAATTAGATTGATAACTTTCAATGTTTATTCCCCCAGAATGAACGTCAAAAGTTGCTGTGTTGACAGCTGCACATCCTCAAGCGTTCGGGAACAAGATAAAGGAGTCACATTCCATAGATTGCCTAAAAACCTTGTATTGCGAAGCAAATGGATGAGACAGGCTAGAATTAACACTGACGATAACAAAAACAAATGGAAGTTTATATGTTCGAGGCATTTTAGAAAGATCGATTTTGAGCCTTACAAATCTTCCAAGTTTGCTCTGAAATTAGGTATGAATGGTTTTAATTTTTTTTTAATATAAATATTATTTTGATTACATAACCCCACAAATATGTACATAAATCACATTGTAGAGTTAACATTGTTGAGATAACGTTAGGGACTGATAATGTGCAGCTGCTGTAAACATTTATTTTGAAAGGGTTTCATTTTGTTTTAGATGCGATTCCAACAATTTTCCCTTGGGGTATAACCCCGCTTGAAGATCTCGAGAAAATATTTTCTCCTGAGGCTTCTTTAAACATACCGAGAAATCGTTTGTCATCTGACACGGAAGTTAAAAGCGATACAGAGTGTAAAAGTGTTGCCTCTAAGGAATCCGAAGATATCAAATCTGATTCTGAACAACCTGCAAAGAAGGAATTTTCACTGGAAGAGAGTGAAGAAATGGACGAGACTAGAGATGACGAAGGTGAAGAGATTAAAAATAATATGACGAGTAAGCAGCAGTTGTCATCACCTGGTAAAAAAATTAAAAATGATGAAATTGAAAATTCATTAGAAAATTATACAGCTGAGGAGGCTCAATCGGATCAGATAGTGACTCCTATGAAGAAAAAAAGAGGAAGAAAAAGTAAAAATGAAATTCTTCTTTTAAAACTTGCCAAGAAGGCAAAAAGAATTCAAAAACAGGCGATTCGAGATAAAGAGACCAAAGGAAAAGAAGAGAAAGTGACTTCTCCAGAAAAGAGAGTCAGAATGATTAGAAATAAAAATGGAAACAAAACTCCATCTAAATCAGAAAATGAGGAAACAGGCAGTGATAAAAAAGAAATGGATATTAGTCAAGATAATATATCGGGATTTAAAACTAAAAGCAAAATGATATCCCTGTCTAATGTTGATAGTAAAGTGGTAAAAAATGAGATTGAAACA